>BLSH010316996.1:0-14187 GCA_018402905.1 Glandirana rugosa
TTTGAACAATAATCTGTCCCTTACAGCAACAGCTGGAACCTGGCCCTATAGGAGTAGGCAATGATTTTTGAACAATAATCTGTCCCTTACAGCAACAGCTGGAACCCGGCCTTATACGAGTAGGCAATAATTTTTGAACAATAATCTGTCCCTTACAGCAACAACTGGAAACTGGCCCTATAGGAGTAGACAATGATTTTTGAACAATAATCTGTCCCTTACAGCAACAGCTGGAACCTGGCCCTATAGGAGTAGGCGATGATTTTTGAACAATAATCTTTCCCTTACAGCAACAGCTGGAACCTAGCCCTATTGGAGTAGGCAATGATTTTTGAACAATAATCTGTCCTTTACAGCAACAGCTGGAACCTGGCCCTATAGGAGCGGGCAATGATGTTTGAAAAATAATCTGTCACTTACAGCAACAGCTGGAACCTCTCCCTTTAGAACTAGGAGATGATTTTTGAACAATAATCTGTCCCTTACAGCAACAGCTGGAACCTGGCCCTATAGGAGTAGGCGATGATTTTTGAACTATAATCTGTCCCTTACAGCAACAGCTGGAACCTGGCCCTATACGAGTAGGCAATAATTTTTGAACAATAATCTGTCCCTTACAGCAACAGCTGGAACCTGGCCCTATAGGAGTAGGCGAAGATTTTTGAACAATAATCTGTCCCTTACAGCAACAGCTGGAACCTGAAACTATAGGAGTAGGCGATGATTTTTGAACAATAATCTGTCCCTTACAGCAACAGCTGGAACCTGGCCCTATAGGAGTAGGCGATGATTTTTGAACAATAATCTGTCCCTTACAGCAACAGCTGGAACCTGGCCCTATAGGAGTAGGCGAAGATTTTTGAACAATAATCTGTCCCTTACAGCAACAGCTGGAACCTGGCCCGATTGGAATAGGCAATGATTTTTGAAAAATAATCTGTCACTTACAGCAACAGCTGGAACCTCTCCCTTTAGAACTAGGAGATGATTTTGGAACAATAATCTTTCCCTTAGAGCAACAGCTGGAACCTGGCCCTATAGGAGTAGGCAATGATTTTTGAACAATAATCTGTCCCTTAAAGCAACAGCTGGAACCTGGCCTTACAGGAGTAGGCAATGACGTTTGAACAATAATCTGTCCCTTACAGCAACAGCTGGAACCTGGCCCTATAGGAGTAGGCAATTATTTTTGAACAATAATCTGTCCCTTACAGCAACAGCTGGAACCTGGCCCTATAGGAGTAGGTGATGATTTTCGAACAATAATTTGTCCCTTACAGCAACAGCTGGAACCTGGCCCTATCGGAGTAGGCGATGATTTTTGAACAATAATCTGTCCCTTACAGCAACAGCTGGAAGTTGGCCCTATAGGAGTAGGCAATGATGTTTGAAAAATAATTTGTCACTTACAGCAACAGCTGGAACCTCTCCCTTTAAAACTAGGAGTTTATTTTTTGAACAATAATCTGTCCCTTACAGCAACAGCTGGAACCTGGCCCTATAGGAGTAGGCAATGATGTTTTAAAAATAATCTGTCACTTACAGCAACAGCTGGAACCTCTCCCTTTAGAACTAGGTGATGATTTTTGAACAATAATCTGTCCCTTACAGCAACAGCTGGAACCTGACCCTATAGGAGTAGGCAATGATTTTTGAACAATAATCTGTCCCTTACAGCAACAGCTGGAACCTGGCCCTATAGGAGTAGGCGATGATTTTCGAACAATAATTTGTCCCTTACAGCAACAGCTGGAACCTGGCCCTATAGGAGTAGGCGATGATTTTTGAACAATAATCTGTCCCTTACAGCAACAGCTGCAACCTGGCCCTATAGGAGTAGGCAATGATGTTTGAAAAATAATCTGTCACTTACAGCAACAGCTGGAACCTCTCCCTTTAAAACTAGGAGTTTATTTTTTGAACAATAATCTGTCCCTTACAGCAACAGCTGGAACCTGGCCCTATAGGAGTAGGCGATGATTTTTGAACAATAATCTGTCCCTTACAGCAACAGCTGCAACCTGGCCCTATAGGAGTAGGCAATGATGTTTGAAAAATAATCTGTCACTTACAGCAACAGCTGGAACCTCTCCCTTTAAAACTAGGAGTTCATTTTTTGAACAATAATCTGTCCCTTACAGCAACAGCTGGAACCTGGCCCTATAGGAGTAGGCAATGATTTTTGAACAATAATCTGTCCCTTACAGCAATAGCTGGAACCTGGCCCTATAGGAGTAGGCAATGATGTTTTAAAAATAATCTGTCACTTACAGCAACAGCTGGAACCTCTCCCTTTAGAACTAGGAGATGATTTTTGAACAATAATCTGTCCCTTAAAGCAACAGCTGGAACCTGGCCCTATAGGAGTAGGTGATGATTTTTGAACAATAATCTGTCCCTTACAGCAACATCTGGAACTTCCCCCTTTAGAACTAGGAGATGATTTTTGAACAATAACCTTGCTCTTACAGCAACAGCTGGAAACTGGCCCTATAGGAGTAGGCAATGATGTTTGAAAAATAATCTGTCACTTACAGCAACAGCTGGAACCTGACCCTATAGGAGAAGGCATTGATTTTTGAACAATAATCTGTCCCTTACAGCAACAGCTGGAACCTGGCCCTATAGGAGTAGGCAATATTTTTTGAAAAATAATCTGTCCCTTACAGCAACAGCTGGAACCTGGCCCTATATGAGTAGGCAATGATGTTGGAAAAATAATCTGTCACTTACAGCAACAGCTGGAACCTCTCCCTTTAGAACTAGGAGATGATTTTTGAACAATAATCTGCCCCTTACAGCAACAGCTGGAACCTGGCCCTCTAGGAGTAGGCGATGATTTTTGAACAATAATCTGTCCCTTA
The DNA here is from genome assembly GCA_018402905.1 of Glandirana rugosa. Lineage (NCBI taxonomy): Eukaryota > Metazoa > Chordata > Amphibia > Anura > Ranidae > Glandirana > Glandirana rugosa. The sequence goes on from BLSH010316996.1 coordinate 2,865, forward strand.
CAGCAACAGCTGGAACCTGGCCCTATAGGAATAGGCAATGATTTTTGAACAATAATCTGTCCCTTACAGCAACAGCTGGAACCTGGCCCTATAGGAGTAGGCGATGGTTTTAGAACAATATAATCTGTCCCTCTAAGCAGAAGCCTCTACCTAGTGCAGTCAGATTGTTCTGTAATGCAGGGTGAGATCTGCAATCTGTCACTCAAAGCAGCAGTATGAGAAATCTCTAATTAGTCCAAAATCAGATTGTTGTGTAATGCAGGGTGAGATCTGCAGTCTGTCCCTCAGAGCAGCAGTAGTAGTAATCTCTAATTAGTCCAGAATCAGATCATCCTGTAATGCAGGATGAGATGTTAAAATATCTGCAATCTGTCCCTGACAACAACACCGGCAGCTTCCTCTCCCTAAACTAGTCAGAGTCTCAGAGAGCATGTGACATGCAGCACTGTGACTCCAGTTTATAAAGAGGCTGGGTCACATGATGCACTGGCCATTCACAGCCATGCCATTAGTAGGCATGGCTGTGATGGCTTCTAAGGGCAAACCAGTGAAACGCTTGTTGATTGGCTGCCCTGCAGCTATTCAACATGCGTGATTCAACTACCAGAACCCAGAACCCGAAACCAAACGTTTTTTGAAATGTTCGGGTTCAGGTCCGGGTCCCGGACACCCCAAAGTTCGGTACGGACCCGAACTTTACAGTTCGGGTTCGCTCAACACTGGTCTTGAGCAAGGCGATACCACATGTATGAGACTTTTCCACAGCCTGGCCACATACAGAGGCCCAACATGTAAGTAGCACTGTCAGGCGTTCTAAAGGCATGAATTACACATTTCATTTCCTGAGTACCTATCACATTTTTGAAGGCCCTGGAGCAATGGACAATGGAATTACCCCCAAAATGACCCCATTTTGGAAAGAAAACACCCCAATGTATATTCTACAAGGAATAATGAGTCTTTTGAACATGTCATTTCTTTCCACACGTTTTTGGAAAATGTGGAAAGAAAATGAAAACATTTTTTTTTTCATAAAGTTGTCACTTTATAAGATCTTTCTAACACCTAGCATATACATATTAAAAATAACACTCCAAAAGACACTCTGCTACTCGTCCTGAGTATGGGGATACCACATGTGTGAGACATTTCCACAGCCTGGCCACATAGAGGCCCAAAATGTAAATAGCACCTTTAGGCTTCTAGCACATAGCATGTATACATCAGGAATTACACCCCAAAATACATTCTGTTGAGCAAAGTGTAAAAAAAAGGATTACCTGTGGTTTTATCAGACAGGAATACTGTCCCAGAGCAGGCAAAGCATTGGTCCAGACAGCCAAAGGAAATGTCCAGGAATTGTCCAGGAAGCAGACAGAGATCAGCCAAACTAATGGTCATGGCAAGATCATGGTCCATAAGCAGGCAGTTCAGGTAGCGGGCAGAGGCATGGCCAGTTCAGGTTGCAGGCAAAGACATGGCCAGTTCAGGTGGCAGGCAAAGACATGGCCAGTTCTGGTGGCAGGCAAAGGCATGGCCAGTTCAGGTGGCAGGCAAAGGCATGGCCAGTTCAGGTGGCAGGGAGAGGCATGGTCAGTTTAGGTGGCAGCAGGCAGCACTATAAGGCTTCAGGCCTCAGTCAGGTAACACCTGAGGACAGGGGTAGAAGGTTCTTCCCACCCACCTTTGAAGCCTCCGAGTCTCCAGACCCTAATCCGAGAGAACAAAAACCTGGAGAAAAAGTTTTTTCCACTCAGAAAATCTATTCTGGAGCCCCGTCACATATGTGTGACCCCTGTACTGTACAATGGCAGGGCAAATGATCAGTTCAGGAGGCAGGCAAAAAGCATGGTCATTTAACAGGCCAAGGTCAATTCACGTGGAAGCCAGAAACATGGTTGGCAGAGGCATAGTCGATAAACAGTCTGGGTCATACACAGAAACAGCAGATAGTGGAAACAGGAAAAATATCATCTTCACATTACTAATAGTGTAGTGAAGTGTGATAGCTCCGGTAGCATGCTCTAATACTGAGGCCTGGCTGGGAGGGACATTGGGGACAGTAATATTTTGTGTCAAGGCGAATTCCTCTACTTGAACACACACAACATTTTTTGGAGGGTTTGCGGCCTGTTTTGGTAAGAGGGAGGATTTCAGTAAAGTGCCTTTCGTGGAGTCTGGCTAATGCATCCGAGCGAATTAGTTGAGCGGGTTTGCCATGGGGATAGACAAGGGCTGTAATGACGTCTTCTTGAAATTTGAGATAGGTTAGGGAACTTTGGGTACACTTAGAAAAAAATAACATACGGATTGGACAGGGCTAGTTGCATCAAATAAATGGTGACTTTCTTGTACAAAAATAGTGATCTTCTGGTGGCCAAGTAGGGCTACATCAGCTGGTCGTTCATATCCACCCCCCCCATGAAAAGGTTATACTCGTGAACACATTTAGGCTTCTGGATGGGACCTCTTCTTGTCTGCAGTTCCATCAAGGTGTTATCGTGAATTGTGGAAAGGATGTAGACATCTTTTTTTGTCTCTCCACTTCAGGGCTAGTACCTCTTCATTCTGCATACTGGCCATGTCCCCCTGCTTCAATATTTTGCTGACTAGTCTCTGCGGGAAGCCCTTGTGGTTGGTCCGTGCTGTTCCACAGGCCACAGTCTTCTTTTGGTACAGATGGCGGAAAAGTGGGAGACTTGTGAAGAAATTGTCCACATATAGGTGGTAACCCTTCCCAAGCAATGGTTTGATCAGCTGCCAGACAATTTTGCCACTTGTTCCCATATAGGTAGGGCATCCAGGGGGGTTTAGCTGTCTGTCCTTTCCCTCATAAATTTTAAAATCATATGTGTAACCCGTGGCCCTGTCACATACCTTACAAAATTTGACCCCCACGTCTGGCTCTTTTACTGGGGAGGTATTGCTTTATGCCAAGTCTTCCAGTTAAGTGTACTAGGAATTCATCTACACAAATATTTTTATCAGGGGTAAACATCTGCTTCAAGCTGGAGGAAAAAAAAATTATTAGGGGCCAAATTTTGAATAACTTATCATAATCGGGATGAGTTTGACGGAGGCACTGGGCATTATTGTTAAAATGTAAAAACCTCATTATCATCTTGTAACGGGTTCTGGGCATCATAGACGAGTAAACTGGCATGTGGTGGATAGAATGGGTAGACCAGTAGGCATGAAGTTCATTTTTTTTGTCAGCCCCATGTTGAGGGTTAGGCCAAGGAAAATTTTAAACTCTTCCACAGTGAGGGGTTTCCAAACAAAAGGACGGGCATACAAAGAATTTGGATTGTTGGCTATGTGTTGGCTGGCGTACATATTACACTGCTCCATGATGTGATTTAGGAGATCATCACTAAAATATAGATAAAAATAATAAATTGGGGTTTCAAGGGAACTTGTACCTGGGGAGGCATGGGGAGGAGCGCAGACACGTAGTGACGCCATTCGTACATCCATGCCCCCCACCTGAAGCTCTGAAGCTAGGATGGATGATATGGTCACAGCCGGACAGCGAGACAAAAAGCACGGTTTCCCCCGAGTATAGCTTGGTCAGTGGACCATAAGTACCCCCCTATTGCACCTAAATACCTGCCGACCCCCTGGTGGATTGAGGGAGTGGTGGAGCAAGGTTCTGAGCAGATGAACGGTGGGGTCCCGGGACTCCTGGACCACCGGAACATGGCTCTACCCCGCTATTGGCCCATAATCACCTCTGAATAATTGGGAAGCAGCAGACACAGCGGTGGGGCGCTGATTGGCCAGACAGCGGGGGTGAAAGCTTGGGCTGCAGCACTACCCCCTACCAAGCATGAGGCTCTCTCCATAGCCGGCATTAGTCGGGAGGAGAGAGAGGGAGGTGAAATAGACAGACCCTGAAGTAAGAGAAGAAAGAGGATAAAAGAGATCTGGACGGATCAACAGGAGGGGACGCATGGACGGAGGAGGGGTAGATATAAACTGCTTCTACTACTTTCATGCTTATATGAGATAAATAAGAACAAGAACTGTATGTTTAACACCCTACCTTACCTTCCTGGTATAACGCTTACTAATACATGGAAAATACTCTGCCTTCTCCTTTGCACGCATATGCAATATGAATAAATAAGAATAGGAAATGTCTGCCGGACTTTCTGCCGGACGCTCTTATTATTCCATTTACTAATATACGAGGAGGGCTCTGTTTATCATCTGCATGCATATGCAATACAAATGAGAATAAGAACCGCTTTGCTTATCCTCCTGCCTCACATACTTGCTATTTCACTTTATAATAATACGTGAAAGATTTTGCTCTGTTACCTGCACAGATAGGCAATATAAATAATATAAAGAGCTGTTTGATTTCCGGCCTTACCTTCTTGCTATTCCGCTTATTAATATACGGGAAAGACTCTGTTCTCTTACCTGCAGGCATATGTAATATAAATAAGAACAAGAACTATCTGCCTAACTCCTGCCTGATTCTCTAGCTATTCCATGTATTAATACACGAAAAGACTCTGTCCTTCTTCTTGCATGCGTATGCAATATGAATAAGAACAAGAACTGTTTGTTTTACTCCCTAACTTACCTTCTTGCTATTCCGCTTATCAACACACAGAAAAGACACTATCTAGCTGGGGCAAGTGAATAAAGTGGAACGCATTATATATTGCTAAAGGTATTGATGAAGCAGCCACTTGTGGATTAGATAACTGTGGCCAGGTAGCATAAAAACGGCAGACTTAAAAATAGAAGTTGATGGTACCTACTATATATATATATACTATAGAGGGTTAGTTGACCTTGAAACCACCTACACGACAAGAGACAAAAAGTTCCTAGACGCCCCACCAGGATATTATAGAGGAATAAGGATGAAGGGCAAAACAAATAAAAGAGACACTGGCAAAAAATAACCAGACGGCCCCAAGTCCAGGAGGAATACAGCGATATATGGCCGCAGATGCTAGTGTGTTAGAGAGCCCTAACTGAGAAGCGGGGGTGGGGGCCCCGGGACGTCAACATCAAAGATACAAAGTGCCCCAGCAAGTTGTAAGACCACTAAATGTTCAAAAAACGCAGGATGGAGACCCAAAGAAAAAAGGGGGGCAGGGCAGGCAGCTGCAGAGGAGAAGATAAGAGAAACCCAAGTGAGTGTCCCCCAAATCAAAGAGATTCTAACAGAAATGCTGAATAAGGTTGAAGTTTCCTTAAAGACAGACATTGCAGCAATTAGAGCTGATATCGGTCAGACTCTCCACAGAGTGGAAGAGACGGAGGAAAGACTAGATTTGCATGAGTGGAAACTGGAAGAACTAAATAAACAGATGAGACATATCATATAAAATGGAGGACCAGGAAAATAGGAGCCGTCAAAAGAACCTACGTATAAGAGGACTGCCAGAAAAATATAAAGATGAGGATTTAGTAGGAGTAATGCACGGGCTGTTCAACCCTATACTGGAAAAAGAAGCGCCAGAGACGGTGAAAATAGACAGAGTCCATAGGCAGGGCCAGATTAAGAGCAGGAGAGGCCTGGTGCTGAGGATTTTGGTGGGGCCTTTTTATGAAAATAAATGAAATGAAAATACAAACATTTTATGTTAAAACAAATGAAATATGCCTCCGCAATTTACATATCCATCATGTGTACACTGTATACAGAGCAGGGCTAGGCAATATTAGGGACTCACTCACACCATTGGGTTGGGCCTATCTCAAGGAAGGGGCCTGGAGCTGCAGTTCCAATAGCCCCTATGTTAATCTTGCCCTGTCCATAGGATCAATAGGCTCCAAATCAGAGGATCCAACACCCCCCAAGATGAGATTCCATTATGCAGAGGAAAAAAACAAGAATTATGGAGAGAATGTGGAAAATGGATAGAATCACATATGAAGAAACAGAACTACAGATGTACTCGGACCTCTCTTTGAAGACCTTAGTAAGATGGAGAAGTCTCAAACCGTTAACAGAACAGCTGAAAAAATCTAATATAATATACTGGTGGGTGTTTCCTGCCTGCCTCAAGGGGAGGAAAGAAGGATGGACCACAGTGCTGAGGTTCCCTGAGGATTTAAAATAATTCTGCAAGAGACTGGAGATTCAGCCACCACCGCTGCCAGGCTGGGATGATGAAAATGATAGCCAAATGCTAAATACAGAATGCAGAAGATGGACTCAGAAAGAGGGGAAATGGGGAGGAGGGGAAGGAGTATAGGTAGGAGGGAGGAGAGGAAATAGGTCATCCTCCCCCCCGACCCTGGCATTCAAAGGGAAGTAGGCAGTAAGGAATAAGAATGGAAAAAAAAGTAGATCTAAGACAACGCATTTTGGTAATATATAGGACAGCGGGGGAGAAAGTGATTAGGCAGAAGGGAAGGAGTTAGAGTAAAGGCTGAGTGGAGGTCAGGGGAGGCGGGGGAGGAGGGAAGGGACAGAGGGCGGAATTGTCTGGAAAACTCCTCTAAGAGGTGTGGATAGAAGGGGACCCCCTGGGGGGTACCACCAGTTCCACGCAATGGACAGAACAGGGATAGTCGTTCAACTAGGGTTGGGGATAAACTATCAGAGGGGGTGGGTGGGAAGGATAAGGGGGAAATAGGCGCATATCGTTCTCACTTTTTGGTCCTCTCTCTTTTAAACTGGCCGATGGGGATGAAGATGGGGACCCCCCTCCTTGGCTCATGACAACGATAAAATTAGTGACATATAACATTAGGGGGCTTAACACCCCCGAAAAAAGAGACAAGTTAAATAAAGAATTACAGTACCTTGGGGCACCAGTGATATGTTTACAGGAGACACATATCGCACATGTCTCTGATAAAAGACTATCGTCGAATCAGTTCCCTAGATGGTTCCCTAGATGGTTCTATGGGGATTCAACCTCGAGCTGAGCAAGGGGGCCGCCATTGGATTCAGTAAAGATTTGATGTTCATAGTAAAAGAGCAACTGGCAGACCCCGAGGGGTGGTATCTGTTTGTAAAGGGGAAACTGTGGAACACGGAGTGTACCTTTGCAAATATATACGCTCAGAATAAGGACCCAGAAAACTTCCTGAGGAAAACATTAAAAAAAATTAATGGAGTTTAAAGAGGGGAACTTGATGGTAACTGGAGACCTTAACATGTGTATAGACCCACGGTATGATTCAACGGGAATCTCTAGACATATATTACCCCGTAGATATAATACAATTAGAAAATTATTGATTGAACATCAATTGGTGGATGTGTGGAGAGTGCGGAATCCTGAGAGTCGGGATTATACGCACTATTCTGCAGTACACGGGTCATACTCTAGGTTAGACTATGTGCTAATTGAACATCGGATGCTACCTCAGTTGAGGGAGGTTAAAATTGAAGCCACTACGGTTTCAGACTATGCCCCCATATGGGCCCAGTTGGAAGTGGGGACTGAGGCACGGAATGGAACAATGTGGAAATTAAATGACTCCCTTATACAAGACCCTAAAGTGGTAGAGTATCTGGAGCGGGAATTAGAGAGCTTCCTTACTATCAATGACTCACCGGAGATTTCACGATCCCTCCTGTGGGAGACGCATAAAGCTTATATGAGGGGGCTCCTAGTTAAGATAGGAGCTGAAAAGAAGAGAGAAAGGATGAAGAAGATAGACGTCCTTTATAAGGAAATACAAGATCTACAGGGTGGGCCATTTATATGGATACACCTTAATAAAATGGGAATGGTTGGTGATATTAACTTCCTGTTTGTGGCACATTAGCATATGTGAGGGGGGAAACTTTTCAAGATGGGTGGTGACCATGGCGGCCATTTTGAAGTCGGCCATTTTGAATCCAACTTTTGTTTTTTCAATAGGAAGAGGGTCATGTGACACATCAAACTTATTGGGAATTTCACAAGAAAAACAATGGTGCTTGGTTTTAACGTAACTTTATTCTTTCATGAGTTATTTACAAGTTTCTGACCACTTATAAAATGTGTTCAATGTGCTGCCCATTGTGTTGGATTGTCAATGCAACCCTCTTCTCCCACTCTTCACACACTGATAGCAACACCGCAGGAGAAATGCTAGCACAGGCATCCAGTATCCGTAGTTTCAGGTGCTGCACATCTCGCACAAATGTACCACCCTGTAGAGAAGCAAACTAGAAGTAAAGGTACTCTGGGGAAACAAGAGTTATTAAAAAAAAAAAAAAGGAGGAGCTTGCAGACCTGATGGAGAAGGATAGAAGAAGGTTAGTCCATTTGGTGATGAAAGAGAAATATCAATGGGGGAATAAGTCAACTGGTTGGCGAGGAGGGTAAAGGCAAATAAGAATGCAGCATTTATTCCTAAAATTGAAAATGAGAGGGGAGAGATGGTGCATTCATCACCGGAGATAGCCAAAGTGTTCCACTCATACTATAGTAAACTATACAATGTTAAACAGAAAGAAGAAAAGGGAGAAGATCAGGAAGAAAGCCAGACAACTCAGGAGTATCTGAAGAACCTAAAGAGAAACTGAGTTGCCTGGAAGAGCCGATCTCAAAGGAAGAAATAGTAAAAGCCATTAATAGTATGGCCCTGGGAAAGAGCCCGGGCCCAGATGGGTACTCTATTTTATATTATAAATAGTTCCAAAAGATACTAGATTAATACAGCCCCAGAAGGATTTCACACTTTAGGATCAGAGCACTTTTTGCGATTCGGCACTGCGTTGCTTTAACTGACAATTGCGCGGTCGTGCAACGTTGTACCCAAACAAAATTTGCGTCCTTTTTTCCCACAATTAGAGCTTTATTTTGGTGGTATTTGATCCCATTTGCGTCATTTCTGATCACTGCTATAAACAAAAGAAGAGCAACAATTTTGCAAAAAAAAAAACAAATTTCTTACTATTTGCTAAAATACAAATCCAAAAAAATATAAAAAAAACATTTTTTCATCAGTTTTGGCTGATTTATATTCTTCCTCATATTTTCTGTATATCTTCCTCATATACGCAATCAACGTTTATTGATTGGCTTGCGCAAAATTTGCTGCGTTTGCAAACCATGAGAATTAATTTCTAGGGTTTTTATTTTTTACTAGTAATTTGCTGCGATCTGTGATTTTTATCGGTACTGCGATATTGCAGCGGACACGGAGGACCATTTTGACACTTTTTTGGGACCATTGGCATTCATACAGCGATCAGTGCTATAAAAATGCATGGATTACTGTGTAAATGCCATTGGCAGTGAAGGGGTTAACCTGGAGGGGGCACTCTAAGGGTTAAATGTGTTCCCTAGGCGTGTTCTAACTGTATGGGGGCTGGGCTGGCAGGGGGAGGGGTGTGATCACGGCTCCCATATACAGAAAGCCTGTGATCACAGCCCTTCCCCCTCTGTCAGAACGGAGATCCGCGTTTACTTACACGGACCCCAGTTCTTTCACTGCGGGGGGCCATCGCGGGTAGCCAGCGGTGATCGAGTCTGCCCTACCCGCTCCCTCCTCCCCCTGAACACAGTGAGCGTGCGAGCACGCCTCCAGCAGCGCGCGTGTGCTCACAGTGCGGGATCTTGCAACCGCCGTCATATAATGGTGGTTGGCAATATTGTGCCATCTTGCCGCCGTCAGACTGTGGTTGGCGATCGGCAAGTGGTTAAATGAGTATTTTAATAAACCTGCAGAAGGAGAAAAACTAAGAGAGGAATCACTAATGGTGTATATAACCCTCATCTCAAAAGAAGATAAAGATCCTAGCTTACCGGAAAATTACAGACCAATATCATTAATAAATACAGATATAAAAATCTATTCCAAAATAATTGCAGAGAGACTAAAGCCACTTCTACCAAGGTGTATTCATGATGACCAGTCAGGATTTGTGTCAGGTAGAGAGGGAAGGGACAACTGTCTCAAGACGCTATTGGTCTTGCAGGAAGGGACTCATGCCAATAGATGCCGAAAAGGCATTTGACAGAGTCGACTGGGGCTTTTTAAAAAACAAAATATCACAAAATATCAATAGTGCATAGCTAGCTGAACACTCATGGGAAATTCACCACACCATAAAGCAATATATACAATCAATAGTGCAGCGCTATGCCAAATAATACAATTAATATAAAAAGTTCATAAAAGAGTCCTTTTGATTTCCAAAACCATAAGAGTATTCCTGGGTATAGAATGCTAGTACTGGTGGCCGCTCACCTTAGTGATGCAGGCTAAAAAGCCTTTCTGGCATTTTTTACCCCAATGGATTTCCAGGTACTATCTCCACAGGTCTGGCCAACCAATTGTCCTCAGCATATAGGAGAAAACACATAGAAATCTAGTGCTCTCTATTTAAATGATAACAGTCTATAGAATCAGAAGAGAGTCCCCTTGGTGCTGGGAAAAACGACATACAGGTGCAGGCGCGGGAGCTCCCGTGCTGAGGAAGTCCCGCCCAGGACGCAACGCGTACGTGGAGGAGCGGCGTCTGACATCTTTGATGTCAGCAGTGGTTGTACTGTTGTTGGTGTCCACTGCACTTGAACACGCTGTGAATCCCGCACTCGGATGAGTGCATTTTATGTGAGTGTAACCTTTTATTCTATGAGCAATTAAAGCACCTTTTATACAGAGAGCATTAGATGTGGCAATTTCTTTTTTACATGGGAGCACATCACCTGTGTGAAGCAAGGAAATAGTTAGCTGTCATCGATTGGGAATTGCTACTCGGAGTTGTAAAAGTGCATTATGGGCCTTGTGGTCCTGAAGGGGAGGTGAGAGGCAGTGTGTTTATATGTGTGGTGGAAGACTCTGTTTACACATCTGCACCTGTATGTCGTTTTTCCCAGCACCAAGGGGACTCTCTTCTGATTCTATAGACTGTTATCATTTAAATAGAGAGCACTAGATTTCTATGTGTTTTCTCCTATATGCTGAGGACAATTGGTTGGCCAGACCTGTGGAGATAGTACCTGGAAATCCATTGGGGTAAAAAACGCCAGAAAGGCTTTTTAGCCTGCATCACTAAGGTGAGCGGCCACCAGTACTAGCATTCTATACCCAGGAATACTGTTATGGTTTTGGAAATCAAAAGGACTCTTTTATGAACTTTTTATATTAATTGTATTATTTGGCATAGCGCTGCACTATTGATTGTATATATTGAAACACTTGTGATTTGGGGATAAGATGATGAGGTGGATCACCGCCCTTTATTCCCAACCTACAGCCAAAGTGAGAATAAACGTGACTCTTTCACTGGCCCTGGATCTCTTTCATGGGACAAGACAGGGGTGCCCTCTCTCCCCGATTTTATTTGTAATAGCACTCGAGCCTCTGCTGGTGGCAATCCGGAGGAATATAGATATCGAGG
>BLSH010316996.1:18108-30307 GCA_018402905.1 Glandirana rugosa
AAAAAAGGGGATGTTTATCTCGAAAGAAAACCACCATAAACTAGGGGAGACGACAAAAATAAAAAACGCGATATTTGCTTATTTCTCGCTGTTAAAACTTTTTTCTTGTTATAAAAAATGAACAACGATATTATTTACAGGTTTTTATTTTTTATTTTTTTGATTAAATAAGTAGTCAAATCCGGCTAAATATAAGAAGATGTGAACGTTAGTCTTTATAAGTTGGGGGGGTGGAGTTATCTGTTATGTCACTACAACTACTTGCTATTACTTATATTTACTTTTTTTTTTTGAACACTTTATTGTTTGTTATAAATAACTATGTATAAACTACAATTTTCATTTGAACTCCAAAGTTAAGTCAACTTCTGTTGTCAAAATAACTCAAATATGTATCAATAAATATTGTTTGTTATTTCACAAGTTTTTTTTTTTCATTTATATTCATTATCGTTCATCAACATCACTGTATTGTCTATTGAGGTGGGGGGGTTGAATATTTCTGATTGCAAGTGTAGAAGAATATAAATCGGCCTAAACTGATGAATAAATTAGTTTTTTTATTTTTTATTTTTGGACATTTATTATAGCAACAAGTAAAAAATATTGTTCTTTTTTCAAAATTGTCGCTCTTTATTCGTTTATAGCGCAAAAAATAAAAACAGCAGAGGGGATCAAATACCACCAAAAGAAAGCTCTATTTGTAGGGGAAAAAAAGGATGTCATTTTGTTTGGGTACAACGTAGCACAACCGCGCAATTGTCATTCAAAGACAGCTCTGAAAGCAGAAAATTGGTCCGGGCAGGAGGGGGGTTTAAGTGCCCAGTAAGGAAGTGGTTAAAATACATCTGGGTAATAGACATCCTAGGATATCCTATGCAGTGCTGGTGAAAGAAAAAGGGGCAGGAGGTCTAGTGGCCCCTGACTTCAAGAAATATTACCAGGCAGCAGTAATATTAGGAATGGCGGAATGGATATATAACAAAGGAGAAAAGGGTTTAGTAGATATTGAGGAAACACAAAGTAAGGTGAAGCTGGGGAAAATGATATGGATACCACAAGAATTTAGAAAATTAGCAAGTAACACAAGCACTATAACAAAAAACACTTTTAGAGTATGGAGCACAGTAAGTAAACAGAATAATTGGCAATATAACTCACCACTTATTTCTTTACTAGACACAAATTATTTTAAACCAAGAAAAGAAGAATATATTTATTTTAGTAGGTGGGCAAAAAGAGATGAAATAACACCACAGGACGTAATGTTAGGAAACAGAATTTACACGTTTGAGGAGATCACAAAAGAATGGGGAAGAAAGCCATTAGATAAATTGAGATATATGCAACTCCAACATTTTACACAGTCATTTTCACAGCCACTGAGGGGTAAGGGAGAAATGAGGTCAATAGAGAGATTCTTTAGTTCGCCATACTGCCTAAGACAAAGTATTTCAAAAATATATAAAATCTTAGTAAGAGAAGCAGAACTAAAGAACCCACCGTTATTGGCAAAATGGGAGGAAGAACTGGGAAATATTCAAGAGGGAGAATACAGAAAGAAGATCATAAAGTTAGCAAGCACATCAGCCAGGGATTTGGGCACAGTAGAGATGAATTACAAATTAATGGCACAATGGCATATGACACCACAGAGGATGCAGAGGACGGGAAGAGGGGATTACTGCTGGAGAGGGTGTGAAGTAATAGGCACCTACGTGCACCTGTGGTGGGATTGCCCAAAAATTAAGGGGGTACTGGGAAGAGATCATAGGAAAGATCTATAAAATTACAGGGGAACAAATTAAACAGGAGGCTTGGGAATGTTTATTCCACGCAACAGGAAAAACCACTAAAACAATATAAAGATACGCTAGTTCCCCTCCTACTTACCGCGGCAAAAAACCTGAAACCCAACATTATGGAAAACTCCAGAGGCACCATCAATGAGGGAGTGGATGGCAAATATAGAGTGGACAAGATCCATAGAAGAAACAACCCATATAGCTGAGGATTCTCTAGAAAGGTATCAGAGTATCTAGGGGAAATGGATAGAATTTAAAAAGATGATAGATTTCATATCAATAACGGGATTTGAATGAGGAGAAGAGGAAGAAATCGGGGAGGTATAATAGTAAGAAGGGGGCAGGTGGAGAGAGGATGAGAGAATGAGAATTATAGGAGAGCGCCAGGGAGAGAAGAAGGGAGAGGGGGGAGAGAAGGGGAGAAGGGGGGTAGTATATCTGTAGAGGATAGAATTATAGAATATGGTATAATTGATTGCTGGGGCTATGCCCCCCTTTTTTGTACTTGAAGGGTTTGTTTCTGTATATTTCTCTTGCTTTCTCCGCTGTGGATGATATAATAACAAAGATGGAAATGGAAAAAAAAATTGGGGTTTCATTTTCCGAGTGAAACTGAGGACCTGGCTGGGCTGTAAAAGGGGGAATTGCAGGTTCTACTGAAGTAGTGGGCAGCCATGTAGGATACAGCAGAACATCTGGGACGCTATCATGGGCCCTGCCTTGTTGTTGATGGGATGCCCCGTTGGTAACATCTGGCCAATCCTCTGTGCTTGCCACTGCAGGGTAACTTGCAGAACTACTGGTAGATACCTGCCTATCCTGCCTAGGCTGGTGGAAGAGCCATCAAACAGATGCTTCATGCAGGTCATAATCCATATACAAACACCAAGGAAATCCTTGTTCCATTTCATGGGACTTGAAGCACTAGTACAGGTATCCTGTGCTCCAATAGCTTCATTTCCAGTGCGGTAACCTTGTGGTAAGACTATTTCCTCTGACAGCAATTGCTTCAGACAGAAGGAGGTTGGAGACTGCAGCAAAGATCCCTTTTATGTCTTTTTACCAGAAATTGCGGTACTACGTTCATCTCCAAAACTCAATTCTAAAGTGATGTGCAGTTTTCAGGAAAATGGGGAACAGTCCCTCTGGGCATTCACACCGAGTTACTGAGTACACAGCAGGAGGACTTCGGGTCCTTACACAAGTTGCGGCCAGTGTACATGTAAAGGTCAAAAGATGAAGGAAAGTGGATAATCTTTTCATTTCACCGTCAGATTCTTGAGTCCTCTTCTGTTGGTTTACCAGGGTGAATAGATTGGCATTCAGGAATTAGACCTTTCTGACCAGGAACAGGTGAAAGCTCCTTCGACCCGAGGGGTGGCAGCTTTGGGGTAGTTGTGCCAGGATTCAGTGGAAGATGTATGTGAGACAGCTAGCCTTTCACTCTACTTTACGGGCATGCAGTCAAAGTTCTGCAAGGTGTAGGATGAGACCAATAAATATTTCTTGCCTTTGGCAGTGTTTCCTTGATAGTCAATGTTCCTTTTCATGTGTTCTTTCCCGCCCATTTATTCAGCTAGTTATATCCAATTGTGTGCTGACATGAGGTATGGCCAGGAATGTGGAAAATTGTTATCAAATACTTACCGTAATTTTCATTTCCTGGCCTATCCTCATGTCAGCACAGGACTCCCTCCCTAGTGGCCTGTCGCAGGCTAAGATATCAAACACCTTGGTGGGGGAGGGGATGTCTTTTATTCAGCTAGTTATAGGTGGTCATGTGAGCGCCCGCAAGAGGCATTAACCCATTGTGTGCTGACGTGAGGATAGGCCAGGAAAGGAAAATTATGGTAAGTATTTGATGACAATTTTCCATAATATATACTACACGGACTGCACTATATACTCTGAACTATATTATATATACAACATCGACCACACTATATACTCTGATCTGTATTATAAATACTACACATACCGCCATATACACTATGTACTCTGAACTGTATTATATATAGTACACGACCGCACTATATACTCTGAACTGTATTATATACACTACACGGAATGCACTATATACTCTGAACTGTATTATATATACTACATCAAATGTACTATATACTCTGCACTGTATTATATATACTAAATGGACTGCACTATATACTTTGAACTGAATTGTATATACTATGCCGACTGCACTATATACTCTTCACTTTATTATATATACTACATGTACTGCACTATATACTCTGAACTGAATTTTATATACTACGCAGACTGCACTATATACTCTAAAATGTATTATATATGCTACTCTGACTGCACTATATACTCTTAACTGTATTATATATAGTAAACGGACTGTACTATATACTCTAAATTGTATTATATATACTACACAAACTGCACTACATACAGTACTTTGCACTTTATTATATATACTACATGGATTGCACTATATACTCTGTACTATATTATATATATTACATGAACTACACTATATACTCTGCACTTTATTATATATACTACACGGACTGCCCTCTATACTCTTAACTCTTTTATATATACTACATGGACTGCATTATGTACTCTGCACTGTATTATATATACATCACACTGACTGCACTATATACTCTGAACTGTATTATATATACTACACCGATTGCACTATATACCCTGAACTGTGTAATATGTACTACACGGACTGCACTATCTACTCTAAACCATATTATATATACTACACGGACTGCACTATACACTCCGAACTGTGTTATATATACACTACATGAACTGCACTATATACTCTGCACTGCATTATATATACTACACGTACCGCACTATATACTCTGAACTGTATTATATACACTACACGGAATGCACTATATACTCTGAACTGTATTATATATACTACGCCGACAGTACTATATGCTCTGCACTGTATTATATACTAAATGGACTGCACTATATACCGTACTCTGCACTGTATTATATATGGAAGAAGTAAGGGTGGTAGGACCTCCCCTATATCCCTTGGGTGAATCAAAGGAATAATGATCAAAAAATGTTAATAATGTAGAATAATGCCCAGTTGGCTGCTGCCCTGTCAGAAACACTACGAAGTAGTGTGTGAATGGAAATAAAAAATGGTGTAGCAGATTGACGCTGCCAGACTCTGTGCAAAAAATTCTGTGCAAAAAATATGCAAAACTGTGCAATATATGCAGTCCTAAATCAATAATGTACAAACAGGTAAGAATATATGTGAATGCTATAAAGTAGTGCGGAGTATGCAGTGCCACTCCTTTTAGGAGTCATATGCAAATTATGGGTAAATTATGCAAACAACAAAAAGAAAAAAATTATATAAAAGTGCAAACATGCGAAGAAAATTTGCGAAAAAATATATAAAAAATATATAAAAATATATAGTGGTAATATTCAAATGTACAAATGTTCAAATATGTGCAGGTTCTAACTGTATGCCATACAGCCAAGTGCATATATAATAAGGTAGTGTGAGGTCACTCACTTCAGGGAGTCATGTGTAAGTTATACAAACCCTGGGTGAAATTATGCAAATATACATAGCCAAAAACTTCCAAAATCTGAAATGCAAATGTGCAAAATATATATACACATTATAGTATCAAGTATTAAAAAATATATTATTAAATAATATTATGCTTGAGGAGGCTGAGCCAGCTATACCTGGCGTGCTATTTATTTATACATGTGTCTAAAGCCAGATTGTACAGCAAGGTTAGTGTAGTGTTATAATTTAATTCATACAGAAAGCCCCCTGCTGGCCTCCAGGGCCAGATATGGAAAAAGAGGGAGGGGGGAGACTCCCATATAAGTGGATGACACAGTCCACCGTATCCTCCGGGGGCCCGGCCAGTTGCCATTCATGCTCTGTGTGAGGTTATTCCCGTGGCTTCCATTCTTGAGTGTTCATAAAAGAAAAGAGAGACACCATAGCATGATATTGTATAGGTAGCAAACAGGCACGCAAGTGCCGTCCAAACTCACACTTCAGAAGTCAGATCAGGCACTTAGGAGATCAACGCTCCTCTGCTAGTTGCTGTCCGAGTTAGCGTCGTGATGTACTGGCTCTGACTTACGCGTTTCATCATCAGACGTCATCGGAGGCGACGCCATCTTGGTACATATATGTACCATTGTAACCTAGCAACCTGCTATCATATGACCGCAACCATTTTAAGATCTCCGTTACACGGTAATCATCATCCTCCTTATGTGTGTCATAATAAAAAACGTTTTTATTCACACACAGACATTTAAATGAGCTATTTTAAAGGCAATACATTTCTCCTGACTGAGAAAGGCCTATTAAAATTTAATTACACGAAGAATTGGAATAATAACGTAGCGAAAATATTCTGAACTGTATTATATATACTAAACGAACTGCACGATATACTCTGAATTGTATTACATATACTATATGGATTGCGCTATATACTGTACTATACACTGTATTACATATACTGCATGTATTGCACTATATACTCTGCACTATAATATATATACTACACTGACGGATTGCACTATATACTCTGAAATTTATAATATAAACAACATGAATTGCACTATATACTATGCACTGTACTATATATACTACACGGACTGCACTCTATTCTCTGAACTCTATTATATATACTACATGGACTGCATTATATACTCTGCATTGTATTATATATACACTACACTGACTGCAATATATACTCTGAACTGTATTATATATACTACAAGGTTTGCACTATATACCCTGAACTGTGTTATATGGACAACATGGACTGCACTATCTACTCTGAACCATATTCTATATACTACACAGACTGCACTATACACTCTGAACTGTATTATATATACTACACGGACTGCACTATATACACTGATATGTATTATATATACTACACCGACTGCACTATATACTCTGAACTGTATTTTATATACACTACATGGACTGCACTATATACTCTGCACTGTATTATATATACTACATGTACTGCACTATATACTCTGCACTGTATTATATATACTACACTAATTGCACTATATACTCTGAGCTGTAGTATATTTAGTAAACAGACTGCACTATATACTCTGAATTGTGTTATATATACTACATGGACTGCACTATATACAGTATTCTGTATGGTATTATATACGCTACATGGATTGCACTATATACTCTTCTCTATATTATATCTACTACATGGACTGCATTATATACTCTGCATTGTATTATATATAGTAAACTGACTGCACTATATACTCTGAACTGTATTATATATACTACACGGATTGCACTATATACCCTGAACTGTGTTATATGTACTACATGGACTGCACTATCTACTTTGAACCATATTTAATAAACTACACGGAATGCACTATACACTCTGAACTGTATTATATATACTACACGGACTGCACTATATACTCTGATATGTATTATATATACCACACTGACTGCACTATATACTCTGAACTGTATTTTATATACAACATGGAACACACTATATACTCTGATCTGTATTATATATACTACACATACCGCACTATATACTCTGAACTGTATTATATATAGTACACGACCGCACTATATACTCTGAACTTTATTTTATATACTACACGGACCGCACTATATACTCTGAACTGTATTATATACACTACACAGAATGCGCTATATACTCGCAACTGTATTATATATACTACATCAAATGTACTATATACTCTGCACTGTATTATATAAACTAAATGGACTGCACTATATACTCTGCACTGTATTATATATACAATACTCACTGTACTATATACGCTAAAACTGTATTATATATACTAAATGGACGGCTCAATATAGTCTGAATTGTATTTTGCTGGTCATACCTCACGTCAGCACACAATGGGTTAACGCCTCTTGCAGGCGCTCACATGACCACCTATAACTAGCTGAATAAAAGACCTGCCCTCCCCCAACAAGGTGTTCTTTTTTTTGGCCTGCTCCAGGCCATCTATGCGTAGCTGTTGGTAAGTAGTTTTGTTGCTGGATATCCCCCCTACCAAACCTGCCCCTCCATGTTCATGCTCTCATGGAGTTGGAAGACTCAGACTGTTGCATGGTAAAGCCTCCTGAAGCTGAGTGTCCCTTGTGCCGGGAGTGGGCAGTGTTGCTTGTACAGCGCTTCTACAGGTGTGGTGTGAGGAAGCTCTGCAATGTCACCATTCGGGTTTTTCCTGTCTTGTATAGGGAGCATGCCACTCTCCTGGCTTTGATGTCAGTCTGAGAGCGGCGGTGGATGATGTCACAGAGGGCAGGGGGACGGGGGCGCAAGGTAGCGTCTGGCAGTCACCAAGCAGCAGCAACAGTCTTAGAGCCAGCAGAGGATCTGCTTTCTCTCCATCTCTCTGCAGTCCTGTCAGTTTTCTCTGTGTGGTGAAGACTTGTTGCTGTTTGCTACCCTGCTTTGCTGTGTTCCCGGGGGTTAGACACTCTGACTGGTTTTGGTCTCCTGTCTGCTTCTGGAAGGCTGCCTGGGCTCACCTGCTGCTGCTTGTTAAGTGGATGAAAGCAGATAGGCCTTAAAGGGACAGTGTACCCGTTTTTTCTTGGTGACAGAATCATAATTTTGTGCATGAGCCCACCGTGCATGTCAGTAGGCACAGAAGATTAGCAAAGGTACGAGGGGGCGACGTGGGACATGTCTTCAAAGAGTGAGGAATGCTCAAGGACTGCAATGTATGGTGCTTTGCATGATTTTAGGAGCTGTAGCCCTAAACGCAAACACATAAGACCCGCCACTGGTCATCCCCATGACCAGGTCAACCTGCATTCCCGCACAGGGCAGATCTCATGCTCCTCAAGCAAAACGTGGCAATGGCTCACATGCGGTTTAAGCAGCGCAATTGTAAATGCCTTGCCAAGCCCTGTATGCATATTGGCCATTAATCGGCATGGATTGCCTCAAATGCAGCAAATATCCATGTCACAGGCAAGACACAGGCCCAACCATTGCAAACGCATGCAGATCTTCCAAATGTGAAAAAGGAAGGACTTCTTTTCCCATAATGATGGAGTTAAAAGCTCATTGATGAAGAATGGGAGAGATGTGAAAAGAAGACCAATTTACAGCAATGGTCTCCAAGCTTTATCCAATGAAGCTGGCTGATGCATGTTTTAAGCAACGCACTTCCAGGAGTGGATGGGGCCTGCCAGCGTCTGGTACGCAAGTGTCTTTGCCTTTCAATACCTTTAGGAATCCTATGGATTGGAAAGTGGACCTAAGGCTTATTCACACCAGATGCAGTCCAATGCGTTTTTATTGGAGTCAAAAATGCATGAACAGTGTTTACCATGGATTCCAATTGCCTACGCCATCCCAGTGCGGTGTGTTCCAGTACAGTCAACTGAAGGATAACATGTCACATTTTTTCTCTATAAAACGCATCTGTAACATGAGAAACACATTGAAAAAGCACCTGAACACCTCAGAAATTGTTGTAAAACTGGCCTGCAGACTTGCAGAAAATCTATACAGCAGCAGGTTTTTTTTCCGGTTGACTAGCAACAGCGTTAACTGTGATGTTTAAAGCATTACAAAAAATGGCCTTTAATTCAAGGGGAACCAGCAGGAAGGGGCATGGTTCTGGAGGACTTGAACCTGGCTGCTGACTTTTGGTCGAGGCTTCAATAGACCAAGTTCTAAGGCTGGCGCATTTTCACAGCAATGGGAGCCTTGTGGTGGTGCCACTGGAGGGTGGCTAAAGCTTCCACACAAGCCCTTTGTAACATTCTCCATAATGGGAGGTTGTTTGATAAAACGTTGGACAAAGCGAGTGACAGAATAAATGTCCAGAGTGTGGCCACAGTGTAATAAAAGGAAGGAGCCGTCCTTTTGCTCAAGTCAGTTGGTCTTCAGAAGGGTTCAGGAGGCCAAATCTTATAGGCCAGGCTGAAATTTACAGACCACTGGGAATGGGTTGATAGAGACAACCCTAAAGACAGTTCAAAAACGTGGGAGAAACAGCAGTATGACAAGTGCAGGAGCTTTATTACAAAATAATTAATCAAAAATACAGACAGCGGTGAATGTGAAAACATGAAAACATTAAAATTGACAACGTTGTCATTGAAAGCACCTCCTACATCCACCCCAACAACATCATGGAAAAAATATATGATAGTATAATGTGCTAGTATAGGGTTTGGAGATGTATTCTGGGAAACCACTCAGGTGGCACACCGTAAACGGCTGTCTGCCAATGCTGGGGACATCCAGATCATCTATTGCCCATATGTACGTCTAAAATGAGTCACACTCCAGTAATAGACATTAAAATACACAGTTACCAATGACTGGTGTCCAGATACAAAATTTAATATCTTTATCAAAGTCTGAGATATATTCCTGGATTCAACAATGCAGAATGGATGAAATTTACCAGATTACATATAAGAATTATACTGCAACAAGTTCATAGTGCTGGTGCCACCAATGGAACAGATCTGGTGAGTTTTCTCCATTCTTTCTAGTACCCAAGGCATCAGGAGCTGTCCCTACTGTCTGCGTTTGAAGAAATCAAATAGGTACATACACAACAAAGGTTCAAGGTGGAGTCTGTGCAAACAGTCATGGCGATAGTTCAGCATGAACACCGGTTAGAGTCAATCGACCTGGCTACCATATACTTCCATATACATAACACAGAGACATTTGGGATTTGCGGTGACTGGCTGTCATTTCCAGTTCAGGTTTTTGCCATGTTTAAAATTGGCACAGCACCAAGAAACTTTTTTGAACATTTTGTCGGCAGTAGTGGCAGTAATTGGTCTTTGGGAATAAGGCTCTGCCACTACTTGGACACTGTTTTTGATTGTCGCAGGTGTAAGCCAGGAGCTGGCAAAGCATCACAATCTTGTCCTAGAAATCCTTTTTCAGTCGACTAGTGAACAAACAGGAAAAACAGTGAAGCCCTTCTTAAACTACTTCAAGATCCTTCACAGATTATCATACCTGAATATGTCAAGTGGTTTTCCAAGACTGCAAAATTTGCAAAATGACAATCTGCCTATGAAGAGTCATGGAGACAGCATTTATATCAGCAAGAAATTGCATTGTCCCCATTGGGACATTTTACAATGGCCATTCCAGTGCTGCCTGGGCCCAGGTGGCACATGGGGGCTTTTCAATTTGCCTTCCTCAGTCAATGGGATGGGCTGACTATGAATCAGGTGGTCTTTGTGTCTGCCCAAGTTGGCAAGAATGGAGGTTTTGGACACCAGTGTGCCTCTTTTTGTGGCGTGCCTCTCAGCCCAGGAGATGGAATGATTTTGACATCGAATGCCAGTCTGCCTCCAGCCTGAAGAGACCAGTGCAAGGGCATTGGAGCCTAGTGACTGACTTAAATCATGGCTGTTTTGTTTTTCCAGCCTTGCAAACCTTTCAGGATATTTTCTCCAAGAGGTCTGAGTGAAGTTGGTGATTGACACCAAGACAGCAGTAGCTTACATTGCCCACCAAGGGGGCACCAAGTGTGTGTCTTTTCCTGTTACTTTTTGTAACAAACTTTTCACTGGGCAGGGAGCCGCTTACAGTTAACTGCAGTTTACTTACTGGAAAGGTAGGATCCACTAACGGATCAGTGAGGCAAATTATTTTACAACAATAGGTATCTCAACTAGTATTGGCTCTATACTGCATTCCATCAGTAGTTCTCATAGAGTGTCCACTGAACACACAGCTTCCAGTATCTGTAACAAGTTACAAAGATGTAGTGATAGAAAGGTGGATTCACAGTACCATGGGGATTTGTTTTCATTGTTGTCTGTCTTCCTCCAGTGTTCTTGATTATGAAAATTCTTCTGAAGATTTGGACAGAACACGTTTATGCCATACAGGTGCTTTCACCTGTCGGGGAGACCTTGATTTTCATTGCTTCCCCAGATGTCATCAGCACCACCAATCTCATTCCTGGTCAAACAAGACCTTTCATGCCAACGTCAATGGCAGCACCCAAATCCAGTGAGACTCTTAATAGCCTGGCTATTGAATTGGCCAGACTAGTGGTGCAGGGATTCTCATCCAAGGTGGTTCAGACTTTGAAGACCATAAGGCCATGAGCGCTATATAGAAGAGGATATGAAGGAAGTTTGTTTGGTTTGCTTAGCAAAGTTTTCTCTCGGGTGTCCCCAGCTCTAGCCAATATCCTGGACTTTTTTTACAACTGGCGCTTGAGGTGGGTCTGACATACAACACCATTTATTTTTTTTTTTTTTTTTTTTTTTCTTCTAGTAGTTTTATTTTTTTTTTTTTCCATTAGAAAATTTTTTTATTGGAAGTATATATTCAGTACAATATACTCGGCAAACA
>BLSH010316996.1:37182-56661 GCA_018402905.1 Glandirana rugosa
TGTTCCAATGGCGTGACCTTTACTTCGATAACCTCATACCCTACGGACCATGAAAGTCTCGGTTCAGGTTCAGCGTACTTTACCTTGTTACTAAAGAGACCACCAACATATACCTAATACCGAACGTACTTCGTAAACAAACTACCGAGAAGGTGGTCGGACTTTTTCTCCTATTTCCGTCTCTGGACATGATATTTACCACAACATACCTGCTTTACGTGACATATGAGGTGGGAGGGATGGAGGGAGGGAAAGAGGGGGGGGAAGGACTAAGAGATGGAGGTAGATAGAAGGGGGGGTGAAGAGAGAGGGGTGAAAAAGTGGGGAGAGAGAAGTGGGGGGGAAGATAGATGGAGGTAGAGAATCAGGAAGGGGGGGGAGAAAGGGAGGGAGGTAGGGAGGGTGGAGTATACAGTGCATTTCGTCCATACAACACCATTTATAGTACAGGTCTCTGCCTTTATCCTCTTTTTCAGGCTGGTGGAAGAGCCATCAAACAAATGCTTCATGCAAGCCATAATCCATATACAACCACCAGAGAAATCATTGTTCCATTTCATGCGACTTGGACTTGGCTCTGAAAGTACCAGGCATCCCATACTCCAATAGCTTCATTTCCAGTGCGGTAACCTTGTGGTAAGACTATTTCCTCTGACAGCGATTGCTTCAGACAGAAGGAGGCTGGAGATTGCAGCAAAGATCCCTTTTGTGTCGTGATCCTACGTTCATCTCCAAAGCTCAATTCTAAAGTGATGTGCAGTTTTCAGGAAAACTGGGAACAGTCCCTCCAGGCATTCACACGGAGTCACTGAGTACAGCAGGAGGACTTCAGGTCCTTACACAACTTGCTACCAGTGTACATGTAAAGGTCAAAAGACGAAGGAAAGTGGATAATCTTCATTTCACCGTCAGGTTCTTGAGTCCTCTTCTGTTGGTTTACCAGAGTGAATAGATTGGCATTCAGGAATTAGACCTTTCTGACCAGGAACAGGTGCAAGCTCCTTCGACCCGAGGGGTGGCAGCTTTGGGGTAGTTGTGCCAGGATTCAGTGGAAGATGTATGTGAGCCTTTCACTCAACTTTATGGGCATGCAGTCAAAGTTCTGCAAGGTTTGGGATGAGACCAATAAATATTTCTTGTCTTTGGCAGTTTTTCCTTGATTATCAATGTTCCTTTTCATGTGTTCTCTCCCGCCCATTTATTCAGCTAGTTAAATCCCATTGTGTGCTGACGTGAGGTATGGCCAGGAATATGGAAAATTGTTATCAAATACTTACCGTAATTTTCCTTTCCTGCCTATCCTCACGTCAGCACAGGACTCCCTCCCTAGTGGCCTGTCGCAGGCTAAGATATCGAACACCTTGTTGGGGGAGGGGGAGGTCTTTTATTCAGCTAGTTATAGGTGGTCATGTGAGCGCCTGCAAGAGGCGTTAACCCATTGTGTGCTGACGTGAGGATAGGCCAGGAAAGGAAAATTATGGTAAGTATTTGTTAACAATTTTCCATAATATATACTACACGGACTGCCCTATATACTGTGAACTGTGATATATACTACGTGGACTACACTATATACCCTGTACTATAATATATATATATATATATATATATATATATATATATATATATATATATATATATATATTACACTGACTGCACCATATAGTCTGAACTGTATTATATATAGTAAACAGCCTGCACTTTATACTCAGAATTGTATTCTATATACTACATGGACTGCACTATATACTCTGCAATGTAATATATATACTACATGGACTGCACTATATACTCTGCAATGTAATATATATACTACATGGACTGCACTATATTCTCTGCACTGTATTATATATACTACACTGACTGCACTATATACTCTGAATTGTATTATATATATACTACATGGATTACACTATATACTTTGAACTTTATAATATATACAACATGAACTGCACTATATACTCTGCACTGTATTATATATACTACATGTACTGCACTATATACTCTGAACTGAATTATATATACTACGCGGACTGCACTATATACTCTGAACTGTATTTTATATACACTACATGGACTGCACTATATACTCTGCACTGTATTATGTATACTACACTAATTGCACTATATACTCTGAACTGTAGTATATTTAGTAAACAGACTGCACTATATACTCTGAATTGTATTATATACACTACATGGACTGCACTATATATAGTATTCTGTATGGTATTATATATACTACATGGATTGCCCTATATACTCTGCTCTATATTATATCTACTACATGGATTGCATTATATACTCTGCATTGTATTATATCTACTAAACTGACTGCACTATATACTCTGAACTGTATTATATATACTACACGGATTGCACTATATACCCTGAACTGTGTTATATGTACTACATGGACTGCACTATCTACTTTGAACCATATTTTATATACTACACGGACTGCACTATACACTCTAAACTGTATGTTTTATACTACATGAACTGCACTATATACTCTGAACTGAATTGTATATACTACGCCGACTGCTCTATATACTCTGAATTGTATTATATATGCTACACGAACTGCACTATATACAATGAACTTTATTATATATACTACACAGACCACGCTATATGCTCTGAACTGTATTATATATACTACGTGGACCACACTATATACTCTGAACTGTATTATATACACTACACGGACTGTCCTATGTACTCTGAACTGTATTATATACTACACGGACTGCACTATATGCTCTCAACTATATTTTATATTCTACACGGACTGCACTATATACTCTGAACTGTATTATATACTACACAGACTGCACTACACACTCTGAACTGTATTATATATATACTACATCGACTGTACTATATACTCTGCACTTTATTATATATACTAAACAGACTGCACTATATACTCCGCACTGTATTATATATACTACACTGGCTGCACTATATACTCTGAACTGTATTATATATACTACACAGACTTTGCAATATACTCTGATCTGTATTATATATATATACTACACCGACTGCACTATATACTCTGATATTTATTATATATACTACACGGACCACACCATATGCTCTGAACTGTATTATACTACACGGACTGCACTATATACTCTGAACTGTATCATATACTCTACACGGACTGCACTATATACTTTGAACTGTATTATATACTACACGGACCGCACTATATACTCTGAACTGCGTTATATATATATATATATATATATATATATATACTACTTCGACTGTACTATATACTCTGCACTGTATTATATATACTAAATGAACTGCAATATATACTCTACACTGTATCATACATACTACACTGGCTGCACTAAATACTCTGAACTGTATTATATATACTAAACGGACTGCACAATATACTCTGAATTGTATTATATATATATACTACATGGACTGCACTATATACTGTACTATGCATTGTATTATATAGGCTGCATGAATTTTACTATATACTCTGCACTATAATACATATACTACGCTGACTGCCCTATATACTCTGAACTGTATTTTATATACTACACGTATTGCACTATATACTCTGCACTATATTATATATACTACACGGACTGCACAATATACTCTGAACTGTATTATATATACTACACGGACTGCACTGTATACTCTGCAATGTATTATATATACTCCACTGACTGCACTATATATATTGAACTGTATTATGTATACTAATTGGTCTGCACAATATACTCTGAATTGTATTATATATACTACATGGACTGCACTATTTTATATACTACACTGACTGCACCATATACTCCGAACCTTATTATATATAGTAAACATACTGCACTATATACTCTAAACTGTATTATATATACTACATAGACTGCACTATATACTCTGCACTGTATTATATATACTACATGGACTGCACTATATACTCTGCACTGCAGTATATATACTACATGGACTGCACTATATGCGCTTAACTTTATGATATGTAACCCCTTGACCGGGAATCCATCCTGGGACTTGTATTCTTTTGGTCAGTTTCCTACAGCCTGTGCCACTAAGTACTCCTATCTGTGTGGAGTCCTGGGTATCTACTGCTTCCTGGTAGTGGACTATGGTTCCACCCAGTGGTCAGCTGTAGGTAGTCACCTCATTTAGTACCCTATAAATCCTCACTTCCCCTTCCTGTCCTTGCCTTAGTATAGGATCCTGTTGTTGTTGTACCAGATTGCAGCAAACAGCCAAGGAAAAATCCAAGAAAACCAAGCTCAACTTACCAACCAGCTTGAAAACCGCCAAATTGACCTGTCTAACAGTATGCATTAAAAGCAGGGGATTGGTTACACACATTTGCAAATGCATGTGTAAGCTGGAGGGCCACGACAAGGCTCACTGCATCCTCCAGACCTATCTCTGGCTTGTGCGAGACTCCACAGTGGGAGCACATGCATTCTGATGAGATAGATTAAGGCAGGTGGCCTGAAGATAGCCCATCCCTCCTTAAAGGTACAAGGACACACTGGACACCCAACAGATGGCAAAATATCTGCAAAGGTGTCAGTGCGTTTACCTGACCAGAATCAAATATCCAAAATGTAAGCCACTACCTCCATCTATAACTGGTCTATATAGTAAGGAGCATTGGAGGGCTGTTGTACCAGATTGTTTGACTTGTTGCTAACTCTGCTGGCTCCCTACTATGCTTTTGGATTGCACTTTAGATTACATTGACCGATTTGTTGCTGAATGTTGCCTGTCCCTGATGTCGTCTTTGGTATACCCCTTGGATCTCCACCTGGATCCACTACACATACCATCTTTGGGTAACCCCTTCTTCTGATTGGCTCTGGACTACGCCCACTACTAACCGTGAGTTACTTATTTATTTGTTGTTCCTTGATTTTGTCTGTTTGCACTTGCCATTGAGGTTCCAGAATTCTGGCTGCAGGATTGCAACCGTCCTCCACCTGATACCGGGATAACAAGACTACTGGTCAGGAAACTGCAGTTGGGGTTCCTGGCAGACCTAACAGTATAGTAAGGCCATATGGACCTCAGCGAGTTGGTGCAGACAACTGCTTGGGGAGCAGATCAACCGGGTGCAGTCATCGGAGGGGGGACTAGATGCTATTATGGCCATGTTAACACAGGGGTCCAGCGCTGCTGCACCTGGTGACCTAGGGGCTGTGGCTAGGGAACCTGTTGTCATGTCTAAAACTCCGGTCTAAGAAGTATGATGGTAACCCTTTTGACTGCAGGGGATTTCTCAACCACTGCCAGTTTCATTTAAAAAATCAACCCTCTGTGTTTGCTTCTGCTCAAGTCAAGGTGACATTTATAAATTTCCTTGCTAAAGGGCAGAGCATTGTCCTGGGTGTCACCTCTTCTTGAGAAGGAGTCTCCTGTACTCACTGATTATCCCACTTTCTTAAAGACTTTTGAGAGAATAATTGATGTTCCTGGCAGAGTGCCTGCGGCCGAGTCCAGGATTCTCGATTTGCATCAGGGTAAACACATTGTAGCATTCTATGCTATAGATTTCCGCACGCTAGTGGCAGAGACCACCTGGGACAAGGACGCCCTTAAGGCTTCTTTCTGCAGAGGGCTGGCAGAACGCATGAAGGATGAATTGACTTACCGTGACATTCCAGCAGGTCTTGAGGACATTATCAACTTGTGTATCCTGGTGGACACGCGCTTCTCGGAACGTCAGTTAGAGAGAGGGCACCAAGGACATTATAATCCTCCTCCTCGTCAACCCCTAGCTCCTACTGCCCCTTCCCCTGTCGGGTCTGAAGAAGTGCCCATGGATGTAGGGGCTGTGCGTTTTTCTGATGGTCCCCTAGGCCATGCTGTTTTGAATTCTCCTCAGGAGAGACTATTCATTCCCATTTCCTTGACCTGGAATGATCAGTGCTGTTGCACTGTAGCCTTTATAGATTCTGGCGCTGGTGTTTCTTGATGCCGCTCTGGTTAAAAGACTTCAGATTCCTATTGTTTCTAAAATTCTTCTGCTTTGTGTAACTAGGGATGGACCGAACGGACCCGTTTGGTTCGCACCAGAACTTTCGAACATCGCAAAAGTTCGGACCCCATTAAAGTCAAGGGGATCCAAACTTCAAAAATCAAGTGCCCATTTTGACTGCCTAGATGCAAGTAATTGGGCATACAATGGTTATAGGGGTCTGGGTCCTGCCCTGGGGGACATGTATCGATGAAAAAAAAGTTTGTAAAAAACATCATTTTTACATTACCAGTAATTTTTTTTATTTTTAAAGTGAAAGCATAAAACTGAAAAATTCCTTTCAATATTGTGCCTGGGGGGGGGAGGGGGTCCGTCCCCTTAGTCTACCTGTAAAATGGCAGATCTGTACCATGTCTAGAATCTGCTACAGCAATCATTGAATTTAGGAAGCCAAAAAAAAATAAATTTTCACTGCAAGCTGTCTTCATTTTGCTAAGAAATAACTGGGAAGCCAGTGTGTATGCTGAGGCCATAATGTAGTGCACTGGATTAGAGATTTTTTGGATAAATTCTGGTGTCACTTTGACTTTGGATAGAAGTAATGGGTGTGGAAAAATAGGGCTTTGGGTGTTGGTGGTGCCTTCACACCATAACCCTATAGAGGTGCTCTTCATGAAGGCAAGAATTGGCCTTTCTGTAAAAAAAAAAAATGCAATGATATGCACCTGTCAAACAGGTGCAGAAAAATTGATCTTTGGTTGTCAGTGGTGCCTACCCACCATAACCCTATAGAGGTACTTTTGATGAAAGTAAGCATTGGCCTTGCTGTAAAAAAATGCAATGATATGCACCTGTCAAACAGGTGCAGAGAAATTGTTCTTTGGGTGTCAGAGGCACCTTCCCATCATAACTCTATAGAGGTGCTCTTGATGAAGGCAAAAAAAATTGCAAAGGTATGCACCTGTCAAACAGGTGCTAAAAAATTGGTCTTTGGGTGGTAATTGTGCCTATGAAACCTACACCAAAAACATTCTTCCAGATGAAATGATTGAACACCCTCAAAGCTGGGCAGCCTCGAAGTCCTGCAGAGATTCCACATACCAAAAATCCTTATTCAGTGACATTGGCATCAGGGGCTTCATAGCTGGTAATCCAGGACTGATTAATTTTGATAAAAGTCAAACGGTCCATGAAGTCTGTGGACAGATGCGTTCTGTGATCAGTAATGGAACTTCCTGCAGCACTGAATGCCTGTTCTGAAAGCACGCTGGATGCAGGGCAGCCCAACAACTCAAAAGCATACTGGGCAAGTTCTGGCCAGTGGTCTATTCTCATGACCCAGCAAGCCAGTGGATCATCAACTGGAAAACTCTCCATCTCTGTTTTGGCCCAGAGGTAATCGTTCACCATGTGATGCAGACGCTGCCGATGGGATGTGGAAGCTGACAGCCCTGGGCGCTGAGGACTAAAATAATTCCAAAATGCATCACTTAGACGGACACCTTCTACACCACTCTTCTCTTGACCAACAGAAGCCTCAAAACTACATTTTCCATGACACTGTAACCTACTGGAGTTGGGAAAAATGTTCAATAAAATCATTTTTAACGTGTCCTCAAGAGATTTAATCTTCTGCACTCTCTGTTAGGATGGAATAAGTTCTGAGTGCTTCCCCTTATAACGGTGGTCAAGGAGGGTTACCAACTAGCAATGTTCCTTCTCCTTTATGCCACGTATTCTTGGGTTCTTTCACAGGCTTTGAAGCATGAGGATGCCCATGCATCTCAAATTTGCCAAGGCTTGAGAAGCAGACTCCTTGGGGGTCACTCAGAATGACAGAATCTGAAACATCCTCCTTCCAGCCACGTACTACTTCCAAGGTTCCTAGGGTTGAAAAGCCATTGCTTACAGATTGACATGTGCCTTCCTCTTCTTCAAAGCCTATGGAACTGCCAGAATCCTCCTCCTCATCCTCCTCCCGTCTCTCCTCCTGTGTGTTCTGTGACATAGGAATGATGGTATCCTGGTGTCCTCCTCTTCCTCCTGCTGCTCTGCCTCCAGTGCCCTGTCCATAATGCCACGCAGAGTCTGCTCCAGCAGGAACACAACAGGGATTGTGTCACTGATGCATGCATTGTCACGGCTCACCATCCTTGTGGCCTCCTCATATGGTGACAGTACAGTGCATGCATCCTTAATGATCAGCCATTGGCGTGGGGAAAATAAGCTGAGGTGGCCTGAGCCTGTCATTGTGCCGTACTCGCACAGGTACTCGTTGACGGACCTCTGCTGCATGTATAGCCACCTGAGCATTGCCAAAGTCGAGTTGCACCTGGAGGGCATGTCACAAATCAGGCAGTTTACGGCAGGTGGAATTCCCACTGAATTTCAGCCAACCGAGCACTGGCTGTGTATGACCACCTGAAATGGCTACAGACTCTTCTGGCCAGCTTTAGCACATCTTCCAACCCTGGGTAAGTATTTAGGAAATGCTGCACCACCAAATTGAGGACATGTGCCAGGCATGGCACATGTGTCAACTTTCCCTGTCTAAAGGCGAACAGAAGGTTTGAGCCATTATCGCACACCACCATTCCTGGCTCCAGCTGGCATAGTGTGAACCACCTCTGGGCCTGTCCCTGCAGAGCTGCAAGAATCTCTGCTCCGGTGTGATTCCTGTCCCCTAGACACACCAGCTGAAGCACTGCTTGGCACCTTTTTAACCTGACTCATGGAATAGCCCTTTGGATGCTTAGGGGGTACCTGGTGTTCATAGGACAATTCTGCAGAGGAGGGTATGGAGGTGGCAGAGGAGGATGAGGAGGTAGAGCTCACAGGTCTGGTATCATCACCACCAGCTGTGTGGAGATGTAAGGGCACAACAAGCTGCAGCACCGAGCCCTGTCCTGCATCCTTCCGAGTTGCAAGCAGCGTTACCCCTTGTGCTGTGAACGAAATATATCGTACCTGCCCATGCTTGCTGGACCACGTGTCAGCAGTGAGGTGGACTTTGTGGCTGACTACCTCCCATACGATGCCAGAACATTCCCTTCCACGTGATGGTAGAGAGATGGAATGGCCTTCTGTGAAAAGTAGTAGCGACTGGAAACCTGCCATTGTGGTGCAGCACATTGTGCAAATTCACTGAAGGGGGCAGAATCCACCAGGTTGAAAGGCAGCGGTCGGTGAGCCAACAGCTTTGATAAGCTTGCATTTAGACGCTGGGCATGTGGGTGGCAGGGACTGTATTTTTTTATGCTGCAGCAGATGGGGCAGAAAAATTTGCCGGCTACAGCTGGTAGTGTGCTGCTGGCAGATGTGCTGCTAGGACCTGGGACACCCTGTGCTATACAATCATCCCCGTCAGTGGAGGCTGCTGAGAGGTCATGACTCAGTATAGCAGGGGCAGACTGAAGTGGGTAAGGAGGAGGAACAGATTTGTGCCCCTTTTGTGTGGCATTTAGGTGCTCTTGCCAACAGGATTAGTGGTTGGACATTACATGCATTGTTAAGCATATGGTACCCAAATGGCTGGTGTTTTTGCCACGTTTGATGTGCCTGAGACATAGTTTGTCGGCTGCCTTGGAGTTGTGCCACCTCACCTTCAGTTTCCTCCTCTGCTCTATCTAGCATCCAAGTCGCATCAGTGACCTCATCATCATCTCCATCTCCTCCATCTTCATCATAATCATTACCACTGGAGACAACTTGGCAATATGCT
Organism: Glandirana rugosa; assembly: GCA_018402905.1. Taxonomy (NCBI): domain Eukaryota; kingdom Metazoa; phylum Chordata; class Amphibia; order Anura; family Ranidae; genus Glandirana; species Glandirana rugosa. The sequence continues at coordinate 46,896 of BLSH010316996.1, forward strand.
GTGGCTGGGGGAATATGAATGCCAATTTGTCTACCTGTGTTCTCCCCTCTCTCTAGGCTCATGTTCCTGTCATCCTCAACCTCAGAACCAACATCTGAATCCAGTGATGGCTGGGCATCATCAAGGAGCAAGTGGCTGATGCTGTGGTCAAATAACTCAGCCGACTCTTCCATGGCTGATGTTGGGGCTATGGCAGGAATAGATGTGGACAAGGAGGCAGGTTTATCCACTCTGGCAACTGCAGGGGACTGCACACTTGTTTCTGCTTGTGTGACAGAAGATGAGGAGGATGAGGAAGATTTAGTAAGCCAGTCCACCCCCTCCTCTGCATGCTGTGGCTGGATAGCACGGGCAAACTCAGTAAACAGAAATTATGCCCTGCCTGAGGACTGACCGCCACGTCCACCTTTGCCTGTGGACACATTTGTTGCTGGCCCCCTTACAGTGCCACGGGAATGTCTGCCTCTCCTTGGGGGATGGCGCGGTGATTATTAGCAAATGTAAAGAAGAAGTGGAAATCTGTACTTAGATGCACTTAAATCAATGTAAAGTGGTGTTTGGTGCACTTTAATTTTAGTACTCACACTACACAGACACACTCCATGGATTCACTATAATATACTGTAATATAATGCTTCAAAAGTACAGTGATGCACAGAACTATATGGCATTAAATTTCCAGTAATGCACAAAACTATATGGCTTTAACCGCTTGCCGACCGCTGGTCGGCAATTGATGGCGACAGAGTGGCTCTGTAACGCGGATCGCCGTCATACGACAGCTGCCGCGAGATCGAGCCTAGTGAGCGCGCGAGCGCCGCCGGAGGCGCGCCCGTGCGCTCACTGTGTCCGGGGTGGGCCAGGGAGCGGGTGCGGCGGAGTCGATCTCCGCCGGCCACCTGCAATGCCCCCCTCGGAGTGAAAGAACGGAGGTCCGTGTAATTAAACACGGACCTCCGTTCTGTGAGAGGGGGAAGGGCTGTGATCACAGCCTTCCTCTACACGGAAGGTGTGATCACTTCCCTTCTCCTGTTAGGGCAGTCCCCCCACAGTTAGAACACGCCCAGGGAACATAGTTAACCCTTATAGCGCCCCCTGCAGGTTAACCCCTTCACTGCCAATGGCATTTACACAGTAATCAGTGCATTTTTATAGCACTGATCGCTGTATAAATGCCAATGGTCCCAAAAAAGTGTCAAAATGTTCCGACATGTCCGCTGAAATATCGCAGTACTGCTAAAAATCGCAGATCACCGCCATTACTAGTAAAAAATTAAAAAAAATAAAAACCCCAAAAATAAATTCTCATCATCCGTAAACACGACCACTTTTGCGAAAACCAATAAATAAACGCCGATTGCGATTTTTTTTTTTTTTTTTTTTTTTTTTTTTTTTATTTTTTTTTTGCACAATTGTCGCTCTTCTTTTGTTTATAGCGGCGATCAGAAATGACGCAGAGGTGATCAAATACCACCAAAAGAAAGCTGTATTAGTGGGGAAAAAAAGTACGCAAATTTCGTTTGGGTACAACGTCGCACGACCGCGCAATTGTCAGTTAAAGCGATGCAGCACCGAATCGCAAAAAGGGCTCCGGTCCTAAAGTGTGAAATCCTTCCGGGGCTGAAGTGGTTAAACTGGCAGTAATGCACAGAAAACGATATGCCGTTAAACTGGCAGTAACGCACACAGAACTATATGGCGTTAAACTGGCAGGAACACAAAAATCTATATGGCGTTAAACTGGCAGTAATGCACACAGAACTATATGGCATTAAACTTTCAGTAACGCACACAAAACTATAAGGTGTTAAACTGGCAATAACGCACACAGAACTATATGGCATTAAACTGGCAGTGAAATAAAGGGAAGGGGTTTATACTGCGCTAAGTGTAAGTAAGAAAAAATGGGTGGCTGTCACACAACAAAACAAACAATTTGTGATCAGAATACATAACAAAAATGTAGCGCTCAACCCCATAATGGAAGTGTGTGAGGTGATTCCCACTTCACCATAATAGTTAATACTATGATAAAGTGCTAGTGCGTGAACTTAAAATTCAATAATTCATATAACGTAACCATATATACTCAAACAGAAATCAAAGTTCATAAATAGTTTGAAATTGCAGTGACGTGCAGCAAGTGAGAATGACGTGAATTTTGATATATTCAAAACTTGTAACCATCAAGTGCATAGTTTTGTGACATCCTTCACCATATAATTGCGCTTACCGGACAGTCGATGTAATAACCTGGATATATAGGGAGACTGAGGTAGTTAGGGTTGACACTTCTGGGGATGATCCGAGTATCGATGCAGCAAACAGGAACTCCAATCCCAGGTTACCAGGATTTATAGTTCATATAGCCAAGATGAAAGAAAGTCTTCACCAAGAGAGTGATCTCCAGCTGGTGTGAGGGAGCATGTAATTAAGAACCTCACATAGTATAAAACCTCTTTTACATTCAATTTATTGAAGGTAGTGCACTTACATGAAAAACAATAAAATCAAGCTCAAAGATTTGTACAGCCGGCAAAGAGATGAAGCCCAGCGGTATGGGGTCAGCGATTCCCATCACGTTTTGTCCTCTTAGACGTCGTCTGAGGGTTACCAACCCCCAAAAACTGCTGTGCTTATATACATAAGTAGTGAATAATTAGATTGTAATGTAAATAACGCTACTTGTGCCCCACACAAGATGGCGGCATGGCGTGCATTCCACAGGGCACTTCTGGCGGAAGTGGGGCATCCAGGCCTCAGTATGGATTAATGCTAATGAAGACAGATATAAACATTGTGCCGCCACACACAAGATGGCGACAAGTCGTGCTTTCCGCAACCAACTTCTGTCAGTAACCAACTAAACTGGCGGTAATGGCGTTAAAGGTGCAGTAACGCACACAGAAGTAAATGGCATTAAACTTGCAGTAACGCACACAAAAGTAAATGGCGTTAAACTTGTAGTAATGGACAAAACTATATGGCGTTAAACTGGCAGTAATGCACACAAAATTATATGGTGTTAAACTGGCAGTAACGCACTCAGAACTATATGGCATTAAACTGGCAGTAACGCACAACACTATATGGCGTTAAACTGGCAGTAACACACAAAACGATTTGGCGTTAACCTGGAAGTAACACACACAGAAGTAAATGGCGTTAAACTTGCAGTAACGCAATAAGATATATTCAACCATCACTACACTGACGCTATCTGAACTGTCCCTACTCTAGCTATACAGCTAGGCAGTCACCTCATTTCCCCTTCCTGTCCCTGCCTTAGCATAAATTCCACATCCTGTTGTTATTGTACCAGATTGTTTGACTTTTTGCTAACTCTGCTTGCTCCTGACTAAACTTTTGGATTGCCCTTTGGATTATGTTGACCGATTGTTGCCGAACTTTGCCTGTCCCTGACATCGACTCTGGTATACCCCTTGGATCACCGCCTGGATTTACTACACATACCGTCTTTGGGTAACCCCTTCTTCTGATTAGCTCCTGACTATGACTGCTACTAACCGTGAGTTACTTATTTATTTGTTGTTCCTTGATTTAGTCTGTTTGCACTTGCCATTGAGGTCCCAGAATTCTGGCTGCAGGATTGCAACTGTCCTCCATCTGATACCGGGATAACAAGACTACTGGTCAGAAAACTGGAGTGATGGTTGGGGTTCCCTGCAGACCTGACAATATATACTACATGGACTGCACTATATACTCCACACTGTATTATATATACTACAATGACTGCACTATATACTCTGAATTGTATTATATGTACTACATGGACTGCACTATATACTCTGAACTGTATTACATATAGTACATGGACTGCACTATATACTCTGAACTGTATTATATATATACTACGTGGACTGCACTATATACGTTGCACTGTATATATGTACTACATGGACTGCACTATATACTCTGAACTGTATTATATATACTAGATGGACTGCACTATATACTGTGAACTGTATTATATATAGTACATGGACTGCACTATATACTCTGAACTGTATTATATATACTGCATAGACTGCACTATATATTTTGAACTGCATTATATATACTACACAGACTGCACTATACAGTATACTGTGAACTGTATTATATATACTACACAGACTGCACTCTATACTCTGAATTGTATTATATATATATATATACACTACATGGACTGCACTATACAGGTGATACTCGAAAAATTAGAATATCGTGCAAAAGTTCATTTATTTCAGTAATGCAACTTAAAAGGTGAAACTAATATATGAGATAGATAGGCTCATTACATGCAAAGCAAGATGATTCAAGCCATGATTTGTCATAATTGTGATAATTATGGCTTACAGCTCATGAAAACCCCAAATCCACAATCTCAGAAAATTCGAATATTGTGAAAAGGTGCAATATTCTAGGCTCAAAGTGTCCCACTCTAACCATCTAATTAAGCCATAACACCTACAAAGGGTTCCTGAGCCTTAAAATGGTCTCTCAGTCTGGTTGCAGAAGGAATCACAATCATGGGAAAGACTGCTGACCATACAGTTGTGCAGAAAACCATAATTGACACCCTCCATAAGGAGGGAAAGCCTCAAAAGGTAATTGCAAAAGAAGTTGGATGTTCCCAAAGTGCTGTATAAAAGCACATTAATAGAAAGTTATGTGGAAGGGAAAAGTATGGAAGGAAAAGGTGCACAAGCAGCAGGGATGACCGCAGCCTGGAGAGGATTGTCAGGAAAAGGCCATTCAAATGTGTTGGGGACTTTCACAAGGAGTGGACTGAGGCTGGAGTCAGTGCATCAAGAGCCACCACACTCAGACGGATCCTGGACATGGGCTTCAAATGTCGTATTCCTCTTGTCAAGCTGCTCCTGAACAACAAACAACGCCAGAAGTGTCTTACCTGGGCTAAAGAAAAACAGACCTAGTCTGTGACTCAGTGGTCCAAAGTCCTCTTTTCTGATGAGAGCAAATTTTGCATCTCATTTGGAAACCAAGGACCCAGTGTATGGAGGAAGAATGGAGAGGTACACACTGCAAGATGCTTGAAACCCAGTGTGAAGTTTCCACAGTCTGTGTTGATTTGGGGAGCACTGTCATCTGCTGGTGTTGGTCCACTGTGCTTCATTAAGTCAAGGGTCAACACAGCTGTCTACCAGGAGATTTTGGAGAACTTCATTCCGCAGATGAGCTCTATGGGGATGCTGACTTCATTTTCCAGCAGGACTTGGCACCTGCCCACACTGCCAAAAGCACCAAAACCTGGTTCAATGACCTGGGATTACTGTGCTTGATTGGCCAGCAAGCTCGCCTGACCTGAACTCCATAGAGAATCTATGGGGCATTGCCAAGAGAAAGATGAGAGACATGAGACCCAACAATGCAGAAAAGCTGAAGGCCGCTATTGAAGCATCCTGGTCTTCCATAACACCTCAGCAGTGCCACAGGCTGATAGATTCCATGCCACGCTGTATTGAGGCAAGTAATTGCTGCAAAAGGGACCCAAACCAAGTACTGAGTACATATGCATGCTTATACTTTTCAGAGGTCTGATGATATTCTATGTGCAATCCTTGTTTTATTGATTGCATGTAATATTCTAATTTTCTGAGATTGTGGATTTGGGGTTTTCATGAGCTGTAAGCCATAATCCTCACAATTATGACAAATCACGGCTTGAACTATCTTGTTTTGGATGTAATGAGTCTATCTCGTATATTAGTTTCACCTTTTAAGTCGCATTACTGAAATAAATGAACTTTTCCACGATATTCTAATTTTTCGAGTATCACCTGTATACTCTGCACTGTATTATATATACTACATGGACTGCACTATTTACTCTGCACTGTATTATATATACTACACTGACTGCACTATATACTCTGAACTGTATTATATATACTTCATAGACTGCACTTTATACTCTGAATTGTAATATATATATATATATATATATATATATATATATATATATATACTACATGGACTGCACTATATACTCTGCACTGTATTATATATAGTACATGGACTGATCTGTATACACTGAACTGTATTATATGTACTACACGGACTGCACTATATACTCTGAACTGTATTATGTATACTACACTGACTGCACACTACACTAACTACCTGCCTAATCTCTATTCATCTCTATCTATTAGTTTCACCTTTTAAGTCGCATTACTGAAATAAATGAACTTTTCCACGATATTCTAATTTTTCGAGTATCACCTGTATACTCTGCACTGTATTATATATACTACATGGACTGCACTATTTACTCTGAACTGTATTATATATACTACACAGACTGCACTCTATACTCTGAATTGTAATATATATATATATATATATATACTACATGGACTGCACTATATACTCTGCACTGTATTATATATAGTACATGGACTGATCTGTATACACTGAACTGTATTATATGTACTACACGGACTGCACTATATACTCTGAACTGTATTATGTATACTACACTGACTGCACACTACACTAACTACCTGCCTAATCTCTATTCATTCACTATATACGGCCGCAATGTAAGCAGCAGCCTTATATAGTTTGGGGCATAGACTTAGCCCCTGAGCCATGATTGGCCAAGGTCACCCTGCCTTTGGCCAATCATGGCTAATCAGCAGGTGTCAAAGCACTGCGATCCTGCAATTGAAATAAAAGAACCAAACATGCTAAATGAATCCAATTATTTGTAGGGATGGTCCCGCTTTTCGAGTCGAACAAACAAACATATGGGACGCTCGCGGGAAGTTCGCCCACCACTAAGCACCCCATAGGTTTGTTTGTTCTACTGACAAATGAACACCCGATGTTCGAGTTGAATTTAAGTTCAACTCTAACAGCGGGACCATCCTGATAAAAAATCAGATTCATTTAGCATGTTTGCTTCTTTTATTTCAAATATACAGTATACACAGTATATCAAAGTCTGAGATAGTTAAGTGGTAAACAGTTAGATATTTTGCATTTGCAAAGGTCCTGTAATATATTGAACACCCAGTGGATGGGAAGTTCACTTGCAAGGCTTCATAAAATGTATTGAACGCATTTGAATACATTTTTCAGACAGTATTGCCTAATGTTTTCTTAGCAATACTTTATACTCAAAAATTATTCCTCTCGGGTGGCAATAAGGTCTATAAGGTGAAATAGAAGTATAATTCATAGACAGGTAGCTTCAATATGTAACAACATTTAAGAAACAAATGAGGCTAGGTCTACTGTATATACCTGCAGTAGTTGGTCAAATTTAACTGGTATTTTCTGGTAAAAGCTTTCTTGCCACTCATCCGTAGCTTCCCCAGCTCTAGGGCTATACATTTTCAAGTGATGTTATTTATGCTGGTTAGGGTTTATTTATAGTCCATCAACAGAAAGCCAGTGTCTTAGCACCTTGGGAAACAATGTATTAGATATAACATGTATGCATTGCTTAAAATGGAACACTCTATTTCCTTTATATTTGGATTGTTTAAAATAAATATATGTATAGTGACTCCAAGGTTAGAATGAAATGAACAAGGTAAAAGGGGCACGCCTATCAAGTCCCCTTAATGTATTGTACTTTAGATGTAGGAAAATTGTCTTCCATTGAATGAATCACCAAATTCCTATTTTACTACGGTAAAATACAAGTACTTCCATTATATGCTGGAAGATGCTAAGGAAGTATTCAAAGTTAATAGAATCTTTGCACATTCTTTGATTGCATGAGCTGAATATGATTGGTTTCTTTACTAATGTAATCATTAGCCTGCCTCTTTAGACAAAAACTATACTTGGTTTCTGGAAATCATAACCATTATCTTAAGTAGCCAATATTTTGACCAAATCTAGATCAATAATTATTAGGGAGATTAGAATAACAAACTCTTGCAATTTATCTGAGAACTTTTTAAAAGAACAATTTATTAGTCCTTCAAACCCCTTTAAAACCATGAGATCAGCATGCCACTCAGGCAGCTAGTATATGCAAAAACAGCAATGGCAGCACACATATTTATTTCAGTAAAAGTTACTTTTAAATCTTTCAATATTTAGGTAATCATCTGATAATGTACCCAGATAAAATCATTGATCAACCTGAAATAGATTTTGAAACCGGAACATTTTCATGAAAGAAAGTCATTCTAACAATTTGCTGTGTTCACCAAATAACTATTTACAGTGTTAGTTCTTCTATATAGAGGTTTTTACCCTATCCACCAGCCCCCAAACTTTGTGGACACTCTGCAGTAAGTGGTAAAAGCTTTTTTTCAAATCCTTATTACACTAATTTACCATTAGCTGCCATACTCTGAAACTGCAGTATTGAACTTTTCTGAGATAACAAGAGCATTAAAGACAGTTAACCTCTTAAAATACCACAAACTGTGGATTAGGCTGTATAATGATTATACATGCTACATACAGTAAAACGTTTTTTTTTCTAATTTTGGATATAAACCCTAAAATGATTCAATGATTGAGCTTGAGAAGGTATAATGAAGTAAGATGGGAACTGTTAATTCTTGCGTGTTTTTTTGCTTTAACAGTTTTCTATTGACGATACTATAACTATCACTTCCTCATGTGTTCATCTTTTTCTGCTTTTCTGTTATTTCTGAAATAAAGCCCTGAAATCATGATCTAGCTTGATTGAAGTGACAGAAATGGATATTTAGCCAAACAGACATTGTACTTATAATCTCAATTTTTATAGTCATTATTATTATTATTATACAGGATTTATATAGCTCCAACAATTTGTGCAGTGCTTTACAATATATCTTAACTTTTTTGTTACAGCAGTCATATACAGTCCTGCTCACCATTATTGGCACCCCTTCATGTTTTGCATAACTGAGTGAATGTCTTCAGAAATAAATGGAAATGTACCAAATTTATATCAGCAGGATCTTTTAATTGGAGGTCCAAAGTAATTTAACAAAGACAATTGTTATTTCAACATAGATATTGTAATTATAAAGAAAAAACAGAAAACCAGCATGTGCACTAATATTGGCACCCCTCCTTAATATTTGGTTGCACACCCTTTGGCAGCGATGACAGCCTCCAAACGTTTCTTATATCCATCGATAAGCTTCTTGCACTTCTCGGGTGGCATTTTCTCCCACACTTCCTTTGCAACATACTCAAGCTCTTGAACATTTGCAGGGTTCCTTTCTCCAATGGCAGTTTTCAGCTCCCCCCAAAGATTTTCAATTGGATTGAGATCAGGACTCATTGCTGGCCATTTTAAAATAGTAAATTTTTCCCTTTCAACCATTCCTGCGTGCTTTTGGAGGTGTGCTTTGGGTCTTTATCTTGCTGGAGGACCCATGATCTTCGCCTCAAACCAAGTTTCCTTACACTGGGCAAGACATTTCGCTCTAGAATTGCTTGATAATCTTCTGATTTCATGATGCCTTTGATACGGTCAAGGCCTCCAGTACCAGATGCAGCAAAGCAGCCCCAAAGCATTATGGATCCTCCACCGTGCTTCACTGTTGGTATGGTGTTCTTTTCCTTAAATTCTTCATTGCGCCATCTGTAAACATACTGTTTGTGTGCAGGACCAAAAAGCTCCACTTTTGTTTCATCTGTCCATAAAACATTGTCCCAGAAGGCTTGAGGTTTGTCCAGGTTCTCTTTCGCGAAGATCAATCGTTCCTTTTTATGCCTTTTCTTTAGCAATGGGGTCTTCCTTGGCCTCCGCCCATAAAGCCCCGCTTTGTTT
>BLSH010316996.1:62786-78132 GCA_018402905.1 Glandirana rugosa
GTGGATACGTTAGACTAAGACCACGCCCTTTTCAGGGATGTGACGATATCGACGTTTCCGAACCGATTTAGTTTAAACTTGGGATGTCTGATTCTAGCCCTACGATAATTTCAAGTACACACATATTTCCGTTCGAAGGGTTATGAAAACCGTTCTAGTGTCTAACACGTTCTAAATGTTACCACCACCTTGGGAGTAGGTGTATTTACGATGTAAGTATATTTTGAACCCCTTCCTGTACTCAATACAAATTGTGGTGTCCTTCTCGACTGTCGGAAAGATATCCTGCATCGTACAAACGCTAAACTTGGATATCTGGGGTTTCGGGTTCTGTCCGGACCCGAACCCGGACTTTGTCCCGAAGTTCGGCCGAACCAGCAGAACCCGGACTTCTAGAAGTTCGCTCAACTCTAGTCCTGGATTAAAGGGATGATGTGGCAACCCTACTTAGCACTTTTGCTGAGCTAAAGCTGGGGTCTATAGGTTCAAATCGCAAACATGCTACGTCCTATAGAAAGGCTGTCAGCTCTTCCTGTGGTGTTAAACATAACTCATGTCCTTCCCCAAGTTTTATATGAATGTAGCATTTATGTGGATGAGGGTTCCACCACCATTGTAAATCTTGCACAATCTGTGATCTTGCCAAAAGTATTGGGAAGCTTGCCTTTATACACACATGAACTTTAATAGCATCCCGATCTTAGTCTGTAGGGTTCAAATTTGATTTAGCCAAGCCTTTGCAGCTATAGCAGTGTAGGGACTTTTCCCGCACCAGAATCAGATTGCATAGGTGTTCTCAGTATCCACAGTTAGCACTGCGATCTATGAACCAATCTTAGGGTGTCATTAATATTGTACTGACACCCACAGCCGTTCACAGAAGGCAGTATGAACTGCCTGTGGGAGAGGTGCGATGCAGGAACCGGTGCTGAAATCGTGCTGGTTCCTGCATCGCACCAATGTGAACCTGGGCTAAAGCCGCTTTCACACTTGTGCGACCTGAAAGTCGCATGATTTTACAGCGATTTGCCACAATTTGTTGGCGTGATTTTGATGTGACTTGAAGCAATAGCTGTGTAATTCTGAAGTCTATCGACCTCAAGGTGCTTCAAAGTCGGACTACTTTGAAGTCGCACACATAGGAATGGTGCTCATTGGAAATTATCTTCAGACCCCTTTCACACTTGTGTGACTTTTCCTGCGACTTGGGACTGCAAAGTCACATGACAAGCCATTCCCCATGATTTTCAATGAGTAACATTCATATCTGTGCGACTTCAAGTTGCAGTGACTTCAGAGTAGTCCCTGCACTACTTTGGTCCACCTTTGATGCGACTTGAGGTCAGGATTACACAGCTATTGCTTCAAGTCACATCAAAATCACTGCAAAACGTTGCAGCAAAACATTGCGGCAAATCGCTGTAAAAATGCACAAATTTCAAGTCGCACAAGTGTGAAAGAACAACCCCACAGCATAATCCCCCCCTCCTGATTTGGACCAGTGCACAAAGCAAGGACCATAAAGACATGGATGAGTAAGTTGGGGGTGGAGGAACTTGACTGGCCTGTACAGAGTCCTGACCTCAACCTGATAGAACACCTTTGGGATGAATTAGAGCGGAGACTGCGAGCCAGGCCTTCTCGTCCAACATCAGTGCCTGACCTCACAAAAGTGTTTTGGGAAGAATGGTCAAACATTCCCATAGACACACTGCTAAACCTTGTGGACAGCCTTCCCAGAAGAGTTGAAGCTGTTATAGCTGCAAAGGGTGGGCCAACTCAATATTGAACCCTACAGACTAGGACTGTGATGCCATTAAACTTCATGTGCGTGTAGAGCAGTGGTTCTCAACTCCTGTCCTCAGGACCCACCAACAGGCCAGATTTTAAGTATTACCTTGGAGAGATGCAGACTAGAATACTGCAATCACTGAGCAGCAAATGATATCACCTCTGATGTATTTCAGTTATCTTGCAAACCTGGCCTGTTGGTGGGTCCCGAGGACAGGAGTTGAGAACCACTGGTGTAGAGGGAGGAATTTTGACAATATTGTGTGGGCTAACACATTTGCAAATTGTAAGTGATCTTGTTTATCAGGTGCAATCACTTTGAGTTAGGCAGACATGAAGAGACAGATTGAATGACACGGGTGGGCGTGTACTTCCATTGGGTGTGTCGGTGAGCTAAGAATACAACCTTTGTTATATAATTGACTGCATTAGAGGAGCTTGGTTTGCCCTGCGAAGAGGCTGTGTTATTTGCTGTGGTTTTTGGAGGAGTAGGGCTGATATTGTGCACAATGACAAATGCCCCACTTTGGCTGTTTGTTGAAATTCTTGTGCATTTTGTCCATCAAAAGTGTGGCTTTGCTGTCAGTGTTGTGTATTGTTTCTGTCTGACCATGCATTCATGGTTTGGCAGCATCTGCTGACCTTCTACTCTTTGATCTCATTGCTTAATCATGTACACAGAAATGCATCTTCCAGCAGAACCGTCACCAATGTATGTGTGTGGAATGTGGGGCGGTGGGTGGTCATGTTTGGAATATGTGTCTTTTTAATATTTTGTATTTTATATTATTTAAGAATGACTGACTCTTTTTTTTGTAATTTGGTATCTTGCAGCTAAACATTTGTTGGTGGTTGGTGTCTGTTGAGAGTAGTTGTACTATGAAATGTGTAGCCTGCTAAACACTGTGAAATTAAAGCTATGTCCACTATAAGGCTTGGAAAAAATATAGATTGTAAGCTCCTATGAGCAGGGCCATTAGATCCCGATTGCTAAATGTTTGTCTAAATGTACCACCTAATATACTAATGCCACTAAATGAATGTACTTAATTGTGTTGCTGCTGTTCAAATAAATGTAAATTCTGGAGCTTTTTTTTTTTTTAATTTGTTTTGGGGGGGAGCTGGGTTTGGGGAAGTGAACCGTCTTGCTAATGACAAATTATGAGAAGGTGTAATCGTGGATTTAAAAAAAACGAATCTCTTTAGCACACCTGCAAGTAAATGATAAAGGTTGTTTAAGTGGAGTCATTTCTTTTAATAGGTCTGGAGAATTGCAGGTAAGTGCCGGTTCACTGTGTAAGAATGCATCCGATTCACACCGCAGTACAAGTCACATGTGCTGTCCATGCGATTTCAGCCATACAGATAGGATGGCTGAACTTGCATTGCATTTGGACCAAAGTTGCACAGGACCTTCTTCCTTTTTTTTTTTTTTTTTCTTTTGGTCCACAGCAGAATTGAATTGCATGGGTGTTCCCGCCCATGCAATCTGATTAATGTCTGAACTGTTAGTTTGCACCGTGATGTGAGCTGAAATGGGGGTGTCATTAAAAAATGTATTGATGCTCCATTCAGTTCACACATGGCAGTGTGAAATGAGATGCGGGAGCCTGCAGTGGATTTGCAGGGTTCCCGCATTGCACAAGTGTGAACCAGCACTCATAATGAATTTAGCTGGTGTATAGGCAGTGTTGTACGTCTCAAACTGAGCCTTTGTCATTCACCTGCCTATTACTAAAAAAAAAAAATTGCGATCAAATATTCGCAAGTAAGTGTAGCTTTGTCCTCTGACCTGGGAATGTCATTGTGTTCACCCGGAAGTGCCTTTGCTGGTCAGGATCTCTATATAGGTGGATATAGCGAGGTTCCATTTCAGCAAAGAGGTGCTACTCATTTGATGGGTAAGTATAGGAAATATACTTGTGCTTACACCATGTGGGGGAGGATCCAGTAGCTATATTTAGTGGGGATGGGGTTAATTTATTTGTTCATGTGGGATCACTACACATTTGCTTCCTGCCAGGGCAGCCATCAGAAATTTGGGGGTTTCTTAAACTACTTTAGACCTCACCGCCAACATTCCCCAGGGCCTTCCCACCATATCCGCCCACTGGCCAGGGGTGTACACGTATTGCAGCCCCAGTAGGAATTATACACCCTGTCACACTTACTGGGTGTAGCCTGCTAAGCATGACTCATTCAAGTGAAGTGTGCAATGCATGCTAGTGTGGGATCCAAGGGGGTTAAAAAAACAGTGCACAGGCAGCACAGCCTCACCCAATGCTTGCAATAAGACTTTGTGCTGAACCATAGATGCTGGAGGTTGCAAACCTGGCCCAGTTGTTGCCCAGGGGGCGCTCTCTATGTGACTAACGTTTGGTACTTTTATTGGCTATTGTTTGGGAGAACAGTGTTCCCAAACTGGGTGTCCCCCTCCCATAGACTCCAATATTAAAGACTGCTAAAGACTTTGTTGTAAGGGACCCCTGAGACACTGGGGTCCCTTACAACAGTACTGCCTGTACCCCCCTGATGCCGGCCCTGCTTAATGTCCATGCGCACATATCACTTCCTGGTTACAGGCACATTACAGTCCCTGCATGTATTCTGCTGATGTAAATCAGCAAGGAGTGTGTGTGTGTGTGTGTGTGTGTGTGTATATATATATATATATATATATATATATATATATATATATCTCCCCGAGAGAGTTACTTCTATACACTCCTTTTACACTTGGCTGAATTTTCCTGAAACTCTTCATATCTGTGCTACTTCAAGTGGCACCAACTTAAAAGTAGTCCTTGGACTACTTTGATGTGACTTGAAGTTCCTAGCTCTCAATATTACTCAGGCATTCCCTGAAGTTGGGACAATGTTGTGGGCAAACTGCATTACTTTCAGGAGAACACCTTTTGACTTCTGCCCCATTCTCACTTGTGTGACTTGAACGTCATGCAACTTTGATGTGACTTGAAGCAATGCCTGTGTAATCTTGAGGTCTAGGGACCGCAAGTCAGATCAAACTCGGACCAAAGTAGTTCAGGGACTACTTTGAAGTTGTATTCACTTGAAGTCAGACAGCTATGAATCCTACTCATTGGAAATTGCGGGGTCCAACTTGACAGGCGACTTTGCAGTCCCAAGTTGCAGAACAAGTTGCACAAGTGTGGAACGGGCCTTAGATATCCACCCAAAAGTGGAAGCTCTGCTTATCTCTTCCCCCTTCTGATGCCACGTTTGGCACCTTTTCGGGGGTGGGTACCTGTTTTGGACACTTACCTGTCCCCACTTCCGACAGACCTCACTGCAGCGAGGTATGGCAGAAATTTGTCACCCCTTCTTCCCTGCTGCCAGGCCATTCAGAAAGTGCAGTGCCCTTTGTGCAAGCGCAGTAGGGAATCAGCAATGGAGGCGACAGCACCTGAGAGCCAATGGAAACATGGGCTGGGGTGCCAACATCACTAGCTTCCAGGACAGTATCCTAATAATTAAAGTCAGCAGTTGCAGGATGTGTGGTGGGGGGGCTGAGGCACAACTTTAATATCAGATTGGTTACCTAGAGTGGTGAGCTGGGATTGAGCCCCAGCTATCACATGGTACTTGGGCTTATCTCAACAACCTGTACCATGTGAATAGCTTCAGCTAATCACAGATCAGTAGTAATCGCAGCTGACATGAATGTCAAACAACTCTTAATGTTAAGTGTGGCTGGTACATTGATTTGTATTACCATACAAGCCATTACAGCAAGCCATACATACCATACATACCATTACAGCAAGCCTACATGATACATTTAAACAAGGCTATCTAACTCACAGAGTAGTGCAATGGTATGGATGGTATGATCTTCTGAAAGCTTGCATTGTACTCAGCATTAGATGCTGAAAATATGTGAAAGCATATTCGCCAATTAGCCAATGCACATCAGTTTGATTGCTTCCATACTATGAATTCTTTAAATGCAGGCAATGGCGTGTACATATTCAATAATATTATGATGTGGAATTGTAATAATCACACACTAGTTAACGTGCTGGCAGTTTGTAGAGAATTTTCAGAATCCAAGATTAGTAAATGTTTTTTTTTCTGTCTGGTTGCAGTCAACTCTATAGCATAGTGGTTTATTCCAATACGTTCAAAGCTTACAGTTCTGGGTTCGGATCCTACAGATGTTATCCGCACACCTTGCATTGTACGCAGCATTATATTTTGAAAATATGTGAAGGCATATTCACCAATTAGCCAATGCCCATCATCAGTTTGATTGTTCCATTCTATGAACTTTTGCAATGCATGCAATGGTATGTACATATTCATTAATATTATGGTGTGCAATTGGAATAATCACACTTTAGTTAACGTGGCAGCAGTTAGTTTGTAGACAATGAAGAGAATACAAGATTAGTAAATGTATTTTTTCTGGCTAGTTTCAGTCAACTCTATAGCATAGTGGTTTATTCCGATTCATTGAAAGCTTACACCGAGTCGCATCGGACCATGTCACTTACTCTCTTCGTTTTTACCCTATCTACTGATTCGTATCGGTTCATGCCTTCCCTTCATGTTATTTTCTTGACTACCGATTGTTGCATCGGTGCATGTCCTACCCCACAAATGATCCATGCCAGATACTTGCCACAGTCCAACATGTACCTAGTTACCGATTCATACCGGTCATGTTGTTTACCCAGTCCATGTTATCTTCCCAATCAGTTACCCTTCCTACCGACTCGCATCAGTTCATACCGGTTTTCACTACCAAATCGCATCGATTTATGTCATTTCTTACTACCAATTCGCATCGCTTCATGCCAGTTCCTATTGCTGACGCATGTCAGTTCATGTTATTCCACTACCGATTCTCAGCGCTTCGTGTTGTTTTCTACTACTGATTAGCATCGGTTCACGCCACTTCCTACTACCGATTCATGTCATTTCCTATTACTCATGTTGGTTCACGTCATTCCACTACCGAGTCGCATGGGTTCATGTCAGTTCCCGCTACTGAGTCGCATAGGTTCATGACCGTTCCCACTACAGAGTCGCATTGGTTCATGTCAGTCCCCGGTACCGAGTCGCATCGGTTCATGTCCGTTCCTGCTACCGAGTTGCATCGGTTCATGTCCGTTCCTGCTACCGAGTTGCATCGGTTCATGTCCGTTCCTGCTACCGAGTTGCATCGGTTCATGTCCAGTCCCCGGTACCGAGTCGCATCGGTTCATGTCCAGTCCCCGGTACCGAGTCGCATCGGTTCATGTCAGTCCCCGGTACCGAGGCGCATTGGTTCATGTCAGTCCCCGGTACCGAGTCACATCGGTTCATGTCAGTCCCCGGTACCGAGTCGCACCGGTTCATGACCGTTCCTACTACCGAGTCGCATCGGTTCATGACCGTTCCTACTACCGAGTCGCATCGGTTCATGACCGTTCCTTCTACCGATTTGCATCGGTTCATATCAGTCCCTACTACCAAGGGGCATCGGTTCATGACCGTTCCTTCTACCGATTCGCATCGGTTCATATCAGTTCCTACTACTGAGTCGCATCGGTTCATGATTGTTCCTACTACTGATTCGCAACGGTTCATGATCGTTCCTACTACCGATTCGCATCGGTTCATGACCGTTCCTACTACCGAGTCGCATCGATTCATGCCATTTCCTACTACCAATTTGCATTAATTATGTTAGTGTTCTGCCGATTCGAATCGGTTTGTGTCATGCCGCTAATTATCCTCAATTTATCTATCGATTTGCATTGGCTCATGTTGTTATTTCCTACCACGGATTTGCATGAAAGCAAATCAGTTCACATGTAATTTAAGTCGACCCACTTTTTGCTAAAGCCCACTACCGTTTCGTATCGGTTAGTGTTTTTTCCTTACTGCGGATTCGTATCGATCCATGGCATCGGTTCAAGTTCCACGCCAAGCACAGTTACGGTTAGTTTGGCCACAATACACCACCTTGCTATTTACTATCTTCATCCTTCACCTATCTATAGGTCAATTTTGCAAATCGCAGCAATTTATCAGTACAGGTTCTTGAAAGCATGCATTCGAGGGCCACGTCTTGCAAATCGCTGGAAGCACAGGTACGTGTTTCTCCATACATTACAGCAAGCAGGCATTGCGATTGCTGCAAGCACGTGTTGTCATTTAAGCCCCTAGCAAACGCTGCGATCACGTAACTATACAAACTCCTTGCGATCTCTGTCAGCATGTACAAACACAAACTTCTAACAAATGCTGCAAGTATGCTTAACTAAATGCCTTGCAAATTGCTGCCAGCACGTTTGACACTCCCCGCAAGGCTGCAAGCATGCATTTCAAACTAGAACTTCTTGCAATCGCTGCAAACACATATTTTTGTAACTCCTTGCAATCACTGCGAGCACGCATCATCGCAAACCCCTCGCAATCACTGCGAACACTCACTGTCAAACTCCTTACAATTGCTGCATGCATGTATTTACGTAAATTCCTCGCAAATACTGCGGGCACGCATCAACATAATACCTCTCAATCACTGCGAGCACACATTTACATAAACTCCTCAACCGATGCGAGCACGCATCACCACCAATCCCTCACAATCGCTTAGAGCAAGGACAAACACCACCCCATTACAAGCACATTCCCAGTGGCACACAATCAGCCACACACCATTTTAGTGGCACTTAATCGGCCACTCATCTCCAGTGGCATTAACATACGGGCCACTCATCGTTTTCTCTGTCATTTCTCCTTAGGTCAGTCAAGTTCAGGTCGCATCCTGCATCAGATTGGATGTTTTCCCCGGAAAAAAAAAAAGGGAAAAACCCTCCCAACGTAGGGATCGCTTCTTCATCAGGGCCACCCGCATAACAAGGGTGGGACAGCCCGTGTAGGGAAATAAAAAAGAGAACTTTTTCACTCATGTCACTCCTACTACAGGTTCGATCCATACCAGGTCCTTAATGATAGAGCGTTAGGCAGGTGTAGTTCACGGGTCTTTTCTGTCACATTATTCTGCAGCACTCTGTCACTAAATCTATGATTTTACATTCACCATTCAGCATACTAAGGTTGGGCGTTAGTTACTGTCACATATGTCTATGCATTACACTCTCTTTTCGGAGACCAACTCTCCACCTCACAGACAAGGTCGCTGAACATCAACTTGCTGACAGTGCAAGAGTTAAGCAGACCGAGCATGCGTCATAAATCTACAGACCGAAACATTCCTACATAGGCTGTACCAGACTCCAGCTGCTTGCCCCAGCATGCCCTGGGGCTCTAGTCCACACGTTTGTGCCCAGCACAGACAGGCACCCGAGCTATCGGTTACCTGGCCAGTCACCTCGGGTGCCACGCACTTTCTTGAGTTTTCTAAATTTCCACTTTTCACTGTTCTATGACCGTAGAACACCTTCGGCTCTATCTATGCATGTAATTTTGTTCCTGTACCTCTTTCCTCATTCTTGAATTTCTGTATCCCACTCCGTCCTTTTCCCCTCTTCCACACCCCCTTTTGACACACACACTCTTGTTTTTTCTCAAGACCGACTTGAGTGTCACCGACACGGAACTCTTTTCGCCACTTAGCTGGCCTCCACTCCCCGCTCTGTACTGTCTGTCAGCCAATTGGCCACACTGCAAACGGGTGCACAAATGTGGCCACAAGTTGCCCCTTCAACCCCCCGCCACCTCAGGATTCCACACCAGCTTCATCACTCTACCTCTCTCCACTCACAAGTGCAAAAAAAAAAACCTCCAGTCAGCAACCCTCGACAAACAAGCGATCGATACCCTGCTACAGGCCAAACTAAACAAAGGATCTGTGATCGGCCCTTTCCCCCAGTAACCCTCCAAACCCTGGAGATTCAGCCCTTTTTGGGCTTGTCAAGGGCAAGTTCTCCAATAATTTTGGTTATTTTTCTGCACCTCCATTCTTTGCACATTCCGAGCTTGAATTTCCTGATTCCTTCCAAGGAATTTTCCTTGAAATATACACCAGACGACGTAGCTGTTCAAGCAGTCTTTTTTCGCGGAGCCTGTCACACCGAGCCCAGTGTCAGTTGGTTATCCATTACCTAGGTGATTTTTCTACTCTTCAAGCGACCAGACATACCACCGGTAACCTTGATAGGTTGAGAGTGGTGTTCAACAAATACAATGTTCCCATAGCCGAACTCAAAGTGGAAGCCCAGCACAAGCCATCACCTTCTTTAGTGTCACTTTGGACACACGCGCCATGCAAGCCAGCTTGCCTCCTGGCGAACGAGCCCATATCGGTCGTTCATGACTTTACTCTCTCGCAGGGGGTACTAGGAAACAGATGAAGACTTTGCTAGGGACGCTCAATTTTCACAATAAGTATTCCTCGAGGTCACTCTTATTTTACGGCTCCTAGTTTTCCTTACTCATGTACAAGGTGCTGACCAAATCATTAGGTAAGACCCGGCAGCCATAGCCGACTTACAATTTATGTGGAACTCATCCCACATTGCTAAACGGCATATTAAGGTTATCCCCACGACATCAGCTGCATCACCACAGGTAGTCAGATGCTGCAGCTTCTACAGGCTTTGCTGCTATTTTCTGCCCATCACTGGTTCGCAGGTCCTTGGCCGCCAGAAATCTTGTTAGTTCCAGGTTTCTCTGTCATCCTGACTTTTCGAGCTGTACCCAGTCATGGCAGCTGTTCAGGTCTGGGGCCACACTTGGTCAGGACAAACCATGGTCTTCACTAGTAACAACCAGGCTATGGCCAAAAAGTAAAACAAAGGTAGCCAAGTCGCTCCCCATTCGAACCACCATTCAATATACCCGTAAGCATAGCCAAGGCAAAGCAAATCGCAGCGGATGTGTGATCACATTTCAATTTTGGCTCATTTTCAGTAGTATCCTGGAGCTGACCTCACCATGGATTGAAACGGCTAAGGGCAAATGCTTGCCCATTACGAGCACCACCTTTAGAGACATGTCTAAAGTCCTCGCACAATCCGTGTTCGGGGTTCAGCCAAGTCTAGTTATTCAAGCGGCCATCTACCTATCCTACTATGTTTCTTTTTGTGGCCCAACAAATTCACCGTCAGCGGCACTAGCAGCCAGTTATCATACAAACGCCACTTAACTAGTTTCCAAACTATTACGTCCATCACCTAGAAGTCTCCAAACCCATCAGATCAGACCCAGGGTCGACATCAGCCTCTTCCGGACTATAAACTCCTGGTGACCAGTTGCGGTGCTTGACTAGCTACCGACTCGCCTACCCAGTCTCTCCAACTCTAGCCCGTTATTGCCTTTCCCTATCAGCCCATCAAGTGGCAACCAATTCATCAGGCACATCAGAATCACTGTCCAACTTTGGCCTCGACCCCTGTCGGTACTCCGGTAATTCCTTCCAGATCACAAACAGCTTTAGCAGCATCTCAGCATGCAGTATCAGACCATGTGATCAATTAATTAGGCAGATTGTAGTCCGGCTGCTTGGCTAGATACATTCCAAAGCCTCAGTTGGAGATGGCACAAGCCTTCGCCAAGCTTGCTCATCGATCATTGTACCAATTAAGGACTACTTCCCTAAACTGCATATTTTTGCCCCCTTCTCTTGGCATACCGACCAGATGACCAAGGCACACCTCAGGTCTATTTATGTTGTAAGTCTTGTTGCGTGTTTATGGGATCCACATCTATCTTCGGTCAGAGGGCCACGACCATAAGTAGGAAGGCCAGTGGGCTGGCCTGAATTTATGGGAGGAGCCCGGAGGGTATTTAAGCACCCTCACTCTCCATGCTCTTTGTCGGTTCCAGTGCACGATACCCTCCCTCCCATCCCCCTTTTTCAGGGCTTTTCTCAGCACATTCTTCTCCATTATTACCCATTACTTATATAGGGTATGCCCCCTTCTCTTGGCATACCGACCAGATGACCAAGGCACATCTCAGGTCTATTTATGTTGTAAGTCTTGTTGCGTGTTTGTGATCCACATCTATTTTCGGTCAGAGGGCCACGACCATAAGTATATATAGCTTATTTTACCATCTGTGAGAATCTGTTAGAGTTGTTACTTCTCATGAAGGGTACATGCAGTACATGTCTATTTGGAGCAACCTGCCAAACATAAGGGCTTTGAGCAATGGAAAAGAGCTGTAATTCTTTTTTTGTATTAATGATATGAACAGGATGTACTGTTGCCTTTTAATGCCTTGATGAAGAAATCTCACGTTTCATAAACTATTTTTACAATACCTTCAACTCCGTCATGCCTTGCCATGTCAGTCAGCTAAGTTCCCCTTAATATATAACCCTTTCTCTCTCCTTATGATGGTGGTCTCCACTTCCTGCTCTAAAAAAGTCTGAAATGTGATGTGATATCTGAATTACAAACAGCTGTTAGTGCCCAAGTACAACTGAAATGTACAAACAAATAGCCATTTCCACACCTATAATGGGCACAAGGAGCACATGGAAGGGTGATGCATGTCAAACAAAACCAAAGAAAATTCCCTGCTCAACTCACCGACCAGCCTGCAAACAAATGAATTGCCCTGTGTAACAGTTTGCATTAAAACAGGGGTTTAGTTTGCACACATTTGCAAATACATGCAGAACCACTTCACGGCATCCCGGTATTACCTGCAGTCCTAACTCAATACATTTATGAGAGCCTCCACAGTGGAAGCATATGCATAATGATAGATAGATAGAGGGCAGGTGAACCTGGAAGGAGCCCACATCACAGGGGCCCACTGGACACCCAGCATATAGCACAATGGAAGCAAAGTTGTCCAGTTCGTCCCCTCATCAGTATTCCAACAGTACAAACCAATGGCCATTGCCCACACCTATAACTGGCCTTCACAGCAAGGAGCACCTGGAAGGGTGATGCATGTCATACAAAACCCAAAAAATTCCCAGGTCAACTCACCGACCAGCCTGCAAACAACTGAAATGTGATACATTTCAATACAATTGATAAATCAATACATTTGAAATGTGGTCACCAATGGGGGGAGCATATAGGTCTGTTGGAGGATGATCAGTCGCTCCAGGCTTTAGAAACCATACCATTAATTTCCTTATCACCACTGCCGCCTGCACTACAAATACAAGCACCCTTATTCACATGTAATGGTAATGCCCTAAACCTCATTGCTACTGGCCCCCTGTTTTTCAGACGCATAACAGTATTTGCTCTACCCAAGTCCCTTCAGACAGCAAACCAGGCCTGTACTGGTCATCGGGAGTACCGGGAGTTTCCCGGTGGGCCGGTTTGAATGACAGCCTATCAACAGGGGCTGCGCCAGGTGGGTGCTTGGGTGTGCTCAAGCACCCCCAAAGTTCACATGTTGGTATGTACAAATGCTACAGTATTTTTTTATTTTATTTCCTTGCCAGCAAGTCCTCTATTGCTGGCTGGAAGCTGGGGACTCTTTTTTTCTTGTGGAGGGATACAGCAGCTTTTGCCACAGAAGTTAATGATCCTTACTTGGACTCAGCAGGGCTAATTTCAGAGGCGGATTGATAAACAACCTCTCCTCTGCCTCCTCCAATTGGAAATACTGTACCCGCCCCCTTCCTCCAGCCCGTCTCCTTTGGTTTCTGAGATCGGATGTTGGCAGATGCATGGAAGGGAGAGAGAGGAAAGAACACAGCCTGCTATGGGACACACACTAAGAGACAGACAGATGCAGCCCCAGCCTGAACAGTGAGTGCTTCCTACACAGCTGCCAGCATAGAGAGAGCAAGCTGCTTCTACAGTGTAGGAAGGTGAGCAGAGGAGAGCAAGATTGTTTATCCATCCATGCTGACTGTAATCTGACACCTGCATACCTTGTGATAAAGATTCTCAATGGTGCAGACAGAAGACACATCCTGCATTCCTCTCTGCCAGCACAAGTCATATGGTTCTTACAGAGACTAACAGAGGAAATCATGAAGGATGTCTGTGTGTTCTGTTCATCCTTCCATTATTCCATTCATCCATCCTTCCAGCTACCCATCCTTCCATCCATTCTTCCATCCAACAATTGATACTTCCGTCGATACTTCCATCCATCCTTCCATTCATCCCTCCATCCATCCATCCATCCATCCTTCCATCTAACCATTGAAACTTCCATCAATACTTCCACCCATCCATGGTTCCATCCACCATCCTTCCTTTCACCCATACATCCTTCCATCCACCTGTCATCTTTGACATAAACATTGCTGGTGTCACAATACAAGAAGAATGGATTGAAAAACTATGGCATTCTACTAACTCTGTTTCCCCACACTTTAGTAACAAGCCTGGGGTGTTGTGCATAGAGCACTCCTGATCCCTGCATTGTGTGTAGCACCCTCCTGATCCCTGCATTGTGTGTAGCACCCTCCTGATCCCTGCACTGTGTGTATCGCCCTCCTGATCCCTGCACTGTGTGTGTAGCGCCCTCCTAATGCCTGCACTATGTGCGTAGTGCCCTCCTGATCCCTGCACTGTGTGTAGCACTCTCCTGATCCCGGCACTGCATGTAGCGCCCTCCTGATCCCTGCACTGTGTGCGTAGCACACACCAGAACTCTGCACTTTGTATGTAGCACAAGCCTGAATCTTGCACTCCGTAAATAGCGCATCCTCCAAAATCTGCATGCTTAACGTTATTCACTCCTGAAACCTGCACTCTGTATGTAGTGCAAGCCTGAACTCTGCACTTTGTATTTAGCACACTTCTGAACATTGCAATCTGTATGTTGTACTCTCCTGAATTTTGCACCCTGTAAATAGCGCACCCCTGAATTCTGCACCCTGTAAATGGCGCACCCCTGAACTCTGCACTTTTAAAGTTGCGCACTATCCTGCACTCTGTATGCAGTGCAAGCCTGTACTCTGCATTCTGTACATAATGCACTCCTGCACTCTGTATGTAATGTACTTCTGAAATATACACTGTGCATTTAGCACATCCTGAACCCTGTACTCTGTAAAGTACACACTCCTGAACTCCGCATTCTGTGCATAGCCTGTTCCTGAACTCTGCACCCTGTGTGTAATGCTCTCCTCATATTTAGCAATGCCCATTTAAGACTCTGCAACTATTATTACAGTTTGGCCAGACCATCAGTTTGGCCATCAGTATGCAGAACCACTGGCTCCATTATACAGAGGACATACCAAATCAAATAAAACAACTACCAACCCTCCGAGTCGTTATCACGACTCTGAGCATTGCCATACTGTGATCTTTTCTTTGTATAAAAATTTCAATAAATTCTATTTGAAAAAAAAAAAAAAAACTACCAAAAAATAAACCCCTCAAAACCAATAACCTTGTTAGCTTGTTCCCACATCCAATGTGAATCAATAAAAAGCAAAAAAAATGCAACACAGCCCTACACTTCCTCTGTAAAATTGTACAAATGGACTTAGAAGTACAATGGTAAAATATATACAGTAGGGGTGTTGAAAATAATTGTTTAACCACTTCAGCCCCGGAAGGATTTCCAGCTTTAGGACCGGAGCCCTTTTTGCAATTTGGCACTTCGCCGCTTCAAATGGTAATTGCGCGGTCATGCAATGCAG
>BLSH010317006.1:0-16748 GCA_018402905.1 Glandirana rugosa
ACCAGTGAAACGCTTGTTGATTGGCTGCCCTGCAGCTTCTCAACACGTGCAGTAAAATAGCAGAACCCCGGACCGAACCCGAACGATTTTTGAAATGTCCGGGTCCGTGCCCCGGACACCCGAAAGTTCGGTACGGACCCGAACGTTACAGTCCGGGTTCGGTCAACACTAGTCCCTTACAGAAACAGCAGGAACCTGACCCTATAGAACTAGAAGATGATTTTAGAACAAGAATCTGTCCCTCTAAGCAGTAGACTCTACCTAGTCCAGTCAGATCGTTCTGTAATGTAGGATGAGATGTTATTAGATCTGCAATCTGTCCCTAAAAGCAGTAGTAGTAGTAGTAATCGCTACCTATCTATCTATCTGCAATCTGTCCCTCACAGCACCGGCAGCATCCTCTCCCTACACTACCCAGAGAGCATGTGACATGCAGCACTAAGTGACTCCAGCTTATAAAGAGGCTGGGTCACATGATGCACTGGCCAATCACATCCATGCCATTAGTAGGCATGGCTGTGATGGCTTCTAAGGGAAAACCAGTGAAACGCTTGTTGACTGGCTGTCCTGCAGCTATTCAACATGCGTGATCAAATACCGGAACCCAGAACTCGAACCCAAACTTTTTTTCAAATGTCTGGGTTCGGGTCCGGGTCACAGACACCCCAAAGTTCGGTACGAACCCGAACTTTACAGTTCGGGTTCGCTCAACTCTATATAACTTTAAAAGGTGAGATTTATTAACAGTGCACAGTAATAAACAAACAGTGAACATAAACAAACCACAGCAAACAAAAAAACAAAATCTAACAAAAACATTAACACCTACGCTGCAAACGAAAGCTAACTCTGGACAAGGGTACAGAGTATATGGGGAATCAAGCAGAATACAAGGCAAGGAGACAGCACAAGGCATAAGACAAGAGCAGGGCAGAGAAGAGCAGGCTGAAGCAAGATCTAAGGCAGCAGTTTGGCGAACTGAATAGCGAAGCGCCAAGGGAAGAGGGAAGTGGCCTTAAATAGCCACTTCTCAGCTGAACCCAGGTGTGGCTGACTCCTACAGCCTGATGACTCTTGGGAGGCCCCTGCTGGTAGACACTGGAACTGCTCAGCCTCTGACTGCTACAGGGCACCCACTGGTGGACACCGGAACTGCAGCCCATGGATCCAGGAGCCATCAACAGGTGAGTCCTTACTGACACCTGCTGGTGGATACTGGAACTGCAGCCCATGGACCCCTGAGCTACAGCTCCACCAGCTGGAGGGACTATTCCTGACAAACTGATTGAGGAGTGCAATAGCAGGATCCTGTGGTACGGAAATACCTGTAACCTTACGTATCATATGAAATTTTTTGTTACAACAGCTTTGGATCTTGGGGCCAGTCCAAAAGATGTGAAATATAGCGCCCATGTGATCAAACCCTCTAAAACAGAGGGAGGACACCTGAGTAAAATAATTTGATAAGCAGATGGGGACTAAGTACTATCGGGACATGACTTTTAGGTTAGCCTCCATTCGTACAGTATTATGAATCCCTTTATAGGAATGTTTAAAATTGGTATGCCGGAGTGCACATGTGCGAGGCTCGCGGGATGGTCGGATAATCGCAGAGCTCCGTCCCTGCGGCACACCAGCAACTAATTTTGGGTCCCTGACCCCATATCACGAGAGCCCCCTAGTTGGAGCAGTCCCCTGGCTCTCACCCGAAGGCCCGCCCGGTCCACAGGAGAGACTCCGCCAGGTAAGGCTGGCAAGCGAGGCCGAGGCTGTAACCTACCAGTGATGGAACTCACCAATGTCAGGTACAGTCGAACTGTCAGTTCGGGGCACCCTGTGCCATTAATCCAAGGGGACAGGGTCACCCCAGGTCCCCCCCCCGAGTGCCTATATTCACCGCAGGGGGCCCCAGTGTCCCAGCGGTGGATGAGGGAGTAAATCGAGGCCACGGAACAGGCCTACAAGAGCGTCCTACATCTGAAGCCAGCAGATTGTTAACCCCCTCATCTCTGATCACAGGGGGCAAAGGGTCTCCAACACTGGATAGCAAAGTACATACCAATGAGGTGGAACCCAAGACCCAACAGCCAACCCTTGTGAGTAGGCTAGGCCGGGGTTCAGGCCTACAACTCAGCATTGGGCTCCCAGTGCATTGAAGTCAACTCCTGGGCAGGCATTTAGGAGTGGAGGGTGTGATTCACTCTGTGGGCCCCCCTGCCCTTGCCCTTCCCCTGGCACCCTGCCTGTTTGCACCCTGACAATCGAGCCCCACTAAATGCCACAGAGAGCCCAGTGGTACTATTTCCCCCTCGAAGAAGTCTATTATAAAGACCAAGGCCCACGTATGCAGGGGCAGTGAGAAGAGACCTCTCAAGACATCCAAACTTTAATGACCAGACTCAGAAAAACATCCATACGCCCTCTGATTCCCTATCGGACCTAAAGGAGAACTCTGAGGACATGGAGGCAGGGGTAGAGGGGGGTTCACAAATTCTCCCTGGGCCTGATTCTCCCCAACCTGTTATCAACAACCCTCAGGCCCTCTCCCCAGCTTCCACAGTATCTCTCCTGGAGAGGACCCTAGATGAAATGTTCGCCTCCCCAGCTGGAGAAAGGGTCCCAATTCCTGGTATACCGGGAACCTTGGGTCTGCCTTCACCAGCTCTTCACGCAGACTTGAGATTCATGATGGAAGCCTTCTCCAAAATGCTATCTAAAGGCTTGGTTCAAACCGCCTCCCAAATTACTTCTACCATCCAAGTGGATCTCCAGAACTTAGGGTCCAGGATCGACGTAATTGAACAAAAGACAGATCAAACAAGAGCAGCTGTATACAGCCCACTCCAAAATAGAGGCCCTTGAAAACCATTCCCGCAGATATAATTTTCAAATCAGAGGATTACCAGAATCCATCTCGGATGTTCAAAACACAGTTCGTTCCTTCATCAAGAAAATCATCCCGGGGGCGTGGCAAGCCGCGGAGAAGATGGACGCTTAGCCCAGGAGCTCCGCCAGGCCACCCGGGACATCACGCCACAGCGGGTACCTCCGCACAATACAACCACCGCAAACAACACCAGAGATCCTCCGGGATAACAAGAGCCATGACCTGCAAGAAAAAAGAAATCCTGCAGGTCAAAAAACTGGCGAATTACTTCACACAGGGAGCGGGGAGGCTCCACCAAGATGGCGCTGGACAGCTCCATACACGCGGCGCGGGAGCGGAACACAGAAAAAAGAACAGCGGACCGAAGCTCAGACAGGTGGGGAATCCAGACAGCGGGGACTCATCAGGACATTCTTCACCTTCCACCCAGAGCCCGGCCAAATCCAAACCCAGGAGAGAATCACAGGAGGAAGGCATGGAGGTAAGCCGCGCACAGAATGCAGCTAGTCATGCACCAGAAAACACTCCAGACCCCATAGATGCCTTTCCAGCAACAGGCCAGTCTATCTCTGACATTACCCTTAAGGGGATGCTGATCTCCCTGCGCACATCCCTCCAGAAGGACATAAGAGACTGCATACATCAATTTACACAAGAATTACACAGTCTGGGTGACAGAGTGGCCCACACGGAGGACACCATAGGAGAAATCACATCTTCATTTAACTCTATGGTAGATGCCCATAATGAGCAAGCAGAAGAAATAAAATGGTTGAAAGATAAATTATCCGATGTAGAAGATCGCACTAAAAGGGAAAACTTGAAAATAAGGGGCATACCAGAAACTGTGCAACAGGACCAACTCCTAAACTACGTAACAGAGCTATTCACCAAACTAGCCCCAGTATTAACAAAAGAGGAGATGACAATTGATAGAATTCTTAGGCTCCCCAAGCCCTCATTCCTGGCTACTGACATACCTAGAGATGTCATAATGAAACTACACCACTACAGAACAAAAGAGATGATTATGGCAGCTTTTAAAAAATCACCCAACCTACCTGGGAAATACACAAACCTACAACTGCTCCCAGACTTATCAAGACATACACTGCAAAAAAGGAAAAATCTGGCCACAATCACGAAGGCCCTAAGAAATCATAACATTCCACATCGCTGGAAATATGCGGCCACCCTTTCAGCAACTTACAATGGCAACACGATCACCATGACGTCCCTGAAAGAAGGGATCCAATCCCTGCACAACTGGGGAATACTACCCCAAACACCTCAGAAGGCTCTACAAAACAACAATGGCCTAACACAAATAGAGGAAGAATGGCACTTAGTACCTGAAACTAACAACCAAAGTTCCACTACAAGCATGTCCCAGGCCAAAAGAGGATTTATTACGTTCATCTGGCCCTCACAAGCAAGAGCAAAGTTCTAAATGTTCTCGGATCACTGTTTAGATCCTTTTTTTACTTTACCATGTTACTTTTCGAAGATTCAAACTACAGTACCCGAAGACCAAAACAATCTACACATACTGAATTGCCAGCACCAGAGTACAGCACTATCTTTCTGATGGAACAACAAGAATGAGTATCACTTGTCTTTCGATCAATGCAAATGGTCTCAACCACCCAGCCAAGAAACTTTCAATGTGGAAGGAAGCCACAAAGCACAGAGCAGACATAATATGTGCACAGGAAACCCACTTCCAGCTACAGAACCATCCAAAGTGCAATCATAAGGACTACCCTTACACCTTTCTAGCGAACAGCCTGCACAAAAACAGAGGAGTGATGATAGCATTCAAGCACACACTGGACTTCACCTTGAGAGAATCCAAAGCCGACCCAGAAGGAAGATTTCTCATAATTACCTGCGACATCAACAACACTCCAATGACTGTGGTATCAGTATATGCGCCTAATACGCATCAAAAGAGATTTTTTCGCAGACTTATGAAGGTGGTATCAAACTGTAAATATGGTCAGCTGTTGATATGTGGGGATTTCAATTCAGTAAACGATCCAGAGATAGACTCCTCTTCCAACAGTGGGAGGGGAGGCCTCTCGCTGGGATCTCTGTTTCATAAGGAGGGATTGTACGATGTCTGGAGGTGTCAGCATGCGCTAGAAAGGGACTATGCGTTCTTTTCCTCCAGACATCGCTCATACTCCCGCATTGACATGATAATTATGGATTTGTGTTTATTGCAAAAAACATCCTCTTCCAAAATATTAGACATCACATGGTCAGATCATGCGGCAACACTAGTGACCTTAAATAATTCTAGCTGTAAAAACATTACAAAGTTATGGAGATGTAACATTAAGACGCTACAGACCCCTGTCTGCAAAAGTCGCATGTCTCAGCATCTCCGAGAATTTTTCCAAATTAATGATCAATCAGTAAGCAACCCCTGGACCCTGTGGAGCGCCCATAAGGCATTCATAAGGGGAATATGTATTCAACAAAATTCTAGGTTAAAAAAAGAACACAACTCAAAAGTAAATAATTTACTAACAGAAATTCACTCTCTAGAATCCCAAAACAAACATTCCCCACAGCGTGGAACTTCTGATAAAATTATTATTTTGAGAAACGCACTACGAGCATTACTTCTAGAACAATCAGACCACCACTTAAAAAAACTCAAACTCACCTATTACTCCCAGGCCAACAAAATGGGGAAATACCTGGCAAATAGAATAAAAATCAAACAAGCAAAAGAGAAAATACAACACCTTCTACACCCTATTCACAAACACAAAATTAGCCACCCTCAAGATATAGCAAATTAATTTGCAAGGTACTACAGTGATCTGCACAACCTTAGAGATGACAAAAATACCATCCAACCATCCATGCCACAAATCCAGTCATTCCTAGAGAGAATCTCACTACCAAAACTGACAGATGAACAAATCCAAAAATTAAACACACCCTTCACCCCACACGAAATATCTAAGATCATTAAATCCCTCCCAAATGGGAAATCCCCGGGACCTGATGGCATGCCTAATGAATACTATAAGATACACCACGAAACCCTAGCACCCCACCTTTCTAAAGTCTTCAGTCTAGCAGCAGACACATCCTCACTTCCCCCGGAGATGCTGAGAGCCTATGTGATAACACTTCCCAAACCAGGGAAAGAACCCAATACACCTCCCAATTTTCGACCAATCTCGCTCTTAAACATACACCCTAAGGTCAAACATTGTATCCAATCATTGCTCCCTTAATGGTTGAACACAGTTGACCACCCACTATGGAAAGAATTAGAGCAAACAACATCCCCAACCAGAGATCTACAGCTGTTTATCATTGTGGACCACTGAAACCCCTGGAAACTCACCTCCCTACCAATCACCTTACAGTCCATGCTTAAGGCATGGAGATCCTTAGATCACAATACAAAAGCACAAGACATTTCTCAATCTATCAGCCCCCCACTAAAAATACTGAGCAACATAATTCCTATGCCAAATACCTCTCAATTAATCTCAAAAGGGTTAACACTAATCCACCAACTATACAAAAACAAAACTCTAAAAACAATAAGTACAGTATTAGAAGAGTTCTGCTTACCCCTCACAGAAGCATTCACTGTCTCAAGAATTCTGAACTACTTATTTAAACACCCCTGGAACAGCATTAGGATTAACACTAAAATGTGGTCCTACCTACACTCCTCCACCAAATTGCAAAAGGAAATTTCCACGATCTACGTAATTCTCCAAAGCAATGATACTCCCCACAAAACACCAATGATGTCCAAGTGGGAAAAAGACATCAAACAGACCTTCACACTAGAAAACTGGAACAAAGCAATACAATCCATACGCAGCTCATCACACTGTGAGGAACACTGGGAAATGTCCCTAAAACTGTGGAACAGATGGCACTACACCCTCTTCAGGTTAGCCAGATTCTACCCCGACAAATTCCCCAGCATGCTGGAGGAGCTGCGGGCAAGTAGGAAACTTAATACATATATTGTGGGAGTGCCCGGCGCTCACTAGTTTTTGGTCACAGATCTTTCAGCTATTAGCTAAATGCACTAGTATACTACAAAATCCAAACCCAGGGTTAGCCATCCTAAACCTGGGGGTGGACCTGTACCCCAAAGAACACTGGCAGGTGGTGACACATATCTTGGTGGCAGCGAGAACCTTAATCCTACAGAGGTGGAAATCTACACAGGCCCCAAACATATCAGAGGTTAAAAACATGGTTAATTCCAACAGGTCATTAGACAAAGCAATCGCAACTAATTCCTTAACACTGGATAAATTCCAAAATGCATGGAAAATATGGGTTTGAAAAAAAAAAAACTAAAACACAACCCTCAGGTTATGGAAATGGTAGCTCGGCTTACTAGCTTCTCGGGTACATTACAGATGTTGATTTTGCAACTGGTTATAATAAAGGCATTGCATATCGCAAATTCACTGAGTACAGGAATTTCTCAATAAGGCACGATATACTATATGCAAGAGACATCATTTCTTTGAAATAATACAGCATGATAATTCGTAATAATATTGATACGTCAAATGTCACCTATGTATCATCATGCAACATCGGATCTGTAAAACATGACTAATGTATACGACTAATAATGCACTTATGCCTTAATTATGTATATGTTACGAAAACCAATAAAAATTATTGTTCAAAAAAAAAGAAAATCATCCCTGACATACCTGAGCACAAGTTGAAACTGGACAGGGCACACAGAGCCCTGAAAGCACCACATTTGGATGGTCTGCTAAGAGACATAATGGTCAAATCACATTATTACTCAGTGAAGGAAGAGATCATGAAACTTAAGCCTTGTACACACGGGACAACAATCGCACATACGATCGTCTCAAATCGTATGTTGGATAATGTAACTTGCATACTGACGTGCACCCGACGGTCATACAAGCAATGTGCGGCCGCCCGAATGCAATGACGTGCAAGAGCGTATAAAGAGGAAGTGCTGTTATCGTGGCGCCACCCTTTGGGCTCCTTCATCTAATTTTGTGTTAGTTGAAGTTTGGTGTATGTTGATTTGCGACTTTCAGAACGTTCTTCAGTTCGTTCTTTGGATCGTTCTTTGGCTCATTTCTGGACGTTCGTTCATCAACTATGTTGCCTTCTAGAGATAGAAATCTCGCTATTATTGGCCTAGGAGTCCTGGCTTGGACCTGAAACCAACGTAGGAGAAGGAGGGAGAGGAGTTGTTGGACCAAAAATTGGTTACTTAACCATGATAAATTTGGTCATATGGCTTTGGTCAGGGAGCTCCAGAAGAATAATCCTGATGATTTCAGGAATTATCTTCGGATGACGGACCCCTGCTTTAGCCATCTCTTGGCATTGGTGTTCCTCTATATCCAGAAGGAGGACACATGCATGTGCCTTGCTATCACCCCTGAGCAAAGGCTCATTGCCACCTTGTGCTACCTGACGACGGGAAGAAGCCTCCAGGACCTGAAGTTCACCACAGGCATCTCCCCAAGGCTCTTGGAGTCATTATTCCGGAGACATGCTCAGCCATCATTCAGGTGCTGCAGAAGGACTATATTAAGGTATGTTTCATGTTAATACCACATTTAATGTGTTTCTGTTTGATAATATAGTATTTACCCTTTTTGCCAATACCTAATTAGTAACATTACAATATGCTGTGAATGTCTTCTTTGGCCTCATGCATGCTCTAAGCTTTTTTCACCTCCTTTTTTTCCTCTACACGCCTCCCCAGCATGTTGTCCATACACACTCATAGGGTAGAGTTGCCACATCATCCCTTTAATCCAGGACACATATGAATTACATAGGTTCTGATTTAATGCAGATAAGGCACCAAGTGAGTTTAATTTCCACCTTAATCAGCCACAGAACCTGTGTAATTAGTGTGTGTCCTGGATTAAAGGGATGATGTGGCAACCCTATCAGAGTACCACCATCAGGGGGTACAGGCAGTACTGTTGTAAGGGGCCCCAGTGTCTCAAGGGGCCCTTACAACAAAGACTTTAGCAGTCTTTAACATTGGAGTCTATGGGAGGGGGGCATCCAGTTTGGGGAGGCCATTCTCCTGAACCCTAGGCGACAAAAATAACAAACTTTGCCCACAGGGAGAGGACCCCCTGGACCACAACTGGTTCACGTTTGGGACCTGCAGCACCTATGCTTTGGCATGAGGTCTTATTGCAAGCATTGAGTGAGGCTGTGTTGCCTGTGCACTGCTTTTTGAAGCCCTTGGATTTCACACTAGCATGCATTGCACACGTCATTGGGTCATGCTTGGCAGGCTACATCTCTCAAGTGTGACAGAGTGTATTGTTCCTACTGGGGCTGCAAAATGTGTACAACCCTGGCCAGTGGGCAGATGTGGTGGAATGGCCCAATGTGAAGGTCCTGGGTAAGGCTAGTGGTCAGAAGGGGGGCAGGTTTAAAGCTGTGTAAGGGGCTCCCAAATTTCTGATGGCTGAAGTGCCCACTCAGCCTGGTAATGCCACAATTATTTATGTCAGATGCAGTTTAGGCACCCCCCCTCCCAAAACACACACTTTTGCCACATTATTTTTGGCTTTCCAACCAGGCAGAGTGCTTGAGGTGTTCTTATTATGTGAAACCTAAGCCCATGCTCCCAAAAAGTTACATCATTTAAAACTACTGTATCTCCAGAAATGTAATCTCCTATACACACTCTCCATCTTTTGCTGGTGACATTTCCCTACTATTTCCCCAAAACATGTAGTGCAAGGGCCTGCTTGATTTGCTACTAATTTGACCTCATGTGATCTCTTTTGTGTTAATATGGTTTGAAAAGTGTAATTTGGCCAAGTCTATTTTCTGTAGGTTGTGCTTCTCCCATGTCTTACATCTTGACTGAGCTGGGAGTGGAAGTGTAGCCTTATGTTGCCCTTGCATTTGTATGTTGAATAACATTTTTATG
This sequence comes from Glandirana rugosa, assembly GCA_018402905.1. Taxonomy (NCBI): domain Eukaryota; kingdom Metazoa; phylum Chordata; class Amphibia; order Anura; family Ranidae; genus Glandirana; species Glandirana rugosa. The sequence goes on from BLSH010317006.1 coordinate 9,852, forward strand.
TTTGTTGCCAAAGTCAAATTTTTTTTCTTTTTTATCCACAGTTTCCTTCAAATCCCCAGCAGTGGCAGGAAGTTGCTGCCCAGTTTAGGCAGCAATGGGATTTTTTTAACTGCGGGGGTGCCATTGATGGCAAGCATGTTCGGATTGTACCACCACCCAACTCGGGCTCCTATTATTTCAATTATAAGGGGTTTTGCAGCATTGTGATGCTTGCCATAGTGTCTGCAAGCTATGAGTTCTTGTACCTGGACGTGGGAAGAATGGCTGCAACTCCGATGGAGGCGTCATCATGCAGACGGAGTTTTATAGATGGCTTCAGAATGGCACCCTCAACTTGCCAGCTGCAGACCAAAACGTGGAGGGTCTGAACTTTGTGTTTGTTGCAGATGAGGCGTTTGGGCTTGGGAAACATATCATGAAGCCGTTTCCGCAACGAAACCCAACCCCTGACCAGCGGATTTTTAACTACAGACTTTCACGTGCTCGAAGAGTGGTGGAAAATGCGTTTGGCATTTTGGCCAACATGTTCCGCCTGTTTTTGAGGCCTATAAACCTGGCCTTATATAAAATAAACCACGTGGTACTGTGCTGCTGCATTCTGCATACATTTTTGTGCAGGAATGCAACCAATTATATCCAAACTGGGCCCACTGACACTGATGCAGCCCTGCCAGGCCCAAGTACATCCACTGAAGGTCATCCATCGTTGGATGCAATGGCAGACCTTCAAAGTAGACGTGCTACCTTGGCCACCCAGAACGCAAGGGATTTGCAGAACAAATACATGGACTATTTTGTGGGGAGAGGGGCTGTGTCCTGCCAAAACATGATTCCAGGTCTTTAATGTTACCCTTATAAATGAATCCTTCAGTTTAACTACTCTTGTCTGTGGTTTTTCAATGTGTAAAAGAGATGTTCTATATGCGCTTTATTTTTGCTCTTGCTGCAAGAGAGAAATCTAACCTTCATTTCTCCATGAGATCCAAATTTCACCTTCAGAAATGTATTTTGGTGTGCAGGGGTTGTGCTACATATACACAAACACAAAATGTTGTTGGTGTTCATGCATTCCATGCATGAAGACCAAAAACATGATGCATTAACAACTGTTTTAAATGTTTTGAGATGAACTACATCTGTGTTGACCACATAGAAGAGCACATTTGCTGTGTAAAGACCTAAACTTTATGGAACTCACAGGCATACATAAAGTAAAGAAGCAGCCACACACTGTTAGTATCAAATATATATTTATATTGTTTGCACATTCTGAGGTGCTTTGTAACATTTTAAAAACAGATCTAAAACATATAAAAAATGTTAGGCTACAAACAAAAGCATGTAAACATGTACTCCATCTCATCAGGGGTTGTCAAGTGTCATCTTGCTGTGTGGGCTAACCTCCCTTCCTCCAAACTTGAGTTTCTTGGAGAAAGGGGTGTTGCATCTGAGAAATGTGTGAGTTGATCCCATCATGGGTTCTGAGCTGACACGTTTTGGGGTTGGCCACCTTTAAACAAACTCCACTATCTTGCATAAAGGGGGGCAACCCCGAAATGTGTCAGCTTGGAACCCCTGATGTGATCAACTCACACATTTTGCAGATGTAACACCCCTTTCTCCAAGAAACTCCAGTTTGGAGGAAGGGGGTTAGCCCCCACAGAAAGATGACACTTGACAACCCCTGATGAGATGGAGTACATGTTTACACGCTTTTTCAGGAGCCCCTTTAAACTGGGCAACAGGCCCTAAAATGGGGTCCACAAAACCAGCCCAATTGCAAGAAGAATTGCCTTAAAATTTGGCAAGCATGTCCCCAACATCCCTCAGTCGCTGCTTGAGGTTCTGCGCTGCCCTCTGCTGTTCCTGCGCTGCCCTCTACTGTTCCTGCACTGCCCTCTGTATGTTCTCAAGCTCCACACAGCACCATTGGATGTACCTCCTCAGTCATCCAATTGTGCACTGTGGAAGCTCATGACCTGTTAAGTAGAGGAAATGCATAAGGGCAATGATGTGCAGCATAATAGCTGATTATGCCTTGGATGGGCCTATTTTTTTGGAATTGGTTGGGGGGGAGGGGGTGCACTTTTAAAACACTTTAAAGGCAACAATAATAAAGGCTATGGCCATACTTTAGAAAAAAGTACCAATAGACATGTCAATACACAAGAAACAATAATAGAACAGTACTTACACGGGCAAACAACAGGTTCCCTCAGGGACTCCGGATGTTGGGGCAGCTCCAGTCAATCCGGTTCCTCTAAAAAAAAACAAAAATGCATTCATTGAGCATCCCAAAGTCACTACAGGTTCAACACATACATTGTGGGATATGTTTCAAGTGTACCAACCTTGCAATTGGGCTGGGCACATCTGGTGGACTTGCACCACCAGCTTGGGAGGCCTCTGTAGTAGTTTCTGAAACAAAACAACAAGAAACGGACAATGATGCCATTTGCCAGGGCCAAAATACTTGACAAGTGGCAACATTCGTCAACTCCTACAGCTGCTCCCCCCCTCGCTCCTATGGGATGTGGGCTGTCTGCTAGCCATCATATGCATTTGTGTGCCTTCCAGCACTGGGGCTATCCTCTCACCATATCTGCACTAGCAAGGCTGGATTAATGGGCACTGATGAATCAGTCAGCAGACAGTAAAGTGATACTTATCCTTTAATTTAGGCCTGAAACACCCGCCCCCGCCCTTTTGGCCACCTAGTAGCACCCCTGTCTGTGGCACAATTTGTCTAATTGTCATTTAGCACTTACCTTCCTACCTGTACGTGAAGGTGGGCTTGACGCCACCTCTGCTGACGGGCCAGGGGTGGGATCATCTGTTGGTCCCTAAGGGGGGTGGAGTCTTTGTTTTTTTAGTTTTCCTGTTGCAAAATACAAAAAGAACATAAGTGCAAAAGCTAAAGGAATGTCTGCAAACAGTCTGAAATGGTATTCTTCATATGCAGTATGCTTGATTTGGAAATTAAATTTGGGAACCCAAAGGCATACAAAGATTTCCAAAATTCACAGATAATTCTCTCTAGCTACTTTGACCAAGAACAGATCCACACACTGAATTTACACATCTACATACTGGTTACAAAAAAAATTGCTTACTTTTTTCAAGGATCCGATGGATCCGGCACAGCTGGTCGGGCTCCCTATGTTTGAGATCGGACTAGCGCTTGTGCAGCTGATCCTTGGCCCGCTGGACCCCATTTTTTATAACCCTGTCCAGGATGTAGTCCTTATGACTGTTTGGCCTCTCATACTCCCCCCTCTTACAGTCATAATCCCTGGCCTCCAGGATTGCAACCATATCCACCATTTCTGGCCTGGTCATGGGGGTGGCCTTCACTTTCCTGTGGCTCCTGCGGGAATCCGCCATACTTGCTGCTCGTTGTTCGATCGGGGTGTTGCGATCGTTCGTTCGCTCCGTGGAGGTGTTGGTACATGTCACGCCCCAGCGTCACGACCCACCTGAGAGCAGTACACATGCGCAATGTAAAGCAAGGTATAAAAGGCGAACGAACGGTCACGGAAACTGCCGTAGGTAGGAACGCTCTGTGGGAACGACTGCTGTGTAGGAACGAACGTGTGCGCTCACTGTTCAACCGAAGGTTCGCCTGCAATTTCTGATATAGGTGGGTAGAGGCCTATACTGTTATGCTTGGATTGCATTGGGAAGAATGGCTTATACTGCTTAGGGTTGCTACATCATCCCTTTAATCCAGGACAGATATTAATTACTCATGTTCTGTGGCTGATTAAGGTGGTAATTAAACTCACTTGGTACCTCGTCTGCATTAAATTAGCCTCTGAACCTGTGTAATTCATATGTGTCCTGGATTAAAGGGATGATGTGGCAAGCCTAATACTGCTTGGCTTGGGGCCTAGATTTGGTGCAGCTTTTATAGGGGTATGCTGGGTGAAGTTGCATGATGCTTTGTCTTGTGTCTTGCAGGCATAATGAGCGACCGTTTTTTTTCGCAGGACTTCCTGCAGCAGTTTATTGAGCTATACCAACAGCTACCCTGCCTGTGGAATGTCCACCTGAAGTACTATTTTAATAGGGCTCGCAAGCAGGCAGCTCTAAACCAGCTGGTGGAGCTGTGTAAACAAATACATCCAGAGGCAACCACTAAATATGCGAGGACAAAAATTGCAAACCTTCGGACGACCTATGGGAGGGAGGTGAAGAAGGTAGAGCAATCCAAAAGGTCTGGAGCTGCAGCATCTGCGGTGTATGTACCTAAACTGTTGTACTTTCACAGCCTGCAGTTCCTACAGCATGTATCTGAGGCTAGGCCATCCCTTTCCACCCTTCCCTCAACTTCTGATGAGGTCATGGCTCCTAGACCTTAAGATGAGGAGGAGGCCGTCTTGACCCAGGTATAGTGTTGGGGAACATACTGTAAAGATAAAATACAATGAAAAGAACTAAACATTATTGTCCAAACATTTGAGTCGTAACACATTTGTTTCTAGATCCAAACCCATTTGTGGCCTAAAGTAATTTTAAGGATAAATCAAAATGCTGGTGCCAGAATGCTAGTGTTTGTTATTTCTAATTATTCAATAAGCAACAGTAACGGAATGTACATTTGTTTGGATTCATCACCCACACAAACAAACATATTATAATAATGTCTCTTTTTTAGACACAGGAAAGTGTCACCGACATGGTGACTGAGGAGGAGGCAGCTGGTACGTCCCAACAATGCCAGTCCCAAATTCCTCCACTGAATGTTGGGAGGAAAAGGAAGGCCCAGAATGTGGACGAAGCTGCTGCTGCCTTCTTCCAGCAGGCCACAAACGTCCTCCAAAGAGAGCCCGAGCAGGAGGAGTCCTTTGCTGCTTATGCAGCAGCAAAGCTAAAGAGGATGGAGGAGTTTCAGAGGATTAAGGCTGAGGAGCTAATCAGCCAAGTGCTTTTTAAGGGGGTGCTGGGGCTCCTTACACATCATACCAGCCTAAAGGAAGATGTAACTCCACCTCCACCACCTCCACCACCTACCCCATCTCAGCACCCAACCCAACTGCCACACCAACAGGCTGCCCAGTGGCAGTTTTACCCCCATGGCCCCCAACAACCCTGGTCTGGGGATTATGGGCAGTACCCCCATTGAGGGATTTATTTATTTTTCTGTTTTTTTGTTGTTGTTTTTTTCGTTGGTTTAATTTTTACCATATTTTGTTGTGCTTAAAAATTTATTTTCTGTTATATTTTCTTTGCAGAAAAATTGCTGCCATAATTTAATTTGTATTCTTTGTGATTCAAAAATAAAGAATATTTAAAATAACAATACTTGCCTAAGTTTATTAAAGAAAATGACAGGTTTGAAGTAGGTAGGCTTGTGCAATTCGTTTCGTTCCGAATTTAGTTTTTACCAAATTTTACAAAATTCGGCAATTCGGATGAATTCCGAATTTTCAATTTCCGAATTTTTCCGAATTTTCATTTTTCCGAATCGCGTTAATTCGGAAATTTGCGGTAATTCGGCAATTTCGTTAATTCGGAAATTTGTGGTAATTCGGCAATTGCGGTAATTTGGAAATTCGCGGTAATTCGGCAATTGCGGAAATTTGGAAACCCGAAAATTGGAAAAAACTAAGAATATTTGAAATAATAACTAACTAATAACTATTAAATTATAGGTATTGGAATTTCCTTGAAAGTTTGGCTGTTAATGAATTTAAATATGAAATTTAGCACTAATAGTCATACTTTCAAGAAAATTTCAATACCTATATTTAATAGTTATTTATTATTATTTCAAATATTCTTTTTTATTTCCGAATTTCAGAAATTCGGAAATAAGGAAGAACATTTGAAATAATAAGTTATTAATTTATTATTTGTACTTATTATACATTATAATAAGCTATTATTATTTCAAAGGTTTTTCCTTATTTCTGACTTTTGCAGTGTGTGACTGTATATATGCATACTGTATGTATGTGTGTGTGTGTGTGTACATACTGGGTGTGTATATACTGTGTGTATATTGGATGTATATGGTATATATACTGTGTGTTTACATACAATATAAGTACAGTATGTACACACCCAGTATGCACACACACATACATACAGTATGCATATATACAGTCACACACTGCAAAGGTCAGAAATAAGGAAGAACATTTGAAAAAATAATAGCTTGTTATAATTCATAATTAGTGTTGAGCGAACCCGGACTGTAAAGTTCGGATCCGTACCGAACTTTTGGGTGTCCGGGACCCGGACCCGAACCCGGACTTTCAAAAAAAGCCTGGGTTCGGGTCCGAGGTTCTGGTAATTTTACTAAAAGTTCTGAAAATTGCTGTAAAAAAGTCCTGGAAAGTCCTAGAGGTCTGCAAAAGGAAGGAAAATGGGGGTAAGGGTCGGAGAAGTGCCCTACAAAGAAATGGGGACAGGGAAATAACTAAAAGCATTTTTTTAAAAAAAATAAAAAATGGAGGTGGATGTGGACCATCTTAAAACTGTGTCTGAAAAGTATTAATTAACGGTAGAAGCCATATCACTGTTCTAAAATCATCTTCAAACTGTGTCAAAAAAGTATAAATAAGCCGGGAGAACCCATATCACTGTTCTACAATCATCTGGAAACTGTGTGTTAAACTTTAACTAAAACCGGGAGAAACCATACTACTGTTCTGCAAGCATCTGGAAACTGTGTGTTAAACTTTAACTAAAACCGGGAGAAACCATACTACTGTTCTACAATCATCTGGAAACTTTGTGTTAAACTTTAACTAAAAGCGGGAGAAACCATACTACTGTTCTGCAAGCATCTGGAAACTGTGTGTTAAACTTTAACTAAAATCGGGAGAAACCATACTACTGTTCTGCAAGCATCTGGAAACTGTGTGTTAAACTTTAACTAAAACCGGGAGA
>BLSH010317020.1:26824-45902 GCA_018402905.1 Glandirana rugosa
TCATATACTATATATACTGAATATATATATATATATATATAGGAAGAAGGAATATATATATATATATATATATATATATATATATATATATATATCTTTAAATATAATTACCTAGTCAGGTTGAAAAAAGACACAAGTCCATCTAGTTAAACCTATATATGTAGGAAGACGTGACTGCGCCTCGTCCAAACGTCAAACGTCAAAATAAAATCTTCACTGTGCGTTTACCTTTCAAGACCTGATTTGGATTATATATATTTACATATACATTGTACATATATATATATATATATATGAACATTTTTATTTGTACAAAAAATGATATATATATATATAGGTACATATGTATATATAAGTGAGTACACCCCTCACATTTGTGTAAATATTTTATTCTATCTTTTCATGTGACAACACTGAAGAGCTGACACTTTGCTACAATGTAAAGTAGTGAGTGTACAGCTTGTATAACAGTGTAAATTTGCTGACCCTTCACAATAACTCAACACACAGCCATTAATGTCTAAACCGCTGGCAACAAAAGTGAGTACACCCTCTAGGTGAAAATGTCCAAATTGGGCCCAATTAGCCTTTTTCCCTCCCCGGTGTCATGTGACTCATTAGTGTTACAAGGTCTCAGGTGTGAATGGGAAGCAGGTGTGTTAAATTTGATGTTAGCGCTCTCACTCTCTCATACTGGTCACTTTGGGCCCAATTTGGACATTTTCACTTAGGGGTGTACTCACTTTTGTTGTCAGTGGTTTAGACATTAATGGCTGTGTGTTGAGTTATTTTCAGGGGACAGTAAAGTTACACTGTTATACAAGCTGTACACTCAGGGGCGTTGCTAGGTGTGAAAAAGACCAGGGGCTCTATCCCGAAGAAATGTGGGTGAAAAAATTGTGTGGGTGTGGCTTAAAGGGGCGTGGCTTATGGTGTGTGGCTTGCGTCTCAGATGAACGAGGGATGGAGGAAGGAAGAAAGAAGGAGATAGGGAGGGAAGAAAAGAGAAGAGAAGGAAGGAAGGAAAGAAGTCGGGATGGAGGGACAGCAGGCCCAGATCCTACACCACAATAGCAATATGTGTATTCTAGAAAGTTTAACAATCAGCAGATAAAGATTCTCCAAACACCTGGTGTTGGCGCTTCAATCATCCCGGCACCATGGTTGGTATGGTGTCAGGATGATTGAAGTGCATTATTTCTATTATTACATTATAAAATAAAATTAAATCATTCAACTCACCATAATGCAGAATCAGTGGGAGCTAAGAGAGTGTCACTTGCCACGTCGCCTGCTACCAGATGCCATCAGATGTCCCCAGCGGAGTCCCTCCTTCCATCACAGGTGTCCCCAGCGGAGTTCCTCCTTCCATCACAGGTGTCCCCAGCCAGGGCTGGTGCAAGGATTTTTGACACCCTAGGCTAAACCTAATTTTGCCGCCCCTTTGGCTTCACCCCTGACTCCACCCCATTTCCCTGCCCAGCCTGATCAGCACCAATCAAATGCAGCCTCACAGGGGTTGGGGGTGGGGGGGGGGGGGTTATTTGGCAAATCAGTCCCTATTTCTATATACATTGGCAAACGACACGTGATAATACAATTCCATTATCTCAGTCAGACTGTGTCAGTTTTTACATGAACCAATGCAGAGCAGCCAGTGACAGATCAACAGTGGCCAGGCGCCCCTAGGCAGTAGTGCGCCCTAGGCGGCCGCCTACTTCGCCTAGTGGTAGAGCCGGCCCTGTCCCCAGCAGAGTCCTTCCTTCAATCAGGTGTCCCCAGCGGAGTCCCTCCTTACACAGGTGTCCCCAGCAAAGTTCCTTTCTTACACAGGTGCCCCCCAGCGGAGTCCCTCCTTACACAGGTTTCCCCAGCGGAGTGCCTCCTTACACAGGTGTCCCCAGCAGAGTGCCTCCTTACACAGGTGTCCCCAGTAGAGTCTCTCCTTACACAGGTGTCCCCAGTAGAGTCTCTCCTTACACAGGTGTCCCCAGCAGAGTCCCTCCTTACACAGGTGTCCCCAGCGGAGTCCCTCCTTACACAGGTGTCCCCAGCAGAGTCCCTCCTTACACAGGTGCCCCCAGCAGAGTCCCTCCTTACACAAGTATCCCCAGCAGAGTCCCTCCTTACACAGGTGTCCCCAGCGGAGTCCCTCCTTACACAGGTGTCCCCAGCAGAGTCCCTCCTTACACAGGTTTCCCCAGCGGAGTCCCTCTTTACACAGGTGTCCCCAGCAGAGTCCCTCCTTACACAGGTGTCCCCAGTAGAGTCCCTCCTTACACAGGTGTCCCCAGCAGAGTGCCTCCTTACACAGGTATCCCCTGTGGAGTCCCTCCTTACACAGGTGCCCCCAGTGGAGTCCCTCCTTACACAGGTGCCCCCAGCAGAGTCCCTCCTTACACAGGTGTCCCCAGCGGAGTCCCTCCTTCCATCACAGGTGTCCCCAGCAGAGTCCTTCCTTCAATCAGGTGTCCCCAGCAGAGTCCTTCCTTCAATCAGGTGTCCCCAGCGGAGTCCCTCCTTACACAGGTGTCCCCAGCAGAGTTCCTTTCTTACACAGGTGTCCCCCAGCGGAGTCCCTCCTTACACAGGTTTCCCCAGCAGAGTGCCTCCTTACACAGGTGCCCCCAGTAGAGTCTCTCCTTACACAGGTGTCCCCAGTAGAGTCTCTCCTTACACAGGTGTCCCCAGCAGAGTGCCTCCTTACACAGGTTTCCCCAGTGGAGTCCCTCCTTACACAGGTGTCCCCAGTAGAGTCCCTCCTTACACAGGTGCCCCCAGCAGAGTCCCTCCTTACACAGGTGCCCCCAGCAGAGTCCCTCCTTACACAGGTGTCCCCAGCAGAGTCCCTCCTTACACAGGTGTCCCCAGCGGAGTCCCTCCTTACACAGGTGTCCCCAGCAGAGTCCCTCCTTACACAGGTGTCCCCAGCAGAGTCTCTCCTTACACAGGTGTCCCCAGTGGAGTGCCTCCTTACACAGGTGTCCCCAGAAGAGTGTGGGGGGTCCTCTATGCCAGCAGGTACCCTGGACCATGGCTCCGATCTCAGCCCTGCAGTGACATCCTTCCTTCCACCCAGCAATAATCCCCTTATGTCAGCACAGACAGTTGTTACATTGTATTTCTCCCCAGGACTCCTCTGCACACATTGCTGGTGAGACACAGCCATCCCCATATCAGCAGGGGAGAGGTGCCATCCAGCTCATCGGTCCCTGATCAGCATACTGCAGTCAGTGCTCGGCTTCCTCTATGGACGGGGACCAGGCGGAAGGACAGTGGTGCAGGCGGGCAGAGAGAGATGATGTCATCTCTGCTCGCCTGCCCCGCTTGTTCACTGCTCTGTTAAGCCACTCGCCCGCGGCTCTGTCAAGTCACCTGCCCGCCGGGCGGACGACGACAGAGCCGCATGCCCGCCATTAGGGACCCCTGGGGGCACTCGGGGCTGCAGCCAAAACATTCGGGGCTGGAGCCCTGATAGCCACCCCTTGGCGACGCCCCTGTGTACACTCAGTACTTTACATTGTAGCAAAGTGTCATTTCTGCTGTGTTGTCACATGAAAAGATAGAATAAAATATTTACAAAAATGTGAGGGGTGTACTCACTTTTGTGAGATACTGTACATACTGTATATATATATATATATATATATATATATATTTTCTGTACAAATAAAAATGTTCATATATATATGTACAATGTATATGTAAAGCGCTGCGTAAATTGACGGCACTATATAAATCCCCGTAAATAAATAAAATAAATATATATAATCCAAATCGGGTCTTGAAAGGTAAACGCACAGTGAAGATTTTATTTTGACGTTTGGACGAGGCGCAGTCACGTCTTCCTACATATATAGGTTTAAATAGATGGACTTGTGTCTTTTTGTCAACCTGACTATGTAACTATATTTAAAGATATATATATATATTTTCCTTCTTCCTCTTTTGTGTTGTGTCTTGTATTTTTTCATATTGTTGCGCCATAATAAGCTCTGTGTACCATTGCACCCATAGTATTTTTTTTTTTTCTTACTTTGGACTTTGCTGTACTAAGTTTATATATTCCTGCCTATAGATACATATATGAAAAAGGTGGTGCACATTGCTAGACAAATACGACCTTCGATGGAGTGAAGCCCACACCCTTATGAACAAAAAAAAAAAAAAAAAAAAAAAAAAGAAAGTGATAAGAAAGGACAGATGATATATATTCACATAGTATATAGACATACCATTATATAATGAACAGGATGTTTTTACAGCCTGCACCACCCTGCGCTACCACATAATAAAGGTAAAGTATTTGTAGTTATTGAAGGACGCACGCTAGAGCTACCCATATGCTCGGTGAAATACCAAAAAAAAAAAAAAATTAGGGTTCATATAACAGGCATTATTAGTCAAATGCTGCATTTCTGTTCAAATGCAAAAGAAATCTGCATTGCCTGCGCCTCCATAGGATTTGCTGCGTCCAAAGGAGGTCAAACGCAGCCTCTAAACTGCCATGTACAATGCTTCATTAAAGTCAATGGGATTTTGCTGGCCTGCCTTTGACATGCGCTTCAAACACATATACACAAGAAGACAACGCCCAGTTATATTGAGCCCTAGGACTCAGGAGACCCCCCCATCACATGTGGCAGGCACAGAGATTAAGCTGATCGTATGACCCAGATGGGACCATACAAGGTGGGACGCAGGTGGGATGTCTAATATAAAGAGAACCCTTCTTCAGTTCAGACATGAGAAGTTCCCAAGCAGGTTCTATCACACTGTGGAGCGTGTCGAGCGTTGCATTGTGTGTGATGGGCAGTATCACTCTGTAGAGTATTGTGTGACGTTCATACAATGCCTGGCAACGTTCCTTCAAGCCAGCCATTGTTATGTGATTTGCATGGGATTGATAACGTTTCTGTTTACTATATCACCTTCATGTGTCCTCCACCTCAGTACTATAATCCCAATGATTATAAATACACATCCAACAATGGCGTCTCATCTGCTATGACCGACACTTAATTGATGGTGTAACAGTTGGCGCACAATCACACGTACATTGAAATTATTAGACGATACTGACAAAGAGAACCCAAGATGTCAAGAGCTGACTGACAACTCCTTCCTTGGGAACACCTGTCGTGTGCTACTGTACCCAGCTTCTGGTTGGTTGTTCCAGATGTCAATCAAGGAACCAATGCAACTGGGGCAGTGGTAGGGGTGCGTGCTTTACTTACACACTTTGTATTAAAGGTGCTCCTCTTTCTCATAATAGAGTGGTTTCCAAACTGCGGGTCAGAGGCCCTTTTGCTTGCCTTCATCCGGTCCTTGGGGCACTGTTCTTCCCACTGATGCCAGCAATGAGGCGCCATTCCTCCCACTGACACCAATGATGGGGCACTATTCCTCCCACTGACACCAATGATGGGGCACTATTCCTCCCACTGATACCAATGATGGGGCACTATTCCTCCCACTGACACCAATGATGAGGCACTATTTAACCCCACTAACACCAATGATGGGTCACTACTCTGTCACTGACAATAGGGCACTATTTCTTTTACTGACACCAATGATGAGGCACCATTTCTTCCACTGAGACCAACGATGGGGCACTATTCCTCCCATGACACCAATGATGGGTCACTGCTCCTTTCACTAACAATGGGGCACTATCCCCCCACCCCCCCACTAATACCAACGATGAAGCACCGTTTGTCCCATTGAAACCAATGATGGGCACTATCCCCCCCACTGATACCAACAATGGGGCACTATTCCTCCCACTGACACCAAAGATGGGATACTATTCCTTCCACTTACACCAACAATAGGACACTATTCCATCCAATTACACCAGCATTGGGTCAATACTCTTTCCACTGACACCAACAATGGGGCACTATTCCTTCTACTGACACCAATGATGAGGCACCATTTCTTAAACTGAAACCAACAATGTGGATCTATTCCTTCCATGACACCAGTGATGGGTCACTGCTCCTTTCACTAACAATGGGTACTATAACTTCCACTGACACCAATGATACGGCACCATTTCTCCCATTGAAACCAATGATGGAACACTATTCTCCTCACTGACACCAATGATGGGGCACTATTCCTTCCACTGACACCAAAGATGGCTCACTACTTCTTCCACTAACAATGGGGCACTGTTCCTTCCACTTACACCAACAATGGGGCGCTATGCCATCCAATGACACCAGAGTTGGGTCATTACTCCTTCCACTGACACCAACAATGGGACACTATTCCTTCCATTGGCACCAAAGATGGGTCACTCTTCCTTTCACAGACACCAACAATGAGGCACCATTTCTCACACAGAAGTCAACAATGGGGCTCTATTCCTCCCACTAATACCAATGGTGGGGCACTATCCCTCCTCCTAATGACCACAGGTGCTGTGTTATTTTTTTACTCCCACTGACCACCAAGCCTGGGAAAATGTATACTTTCATTGATGCCAAGGCATTTTCTACTCCCACTGGCCATAATCTGGCCCCCCTAAAGTCTGAAGGATAGTAAACTGACCCTTTGTTTAGAAACTTTGAAGACCTCTGTCTTTTCAGAAAGTTGGGATGTATGTCCTTTTAATTCTCCATTGGGTACCACCATTTTGCTTCACATCTAAGCATGCAAAAAGAAAAAAAAAATATATATATACTATATATATATATATATATATATATATCAGAATGACAATCACAGCCTAAAGTTAAAGACACCTCCAGCCTGATGGAGCCAAGTATGAAGGTATAGTTGTGTTTACATGCTTGGGGAATGCAAGGGCTCACTTTAATTCTCCTTATCACAATGCAAGCCCATGAATTGGCCAACCCATTGAAAACAATGTCCTTCTTGTATGGCTGATATCTTATCTCAACAGTCGTTAAGCAGTTAAGATGAGTAATTGCAGTATTTAATTTCCTTTGTCTATAGTGGACATCTACAAATCCCTAACCCAATAACAGAAATTGAGTCTTATGAAATGTGAAGGTTACATCAAAAATAGCAAAAAATATACACCCGCTGAAGATACATTCAGCTTTTTCTATAGGTTCATGTGCAGTACAACAATGGTACCTTTTTTTCTCTTTCTCCAATTTTGCATCTTATTGGCAGCACATTTGGAAAGCAGGATGTATAATTGTTCTGCTAACTCTTATGGCTCGTACACACGGGACGACGATCGTGTGCACGACCGTGTTGAATCGTATGTTGACGGTCGTATGTAGCCCACTGACATGCACACGACGATCGTACATACAACTTGCGGCCGGCCAAACGTGATGACGCGAACGAGCGTATAATGAGGAAGTAGCGTCACCTTTTGGGCTCCTTTCTAATTTCATGTTAGTTGAAAGTGGACTTGGCGCATGCGTGTTTAGCACAATACAACTTTGTTGAACACAGCTGCTCTACACACGACTCAACGGTCGTATGCGAGCTTGTTGACACGACCAAGTTTTCTAGTCTGCACATACAACTCCCACGAACGACCGTCGTACGTTCAACTGTTGAAAGCGCCGCCACAGACGATCGATTCTGCATGCAACGGTCGTGAGTACGACGTGTTGAACACGATCGTCGTCCCGTGTGTACGAGCCATTAGGTAGTAGGTGTTCAAAAAGCCTTCTCTTGCTCAACACCTTTATAGTGGTAACCCTTACATCCCATGCATATACATGTAGTGCTGACCCTTTAACTTGTCCTAGGTTCTCTTTCCCAACAGTGTAACGGTGGCCCGGCACACAGCAGCAGTCACACTTCTGGCTCAATGAGCAGTCTTGGGGTTGCTTTTAAAGTTTACTGCAGTATAACTTGGATAGGGCATAAGGAGCTGTGAGATACTCCAGAGTGTAGAGCATGGGTAGGCAACCTGCGGCCCTCCAGCTGTTGCAGAACTACACGTCCCATCATGCCCCTGGGAGTAACTGTAACTGCAAGCCTTGCAATGCCTCATGGGAAATGTAGTTCCACAACAGCTGGAGGGCCGAAGGTTGCCTACCCCTGGTGTAGAGTGTAGCAAGAGGACGCCCTTTCTTCTTCTACAGACACTTCTTAGAAAAGTCCCTTAGCAATGGCTCCGGGAATGGGACACCAACTGCAATGTACCAGGCCAGGTGAACCTCAATCTTTGTGCAATGAGGGGTTAAAAACAGTGCATTCACCCAGATCCTGCTGTCAGGTCTGTACGCACAAGTCCCTGGGTACCCTGGCTACTTGAATGCCTCCCTCACCTTAGGGTAGCTGGGGCCTTGATAAGCTCTTGATGGAGGTGCTGGGTTGCCTGGGAGGGCAGTAGCCCTCCAGGCTGGGTGCTTCTCCTACTGGACAAGAACCTTGACTGATCTAGCCCACAAACTATTTATGTTCTCTCCAGCCACGTTCTGAGCACACCTCCCCAGGGATATGCTGGGACCTCAATATTCAGACTGCTCACTTAGATGGCTCAACTCCTATTTTGTGGAGCTTTCCAGAAAGCACGGAGAAGTAATAAAATGTGCAGCCTGTGGGACCCTGATCAGCCCAAACAATTAGCAACTGCTCCACTGATTACAGAGGAGCAAAAAATAAAAAATAAAATTTACCTCCCAGTCCAGCACCTAACTAGAAGGGTGCTACAGCCATATCATTCCATTGTTTCCTCATTTCTCCTTTCAGTGCTGGGAGCCAGGGAAAAATTCCCAGTGCTTCCTAGTATGGAGGACCATATGACCCACTCCATGTGACAGCGCTGGGTCAATAGCTCTGTGTGAGCTATGACACCGGTGACCTATAGCTCACATAGAGCTTTCCCTTAATTCTTGGTGGCTGAATGGAGTGGTGTTGGAGAGAAAGTAGGGTGAATAGGGATGAGCTCCTGGTTTAGTCTGAACACAGGTTTGGCACTGAACTTTGCTTGCTTGGGCGTTCACCCAAAAACCAGACTTTCAGCCCATTTTTCAGCAGCCAGACATCATACATAGCAGCTTCCTTCTTCTGTTATCAGTGGTTGTTAAGGAAGCACCCATCGTGTCCTAACCAACCAATGACATCACAAGCCCTGTTCATTTATTGGTCCTGGACTAGTTTAATAAAAAAAAATGATGTGGGGTTTGTCCTGATAATTCATACAAGGCATTCAAGTCAAGAATTTTAAGGGGGGGGGGGGGTGCAAGCAAAGAAAAAAAATGGTGTTGGGAACCTCTCAGATTCTATACCAAACACTTTGGGTTGTGGGAAGGAGGCTCTTGTCCTCATCATCATGGGGACGTGGGGCATGGCTAAGGGGTCCAATCTTGTAAGGTACCACTCCCCCTCCATGTTGAGGACATGTGGTCTGGTGTGATTCAGGAGAGAAGGGGGGCATACCTTCGGGTCTGATATAGGTTTTAAGGGGGAACCCAATGCAAAGATCAAGATAAAAAAGCCCTCAAAAATCCATGCCAGACCTTTATCTGAGCCTGGTAGATCAGAAAAGAAGGGCAGGGGGTTCCTTCTCCCTGCCCCCTTCTCTCCTGAATCACACCAGGCCTCACGCCCTCAACATGGGACATGGGGGGAGGGGGGTATATTGCCAAGGGCGACCCCCTGGCAAAGCCCTGTGTAACTATTTTAATAAGTACAAGGGCCTCTTCCCACAAACCTGGCCTAGTGGTTGTGGGGGGGGGGGGTCTGGCAAAAAGGAGGATTATCAAAATCTGAAAATCCCTTTTAACAACCAGATGCCCCTCTGTGTGAATGACTAAGGGTATCATAGCACCTCTACTCATTCACACAATATAAAGGAAACAGTAATAAACACTTACACAGTTTTTGGCAAGCCCTTCAAAAAACAAAAAATGTTCCATGCTATTCATCTATCGTCCAACGATGCAAATCCAAGTCAATAAAAGAAGCAAAAAAAAAAGTGCCGGCAGCAGGTATTAATAAGTCTTGGCCAATGACCATTAACACTATCCACTCCAAATCCTAAATTCCAAAACATATAAGAAACGTGCATCAACATGACTCAATGGTCATAGAAAACGCACATTGACACATGATAATAAAATAAAATAAAAAACCTTTATGCATGTGTAGCGCCCTCTACCATAGGTAGGTGCTAAGTGATAGGTTTTTTGGTAGGAGAGGCAAATTTAGTCAGGCCTGACAGAGAACAGGCCTGATTGTTTTGATTCTGGGTCAGGAAGTGGCCTAGGGAATGACTGGTGACTGCAGGTAGTGACACCCCTTGGTAACTCCTTTCTGGTTCAGAAAGTTCTGGAAGAAAGGGTGGGGAAAAGGAGGTAAAGCTTTCTGAAGTATGTTAAGGTGCTCTGACCAATCCCCAACCTGAATTGGCAGGGGGCAGGCCTCATTAAATACCTGGGGTCAGTCCAGTCAGGGAGGAGAGTTTGGGTGGAAGAGCTGGAGATGGTATAGTGTGGAGGCTGTCGGCGGCCTTGAGGGAGCCCGGGTGCATCCAGGAGAGTGAGATCATGGCGAAGAGGCACAAGGTGGAGCAGCAAAGGACAGTGGGAGAGAGCACTATTGGAGAGGTCTCCAGGAGAGGAACTACAAGTGACAGGTGTCGGTGAGTGACACACACCCTGGGAAGCTGGAGAAGGCATGCCGGAGCAGATTGGTGTGAGAGACAGTCTGGGACTGTGATGTCACTGTGGCGGTGGAGAAGGCTGTTGCAGCTGAAAGGGCTGACAGGGCCTGGAAGAGGATGGGCTGGGAGCAGTAGTCCATCAGACTAGCTAGCACATATGTACTTTGCTACACTTTGGGGGCCAGCAGTCCCTGCCTGTTATGGGTGGTTCAGAGGCTGTGCTAAAGCTACAGCAGGCCTCACCATATGCTAGCTGGGCCGAACTAAGTTTTGTGCAGGAGAGAAGAACAGGAGTTATTGAGATGCAAGTGTGTGCTGGAGGAAGAGAAGGAATGTATATACAGGATGTGTATATTGATGGTGCGATTCAACCACTGCATTCAGCAACCCCCAATGGGGCAATGGCTACACATGTCACGGCTTACTTCTATTGGCCTCCTAGTGCACATGCATGCTTTAAAGCACAGCATTATAAATGGGCCCTTGACAGTTGCAAGGACTTTAGATTGTAAACTTCCATGATGGCAGGGACAGGTGTGAATGGTTTTATGTTCCCCGTCAATCATTATAAAGAGGCGACCGACTAATTAGTAAAATAAATAAGAAAAATATAGGGACTGGACAAGGACAGTTTATTCTTTCTATTGCTCCCGCAATCCAATGGTGGTGTTTGTACTCTCAGGTAAACATTTAGAATTGTAGAAGAAGGTCAGCCATAAAGCGCTCAGGATTCAGCAGACTGAATGGAGGTTTGATAGTGGTGGACCTCCAAGGGATTAATAATATAGTAATGTGATGGCGCCATGGCACTACAATGAGTTAATACACACTCACCAGCCACTTTGTTAGGTACACCTGTTCAATTGCTTGGTAACTTAAATTGCTAATCAGCCAATCACATGGAAGCAACTCAATGCATTTAGGCATCAAGACATGGTGAAGGTGACTTGCTGAAGTTCAAACCAAGCATCAGAATGGGGAAGAAAGGAGATTTAGGTGATTTTGAACGTGGCATGGATGTTGGTGCCAGACGGGCTGGTCTGAGTATTTCAAAAACTCCTGATCTACTGTGATTTTCACGCACAATTATCTCTCAGGTGTACAGAGAATGGTCTGAAAAAGAGAAAATATCCAGTGAGCCGCAGTTGTGTGGAGGAAAATGCCTTGTTGATGTCAGAGGTCAGAGAAGAGTGGGCTGAATGGTTCCAGATAATAGAAAGGCAACAGTAACTCAAATAACCCCTTGTTATACCCAAGGTATGTAGAATACTGACTCTGAACGCACAGCCTATCCAACTGTGACATGTAATATGTGCAATACTCTGCATGGAGCTGCCTGTGACATGTCCTATGTGCAATACTCTGCATGGAGCTTCCTATGACATGTCCTATGTGCAATACTCTGCATGGAGCTGCCTGTGACATGTCCTATGTGCAGTACTCTGCATGGAGCTTTCTATGACATGTCCTATGTGCAATACTCTGCATGGAGCTGCCTGTGACATGTCCTATGTGCAATACTCTGCATGGAGCTTCCTATGACATGTCCTATGTACAATACTCTGCATGGAGCTGCCTGTGACATGTCCTATGTGCAATACTCTGCATGGAGCTTCCTATGACATGTCCTATGTGCAATACTCTGGATGGAGCTTCAACAATAGAAGATTGGGAAAATGTTGCTTGTTGCCAGATGGGCTGGTCTGAGTATTTCTGGGAACTTCACACACAATAATCTCTTGGGTTTATAGAGAATGGTCTGAAAAAGAGAAAATATCCAGTGAGTGGAGGTTGTGTGGAGGAAAATGCCTTGTTGATGTCAGAGGAGAATGGGCTGACTGGTTCCAGATAATAGAAAGGCAACAGTAACTCAAATAACCCCCCGTTACACCCAAGGTATGTGGAATACTGACTCTGAACGCACAGTCTATCCAACTGTGACATGTAATATGTGCAATACTCTGCATGGAGCTGCCTGTGACATGCCCTATGTGCAATACTCTGCATGGAGCTTCCTATGACATGTCCTATCTGCAATACTCTGCATGGAGCTGCCTGTGACATGTCCTATGTGCAGTACTCTGCATGGAGCTTCCTATGACATGTCCTATGTGCAATACTCTGCATGGAGCTGCCTGTGACATGTCCTATGTGCAATATCCTGCATGGAGCTTCCTATGACATGTCCTATGTGCAATACTCTGCATGGAGCTGCCTGTGACATGTCCTATGTGCAATACTCTGCATGGAGCTTCCTATGACATGTCCTATGTGCAATATCCTGCATGGAGCTTCCTATGACATGTCCTATGTGCAATACTCTGCATGGAGCTGCCTGTGACATGTCCTATGTGCAATACTCTGCATGGAGCTTCCTATGACATGTCCTATGTGCAATACTCTGCATGGAGCTTCAACAATAGAAGATTGGGAAAATGTTGCTTGTTGCCAGATGGGCTGGTCTGAGTATTTCTGGGAACTTCACACACAACCATCTCTTGGGTTTACAGAAAATGGTGGGAAAAGAGAAAATATCCAGTGAGTGGAAGTTGTGTGATGGAAAATGCCTTGTTGATGTCAGAGGAAAATGGGCAGACTGGTTCCAGATGATAGAAAGGCAACAGTAAGTCAAATAACTACTCGTTACAGCCAAGGTATGCAGAATTTCATCTCTGAATGCACAACACATCCACCCTTGAAACAGATGGGCTACAGCAGCAGAAGACCACACCGGATGCCACTCCTGTCAACTAAGAACAGGAAACTGAGGCTACAATTTGTACAGGATACGTAGAAAAATCTCCGCTCAACACTATCTAGTCTACAGTATGTTGTTAACATGTATAAGTTGGCCTCAGCCTTGGACCATTCCACATCCATAGTTACTGAATGGTGAGCATGGGCTCACCAAAATTGGACAATAGAAGATTGGAAAAACTTTGCCTGGCGAGTCTGGAGTTCAGCTGCGACATTCAGATGGTAGGATCAGAATTTGGTGCATGGATCCATCCTGCCTTGTATCACCGGTTCAGGCTGGTGGTGGTGGTGTAATGGCGTGGGGGATGGGCACACTTTGGGTACCAATTTAACATGGTTTAAACACCACGTCCCACCTAAGTATTGTTGTTGACCATGTCCATCCCATTATGACTACAGTGTCCTCATCTTCTGATGGCTCCTTCCAGCAGGATGATGCACCATGTCACTGTAGCGGTACCCCTGAAGGAGCTGCTGATTTATTTGGCCCGGGCCACCCTCTGATTATCCTGCAGCCAGTCACAATGGATTTCCACACTGTCAGGTACATACACGCAATCCTGCTCGTTACTCTAATGACCAGTCTAGGGAATGAGTTTTAATGCTTTATTGTAGAACTTGGATAGGAGAAGGGAATGGATGGGATACTCCAAGTTAACTGACTCCAAGCTAGGACAACTTCTCCCTATCTCTATATAGCAGACTGTCAGTGGCACTACACAAGTAGAAAACTGATCCCAGTGAAACAAGTCCCTTTTTAAGCAGAAGAAGTCAAGCCAGACTTTGTCTCTTTAAGACGCTCACCGGTGTCTCCTTTCTAGCTCACACACCCAGTTAGCTGACTATGAGGAGCAGGAGGGGGATTCTAGCAACTCAGTATCAGGGATCCCTTTTTGGGGTGGTACTCACACCATGTCAGTCGGCAGCTCTCTCCCAACTTCCAAGCGACACTTTGCCACTGTGATACCAGACAGGATCCAAGGACGTCCACCCTCTGTCAGCTTGCAGAGGAACTCCGGGCTGTAGCTTCAGCAACTCCAACTAGGCCTCGACCAGGCCCAGCATCCAACAGCCTCCTGGATAGGCCTCAGGCCTAGCAGCCAGGAGCTGAACACACACCTCCTCCCCTGAGGTCTGGGTGGGCAGGAACTCCTGACCTTGAGCCAATGTGCTCCTTTTTATATGGATACAGTCACCCAAAATGCAGTGGTGCACCTCCCCTGGTAATTGATCAGAACTGCATCCACATACACCTGCTGCCACTGGCTGGGTTTTCCTCCCAATGTCCAATAGTAACCCATACTACTGGACAGTGTAAAACTTTCCAGACCACATGAATCAGCACCAGAGCACACTGAGCAGACCTTACTCAAATCAAGGCTCTCTGATAAGCAGAAAGCATCTACATTTGCCTATCTGCTTTCCTGTTAAGCAGAGAAAGCCAAAGACTATATACACTCACTAACACCCAAACTAGGGGGGCGCTACATCACAAAGCTCCAATTATCTCACCACTGGACAATGAGATCACTGTACTCCAATGGCCTCCACACTCACCAGATCTCAATACAATAGAACACCTTTGGGATGTGGTGGGATGCAGTGGCAGCTGGTGCTGGAGGATTTTGGGGGGCCGCTCCAGGTCGGCACTCACCCTACGGGCAAAGCCCCCCAGTGGTCACAGCTCCCCTGGTGCCCCGCGCCGCGGCTTCTGTACCCAGTCTTCTTTCCGGGTTCTGGGTCTTCGGCCTCTAGTCCTGATTGGCCAGGAAGCCGGAAACCAATGGTGAGTTTTGATTCGCTGGTACCTCAGGGTGGGAGTATTCTGTGCGCAGTACTTTGCACCCCGAGAACAACAAGAAACAGGCCAATTGGGGCCTCAGGCTCTGGTCACGTGCTTATAAGGGGTTGACAGACCTGGTGGAGACCAGTTGGTCCAGCGCCACGCAAAATGCATGGCCACACACATGCAGGTTAGGAGGATGGATTTTGCAGGCTGGGGGGCAGCGCCCTGCGTCACTGATGGAACGGGAGATTGGCATCATGGATGTGCAGCCAACAAATCTGCAGCAACTGCGTGATTCTATCATTGTCACTATGGAGCAAAATCTCTGAGGAACGTTTCCAACACCTTGTTAAATCTATGCCACGAAGAATGAAGGCAGAAGGGGGTCCAACCCGCTACTAGCAGGGTGTACCTAAGAAAGTGGCCGGTGAGTGTATATTTAACAGGTAGGCAGTTGTTGTGGCAAAAGGTGAATTACTCAGTGGCAGTCATAGCAGTATGTGGGTATAATGCTGGCAGTACATGGGCAACAAACTGGCAGTACATGGGTAATTATTTATTACAGTATAAATATAGCACTGACAGTTTACACAGCACTTTACACATTGTACATTAACATCATCCTCGTCCCTGGAGTTTACAATTTAAGGCCTTTTGACAGGGTCGAAAATTACACTATATGGGCAACATATGGGCAGCCATAGCAATACATGGGGAACAAAGTGGCAATCGGGGTAACATGTTAGTAACAAATCCATAGTTGTTGCATAACATTCGATCTACAGAGTATATAGAAGAAAGTTAAGTAAGGCAACATGCTTTCATATAGCAGTTCTGCCCATTTCTAGAAGTTTCTGTCACTTACTAATCAATGTTATATATCACTGATGTGTCAGCTTGCCATGTGTATGTGGAATCTACTTTAACGTGTGATCTGCCCATCACGTTTACATTCCCTGTTTATATATTAGGAAGGCGATCCGCCCTCTCATGACAACCTTATTAATCTGACTCATCACTCATTTCGCTTGAAAAGGTTATTTTAACGCTTCGTATTCGTCTTTCCATCATACCATCACAATTTATGGCCCTTGAAATGTCCTTTTACCTCCTTTGTAGGGAGGTGACTACATAGAAATAATGGAAAAGGCAGGTCTACTATTCAAACTCTCGGAAGTTGTCTGGAGAAGATAAAAGTAAAATCCATAAATCATGAGCTCTGCTAAGCATTGGAGATGCTTTGACCTATATTTCACGAAAAAAGTTAATGAAACACAGTAACGTATTGGGGTCTTTTTATGAAAACAATTCATTGGACGAATGTCACAAGCATTCGCCCGGGCGTAACGAATAGGTTTAATGAGGAAGGAAAGTCAAAATTTAACTAAGCTTAAATCTACTCCCACCCCCATTCTAAGTCTATTTTATCTACCCTAAAAAAGAAAAGATGTCTATAATTACCTATTTTGGGGGCGCTCTGGTGTAATCATATGACTGGCTTCTAGAGGTGGCTTTAGTGTAGAGAAGGGACATCCGACAATGAATGCCATTGTTGCTGCTCCCTCCCTACACTGAAGCCGCCGCTGGAGAGATCATGTGACCAGACGGGAGCATGCTTCGGCACATGAGCGGAAAATTGTGTTAAAAAAACATGTCTTGCTGCATTCACTGTCAATGGCACTCCAAGCGCGGTAAGTGGAAGCGAAAAGCTCAGCGCTCAGAAAGGTAAATTATCTACCCCCCATCACTTTAGAGGCCCCTCCATCATATCAAAGGTTTCTCCATCACATCGTAGATATCACCATAACATTAGAGGTCCTCCATCACATCAGAGGTCCCCACATCATATCAGAGGTCCTACCATCACATTAGAGGTCCTCCATCACATCAAATGTCCCCCCATCACATCAGAGGTCCTTCCATCACATCAGATGTCCCTACATCTTATCAGAGGTCCTACCATCACATCAGAGGTCCTCCATCACATCAAAAGGTCTCCTTTACATTAAAGGTCCCCCCATCACCTCAGAAGTCCTCTATCACATCAGAGTTCCCTCCATCTTATCAGAGGTCCCACCATCACATCAGAGGTCCTCCATCACATCAGAGGTCTCCCCATCACATCAGAGGTCCTCCCATCACATCAAATGTCCTTCCATCTTATCAGAGGTCCTATCATCACATCAGAGGTCCTTCATCACATCAAAGGGTCTCTATCACATCAAATGTTCCCTCATCATATCAAAGGGTCTCTATCACATCAGAGTTCCCCCCATCTTATCAGAGGTCTTACCATCACATCAGAAGTCCTCCGTCACATCAGAGGTCCCAAAATCACATCAGTGGTCCCAAAATCACACCATCACATCAGACATATCATCAGAGGTCACCCCATCACATCAGAGGTCTCCCCATCACATCTGAGGTCCCTTCATCACATCAGAGGTCTCCCCATCACATCTGAGGTCCCCCCATCACATCAGAGGTCACCCCATCACATCAGAGGTCTCCCCATCACATCTGAGGTCCCTTCATCACATTAGAGGTCCCCCCATCACATCTGAGGTCCCCTCATCACATCAGAGGTCCCCCCATCACATCTGAGGTCCCCTCATCACATCAGAGGTCCCCCCATCACATCAAAGGGCCTCCATCACATCAGAGGTCCCCCTATCACATCACAGATCCTCCATTCACATGAGAGGTCCTCCCATGTCATCAGAGCCCCCCCCCCCATCACTTCAGAGGTCCACTCATCACATCAGAGGTCCTCCCATCCCATCAGAGCTCCCTCCATCACATCAGAGGTCCCCCATCACATCAGAGGTACCCCCATCACATCAAACATCCTTCCATCACATCAGAGGTCCCCCCATTCACATCAGAGGTCCTCCATCACATCAGAGGTCCCCCCATTCACATCGGAGGTCCTCCCATCACATCAGAGCTCCCTCCATTATATCAGAGGTCCCCCATCACATCAGAGGTACCCCCATCACATCAAAGATCCATCCATCACATCAGAGGTCCCCCCATCACATCGGAGGTCCTCCCATCACATCAGAGGTACCCCCATCACATCACAGATCCTCCATTCACATGAGAGGTCCTCCCATGTCATCAGAGGCCCCCCCCCATCACTTCAGAGGTCCACTCATCACATCAGAGGTCCTCCCATCCCATCAGAGCTCCCTCCATCACATCAGAGGTCCCCCATCACATCAGAGGTACCCCCATCACATCAAACATCCTTCCATCACATCAGAGGTCCCCCCATTCACATCAGAGGTCCTCCATCACATCAGAGGTCCCCCCATTCACATCGGAGGTCCTCCCATCACATCAGAGCTCCCTCCATTATATCAGAGGTCCCCCATCACATCAGAGGTACCCCCATCACATCAAAGATCCATCCATCACATCAGAGGTCCCCCCATCACATCGGAGGTCCTCCCATCACATCAGAGGTACCCCCATCACATCACAGATCCTCCATTCACATGAGAGGTCCTCCCATGTCATCAGAGGCCCCCCCCCATCACTTCAGAGGTCCACTCATCACATCAGAGGTCCTCCCATCCCATCAGAGCTCCCTCCATCACATCAGATCTCCCTCCATCACATCAGAGGTCCCCCCATCACATCGGAGGTTCTCCCATCACATCAGAGCTCCCTCCATTATATCAGAGGTCCCCCATCACATCAGAGGTACCCCCATCACATCAAAGATCCTTCCATCACATCAGAGGTCCCCCCATTCACATCGGAGGTCCTCCCATTACATCAGAGCTCCCTCCATTATATCAGAGGTCCCCCATCACATCAGAGGTACCCCCATCACATCAAAGATCCATCCATCACATCAGAGGTCCCCCCCATCACATCGGAGGTCCTCCCATCACATCAGAGGTACCCCTACCTACCTA
>BLSH010317020.1:52785-64573 GCA_018402905.1 Glandirana rugosa
TATCGTGTGCGGTGCTATGTACAGGGTGCAGATTCCAGGCGTGTGCTATGTACAGGGTGCAGATTCCAGGCGTGTGCTATGCCAGTATGCATACCCAATCCCCCCCCACAGAGCTCTCTTCCCCCCACAGAAGAGAGTTGTCTATAACTCACAGTGGCAGGTCAGGCTCCTGCTGATACACGCTGCAGGCTTGAGTGGCTGTGGATAACCCACCTTGCCCCCTCCTTTGTCTGTATATGCAGAGCTGGGAGAGCAGGAAGGGTTTTGTGTGTGCTGACTCCGGATGCTAGACTGCCGGCTGCCATCCACAGTGTAATCTACCTTCCTGTGCCCGGTGCTGGTACATGGAGAGTGTTCCAGCGCCCAGCACCTGCTCACACTCTGTGCGCTGCACTCGGGTGATTAGGGTGTGCGTGCCTGGGCACAACCGTGCACACACCTATGGTGGACACCTTGCGATCCCTGATTCCGGGGGGGGGCACTTGCCCCTCCTTGCCCCTACCTGCGGACGCCCATGGTTCTGACTGAACCCAAGGCCAACCTAAGCTCATCCCCAGCCCAGTGTCCACAAAATGTCCACAAATACAGTACATAACTAGCCGTACGCTATGCACATCTTGAACCTACAAACTTGGTATCTAAACGTGCCCCCTTTTCCTTTCTTACTTTGGTTACTTTCCAATCTAGAATATCACAAGTATAAAAATAATTTGATATGTTACTTACTTATTGTGCCAATTAATCAAAAGATGAATTAAAGTGATGAGTCGGCGCATTAATCCTCGTTGAAGGAAAACACCAGCATGGCGGGTCATTCATGCCATTGCAGGCATTTTAGCACCGGCCCTCTAATGGGTTGGTTGCTGGTCTCAGGGAATGACTGATCTGCTAAATATCACAAAGTATGACTTGGTGGTGAGGTCAGGTCCCGGGGTCTGTGTAACACTGGCTTCCCACTATCCTACCTATCAGTCTGTTTGCTAGGCAATATAAACGGTGTCATGTACTGGTTCCTGACATGTTAACACAAAGCCTGATAGTAGTGGTAAGATTTATGTTCTCCGTACATCTTCCTGCCAGTAGAAACAACATGCAGCTATAACTATAACTCACTCCCACAACAAGTGCTACTTCGTATCAGAGAAACGCTGCCAACCATCTGGGAAAAAAATACAAAATTCAAGACAGTTTAGTTCAACCTTTCTCAACCTGGGTTCCTTCTGAGGTTTCTAGGGGTTCCTGGAGCAATGAGCAGTTTATATCTTTTCAGGAGGTAACTACTGATCAAGTAGGGGCATTCTTCCCACTGATCACCAATGTAAGGAACATTCTTCCCACTGACCACCAATGTAAGGAGCATTCTTCCCACTGACCTTCAATGTAAGGAGCATTCTTCCCACTGACCTCCAATGTAAGGAGCATTCTTCCCACTGACCTTCAATGTAAGGAGCATTCTTCCCACTGACCACCAATGTAAGGAGCATTCTTCCCACTGACCTTCAATGTAAGGAGCATTCTTCCCACTGACCTCCAATGTAAGGAGCATTTTTCCCACTGACCACCAATGTAAGGAGCATTCTTCCCACTGACCTCCAATGTAAGGAGCATTTTTCCCACTGACCACCAATGTAAGGAACATTCTTCCCACTGACCTCCAATGTAAGGAGCATTCTTCCCACTGACCTCCAATGTAAGGAGCATTTTTCCCACTGACCACCAATGTAAGGAGCATTCTTCCCACTGACCTCCAATGTAAGGAGCATTCTTCCCACTGACCTCCAATGTAATGAGCATTCTTCCCACTGATCACCAATGTAAGGAGCATTCTTCCCACTGACCTCCAATGTAAGGAGCATTTTTCCCACTGACCACCAATGTAATGAGCATTCTTACCACTGATCACCAATGTAAAGAGCATTCTCCGCACTGGCCTCCAATGTAGGGGCATTCTTCCCACTGATCACCAATGTAAGGGGCATTCTTTCCAATGGCCACCAATGTAAGGGGCATTCTTCTCATTGACCTCCACTGTAAGGTGCATTCTTCCCATTGATCACCAATGTAAGGAGCATTCTTCTCACTGAACACCAATGTAAGGAGCATTCTTCCCATTGATCACCAATGTAAGGAGCATTCTTCCCACTGATCACCAATGTAAGGAGCATTCTTCCCACTGATCACCAATGTAAGGGACATTCTTCTCACTGAACACCAATGTAAGGAACATTCTTCCCACTGATCACCAATGTAAGGAACATTCTTCCCACTGATCACCAATGCAAGGAGCATTCTTCCCACTGATCACCAATGTAAGGAACATTCTTCCCACTGACCACCAGTAGAAAGAGGTCCTTCTCAAATGAACACCAATGTAAAATTCCAACTAGAATGAGGAGCGAGGCCTTTAATTCAGATGCATAGCAAATAAAAAGGTCTTAGCATGACACAAATGTCCAAGGTTCGGCAACTGTGACAAAATCAGGGGTCCCCGAAGAAAGAGGTCATCCGACTTAGAAGTCTATATGTTTAGCTAAGCCAAAGAAGCTCCAAACACACATTGTTGAAAGTTCAGTTGAGCACAGGAAGTTATCAGCCAACAAGATTTCTGAGAGGAATTTTTGTACTTTTCAAACCATATTGAAGATACCAACTTCCCCACCATATTGAAGATACCAAATTCCCTGCCATATTATATATACCAACTTTATTGCCATATTGAATATACCAAATTCACTGCCATATTGAAGATACCACCTTCACCACCATATTGAAGATACCAACTGCCCCGCCATATTGAAGATACCACCTTCACTGACATATTGAAGATACCATCTTCCCCGCTAGGGATGAGCCGAACATGAAAAAGTGCTCATTTTAAAGGCTTATATGCAATGTTATTGCCCTAAAAAGTGTATGGGGACCCGGGTCCTGCCCTAGGGGACATGTATCAATGAAAAAAAAAGTTTTTAAATCAATCGTTTTTTCAGGAGCAGCGATTTTAATAATTCTTAAAGTGAAAAAAAAAAGAAAAATTCCTTTAAATATTGTGCCTGGGGGGTGTCCTTACTCTGTGTGTAAAAGGGCGCATCTCTGTGAGGTGTAGAACATAACCAGAGCAAAATGACATTTCCAATGGAAAACTTGTCATTTAATGTAATGTATTGCCGCTCCCGGCAATATACAAAAAATCGCTTTAAAAAAGTGTGTGGTGCCCCCCCCCCCCCCCCAGTCCAAACCAGGCTCTTTGAGTCTGGTTTGGATATTAAGGGGAACCCCCGGCAAATTAAAAAAAAAATGATGTGGGGGTCCCCCTAAAATCCAAACCAGACCCTTATCCGAGCATGCAGCCCTGGCCGGTTAAGATGGGGGGGTTGGGCGGGTGCCGTACCAGGCAACATGCCCTCAACATGGGAAGTATGGGTGCTTTGGGGGAGGGGGGGCTCTGCTCCCCACCTCAAAGCACTTTGTCCCCATGTTTATGGGGACAAGAGCCTCTTCCCCACAAGCCTGGCCGGTGCTTGTGGGGGTCTGCGGGTGGGGGGCTTATCGGAATCTGAAAGCCCCCTTTAATAAGGGGGCCCCCAGATCCTGGCCACCCCTAGGTGAATAGGTATGGGGTACATTGTACCCCTACCCATTCACCAAAAAAGGAGTGTAGTGGTACAAAAAATAGGCAGTTTTTGACAAAAAATTGTGACGAAAGCCCCCAGTCAAACAGGTGGCGAAAAATTGGGCCTTGGGTGCTGGTGGTGCCAGAACACTGTAACCCCTTGTAGTTACTCTTGTTGGACAGAGGAACAGGGCCTGATGTTGTAAATTAGTTTAAAAATTGTGACAAGGGCCCCAGTCAAAGAGGTGGCAAAACTTGGGCCTTGGGTGCTGGCGGTGCCAGAACACTGTAACCCCTTGCAGTTACTCTTGTTGGAAGGAGGAACAGGGCCTGATGTTGTAAATTAGTTTAAAAATTGTGACAAAGGCCCCAGTCAAAGAGGTGGCAAAACTTGGGCCTTGGGTGCTGGTGGTGCCAGAACACTGTAACCCCTTGCAGTTACTCTTGTTGGAAGGAGGAACAGGGCCTGATGTTGTAAATTAGTTTAAAAATTGTGACAAAGGCCCCAGTCAAAGAGGTGGCAAAACTTGGGCCTTGGGTGCTGGTGGTACCAGAACACTGTAACCCCTTGTAGTTACTCTTGTTGGACAGAGGAACAGGGCCTGATGTTGTAAATTAGTTTAAAAATTGTGACAAAGGCCCCAGTCAAAGAGGTGGCAAAACTTGGGCCTTGGGTGCTGCTGGTGCCAGAACACTGTAACCCCTTGCAGTTACTCTTGTTGGAAGGAGGAACAGGGCCTGATGTTGAGAATTAGTTTTAAAATTGTGACATAAAGCACCCAGTCAAACAGATGGCAATAACTTGGTCCTTGGGTGCTGGCAGCACCAGAACACTGTAACCCCTTACAGTTACTCTTGTTGGATGGAGGAACAGGGCCTGATGTAAATTAGTTTAAAAATTGTGACAAAATCCCCGAGTCGAAAATTGGGCCTTGCGTGCTTGCGGTGCAAGAACACTGTAACCCCTTGCAGTTACTCTTGTTGGATGCAGGAACGGGTCCTGCTGTTTTAAATTAGTTTAAAAATTGTTATGGCATGCCCCTGTAAACCAGGCGCAGAAAAATTGGGCCTTGGGTGTTGGTGGTGCCCTAAATACAAAATATAGTTCTAGATTATGGACAGGAAGAATAGGGGCAGTGACAGTCTTCAAGGGATCCCAGATCCCTAGCAAATTTAATCAGTTGCATAAGCATCAGGGGCTTGATAGCTGCTGATCCAGGACTGATTCATTTTTATAAATGTGAGCCTATCAACCGAGTCTGTGGACAGGCGCACTCTTTGATCGGTTACGAACCCTCCAGCAGCACTGAATGTCTGTTCCGAAAGCACATTTGATGCAGGACAGGCCAGTAGCTCCCAAAAAGGGCTCCTAGGCCCGGGAGTGTGATTTTGAGCTCCTGGGACCATTTTTGGGCTCCCAGGCCCGGGTGTGCGATTTTGAGCTCCTGGGACCATTGTCGGGCTCCCAGCCCCGAGAATCCGATTCTGAGCTCCCGGGACCATTTCCGGGCTCCCAGCCCCGGGAGTGCGATTTTGAGCTCCTGGCACCATTTTCCAGATCCCAGCCCTGGGAGTGCGATTTTGAGCTCCCAGGACCAGTTTCAGGCTCCAAGCCCTGGGAGTGCGATTTTAAGTTCCCGGACCATTTTCGGGCTCCCAGCTCCAGGAGTGCGATTTCGGGCTCCCGGAACCATTTTCCGGCTCCTAGCCCAGGAGTGTGATTTTGGGCTCCAGGGACCATTTTCCGGCTCCTAGCCTCGGGAGTGTGATTTTGGGCTCCAGGGACCATTTTCGGGCTTCCAGCCCCGGGAGTGCGATTTTGGGCTCCCGGGACCATTTTCGGGCTCCCAGCCCCGGGAGTGCGATTTTGAGCTACCAGGTCCATTTTTGGGCTTCCAGCCCCGGGAGTATGATTTTGTGCTCCAGGGACCATTTTCCAGCTTCCAGCCCCAGGAATGCGATTTTGGGCTCCCGGGACCATTTTTCGGCTCCCAGCCCCAGGAGTGCGATTTTTGGCTCCCGGGACCATTTTCGGGCTCCCGGCTCTGGGAGTGCGATTTTGAACTCCTAGGACAATTTTCGGGCTCGCGGCCCTGGGAGTGCGATTTTGAGCTTCCGGGACCATTTTTGGGCTCCCGGCCCGGGAGTGTGATTTTGGGCTCCAGGGACCATTTTCGGGCTTCCAGCCCCGGGAGTGCGATTTTGGGCTCCCGGGACCATTTTCGGGCTCCCAGCCCCGGGAGTGCGATTTTGAGCTACCAGGACCATTTTTGGGCTTCCAGCCCCGGGAGTGTGATTTTGTGCTCCAGGGACCATTTTCCAGCTTCCAGCCCCAGGAATGCGATTTTGGGCTCCCGGGACCATTTTTCGGCTCCCAGCCCCAGGAGTGCGATTTTTGGCTCCCGGGACCATTTTCGGGCTCCCGGCTCTGGGAGTGCGATTTTGAACTCCTAGGACAATTTTCGGGCTCGCGGCCCTGGGAGTGCGATTTTGAGCTTCCGGGACCATTTTTGGGCTCCCGGCCCGGGAGTGTGATTTTGAGCTCCCTTGACCATTTTGGGGCTCCCAGCCACGGGAGTGCGATTTTTGGCTCCTGGGACCATTGTTGGGCTGTCAGCCCCGGGATTGCGATTTTGTGCTCTTGGGACCATTTTCAGGCTCCCATCTCATGGAGTGCAATTTTGGGCTTCCGAGCCCATTTTCTGGCTCCCAGCCCCATGAGTGCGATTTTGGGCTCCCGGAACCTTTTTCGGGCTCCCAGCCCCGGGAGTGCAATTTTGAGCACCTGTGACCATTTTCCAGCTCCCAGCACCAGGAGTGCGATTTTGGGCTCCCGGAACCATTTTCCGGCTCCCAGCCCCGGGAGTGTGATTTTGGGCTCCAGGGACCATTTTCCGGCTTCCAGCCCCGAGAATGCGATTTTGGGCTCCCGGGACCATTTTCCGGCTCCCAGCCCCGGGAGTGCGATTTTTGGCTCCCGGGACCATTTTCGGGCTCCAGCCCCGGGAGTGCGATTTTGGGTTCCCGGGACCATTTTCGGGCTCCCAGCCCCGGGAGTGCGATTTTGGGCTCCCGGGACCATTTTTGGGCTCCCAGCCCTGTGAGTGTGATTTTGGGCTCCCGGGAACATTTTCCGGCTTCCAGCCCCGGGAGTGCAATTTTGGGCTCCTGGGACCATTTTCAGGCTCTCAGCCCTGGGAGTGCGATTTTGAACTCCCAGGACAATTTTCGGGCTCCTGGCCCTGGGAGTGCGATTTTGAGCTTCCGGGACCATTTTCGGGCTCCCAGCCACGGGAGTGCGATCTTTGGCTCCTGGGACCATTGTTAGGCTGTCAGCCTTGGGATTGCGATTTTGGGCTCTTGAGACCATTTTCAGGCTCCCATCTCATGGAGTGCAATTTTGGGCTCCCGGACCATGTTTGGGCTCCCAGCCCTGGAAGGACGATTTTGGGCTCCCGGGACCATTTTGGGCTCCCAGCCCCGGGAGTGTGATTTTAGGCTTCTAGGGCCATTTTTGGGCTCCCAGCCCTGGGAGTGCGATTTTAGGCTTCTAGGGCCATTTTTGGGCTCCCAGCCCCGAGAGTGCGAATTTGGGCTCCCGGGACCATTTTCCAGCTCCTAGCCCGGGAGTGCGATCTTGGGCTCCCAGGGCCATTTTTTGACTCCCAGCCACGGGAGTGCTATTTTGGGCTCCCGGGACCATTTTTGGGCTGCCAGCACCGGGAGTGCGATTTTGGGCTCCCGGGACCATTTCTGGGCTCTCAATCCAAGGAGTGCGATTATGGGCTCCCGGGACCATTTTCAGGCTCCCAGCTCCGGGAGTGCGATTTTGGCCTCCTAGGACCATTTTCGGGCTCCTAGCCCCGGGTGTGTGATTTTGGGCTCACTGGACCATTTTCGAGCTCCCAGCCCCGGGAGTGCGATTTTGAGCTCCCGGGACCATTTTCTGGCTCTCAGCCCCGGAAGGGCAATTTAGGGCTCCCAGCCACGGGAGTGCAATTGTGGGCTTCTGGGACAATTTTCCGGCTCCAAGTCCCGGGAGTGCGATTTTGGGCTCCCAGGGACTATTTTCCGGCTCCCAGCCCCAGGAGGGCAATTTTGGGCTCCCGGGACCATTTCCTGGCACCCAGCCCCGGGAGGGAATTTAGGGTTTCCGGGACGATTTTCGGGCTCCCAGCCCCGGGAGTGTGATTTTGGGCTTCTGGGACAATTTTCCGGCTCCCAGTCCCGGGAGTGCGAATTTGGGCTCCCAGGGACTATTTTCCGGCTCCCAGCCCCGGGAGTTTGATTTTGGGCTCTCGGGACCATTTTCGGGCTCCCAGCCCCGGAAGTGCGATTCTGGGCTAACGGGACCATTTTCTGTCTCCCAGCCCTATGAGTGCGATTTTGGGCTCCCGGAACCATTTTCCGGCTCCCAGCCCCGGGAGT
Organism: Glandirana rugosa; assembly: GCA_018402905.1. Classification (NCBI taxonomy): domain Eukaryota; kingdom Metazoa; phylum Chordata; class Amphibia; order Anura; family Ranidae; genus Glandirana; species Glandirana rugosa. The sequence continues at coordinate 60,824 of BLSH010317020.1, forward strand.
GCGAGTTTGGGCTCACGGGACCATTTTCAGGCTCCCAGCCCCGGGAATGCGATTTTGGGCTCCTAGGACCATTTTTGGTCTCCCGGGACCATTTTCGGGCTCCCAGCCCCAGGACTGCGATTTTGGGCTCCCGGGAGCATTTTCAGTCTCCCATCCATGGGAGTGCTATTTTGGGCTCCCGGGACCATTTTCAGGCTTCCAGCCCCGGGAGTGCGATTTTGGGTTTCCGGGACCATTTTTGGGCTCCCAGCCCCGGGAGTGCGATTTTGGGCTCCCGGGAGCATTTTCAGTCTCCCATCCATGGGAGTGCTATTTTGGGCTCCCGGGACCATTTTCAGGCTTCCAGCCCCGGGAGTGTGATTTTGGATTTCCGGGACCATTTTTGGGCTCCCAGCCCCGGGAGTGCGATTTTGGGCTCCCGGGACCATTTTCAGCCCCCGGAGTGTGATTTTGGGTTTCTGGGACCATTTTTGGGCTCCCAGCCCTGGGAGTACAATTTTGGACTCCTGGGACCATTTTTAGGCTTCCAGCCCCGGGAGTGCGATTTTGGGTTTCCGGGACAATTTTTGGGCTCCCAGCCCCAGGAGTGCGATTTTGAGCTCCCGGGACAATTTTCAGGCACCCAGCTCCGGGAGTGCGATTTTGGTCTCCTAAGACCATTTTCTGGCTCCCAGCCCGGGGAGTGTGATTTTGGGCTCCCGGGACCATTTTCGGGTTCCCAGCCCAGAGAGTGTGATTTTAGGCTCCCAGAACCATTTTCGGGCTCCCAGCCCCGGGAGTGCGATTTTGAGCTCCTGGGACCATTTTCGGGTTCCCAAGCCCGGGAGTGCGATTTTGGGCTCCCGGGACCATTTTTGGGCTCCCAGCCCTGGAAGTGCGATTTTAGGCTCCCGGGACAATTTTCGGGTTCCCAGGCACGGCAGTGCAAATTTGGGCTCCTGGGACCACTTTCGGGCTCTCAGCACCGGGAGTGCGATTTTGAGCTCCCGGGATCAATTTCGGGCTCCCAGCTCTGGGAATGTGATTTTGAGCGTGTGGGACCATTTTGGGGCTCCCAGCCCCTTGGAGTGCGATTTTGAGCTCCAGGGACCATTTTTGGTCTCCCAGCCCCGGGAGTGCGATTTTAGGCTCCTGGGACCAATTTCGGTCCCAGCCCAGAGAGTGTGATTTTAGGCTCCCAGGACCATTTTTGGGCTCCCAGCCCCGGGAGTGCGATTTTGAGCTCCTGCGACCATTTTTGGCTCCCAGCCAAGGTAGTGCGATTTTGAGCTCTCGAGACCATTTTCGGGCTCCCAGTCCTGGCAGTGCGATTTTGAGCTCCCAGGACTATTTTCGGGCTACCAGCCATAGGAGTGCGATTTTAGGCTCCTGGGACCATTTTCGGGCTCCAAGCCCCGGGAGTGCGATTTTGAGCTCCCGGGAACATTTTAGGGCTCCCAGTCCCGGTAGTGCGATTTTGAACTCCCAGGACCATTTTTGGGCTCCCAGGCCTGGGAGTGCGATTTTGGGCACCCGGGACCACTTTCGGGCTCTCAGCACCGGGAATGTGGTTTTGAGTGTGCGGTACCATTTTTGGGCTCCCAGCCCCTTGGACTGCGATTTTGAGCACAAGGGACCATTTTCGGTCTCTCAGCCCCAAGAGTGCAATTTTGGGCTCCTGGGACCGTTTTCAGTCTCCCAGCCCCGGGAGTACGATTTTAGGCTCCCGGGACCAATTTTTGGCTCCCAGCCCGTGGAAGTGCGAGTTTGAGCTCCTGCGACCATTTTTGGCTCCCAGCCAAGGTAGTGCGATTTTGAGCTCCCGAGACCATTTTCGGGCTCCCAGTCCTGGCAGTGCGATTTTGAGCTCCCAGGACTATTTTCGGGCTACCAGCCCTAGGAGTGCGATTTTAGGCTCCTGGGACCATTTTCGGGCTCCAAGCCCCGGGAGTGCGATTTTGAGCTCCCGGGACCATTTTAGGGCTCCAAGCCCCGGGAGTGCGATTTTGAACTCCCAGGACCATTTTTGGGCTCCCAGGCCTGGGAGTGCGATTTTGGGCACCCGGGACCACTTTCGGGCTCTCAGCACCGGGAATGTGGTTTTGCGTGTGCAGTACCATTTTTGGCCTCCCAGCTCCTTGGACTGCGATTTTGAGCACAAGGGACCATTTTCGGTCTCTCAGCCCCAAGAGTGCAATTTTGGGCTCCTGGGACCGTTTTCATTCTCCCAGCCCCGGGAGTACGATTTTAGGCTCACGGGACCAATTTTGGGCTCCCAGCCCGTGGAAGTGTGATTTTGAGCTCCTGCGACCATTTTCAGGCTCCCAGCCCAGGTAGTGCAATTTTGAGCTCCCGGGACCATTTTTGGGCTCCCAGCCCTGGAAGTGCGATTTTAGGCTAATGGGACCATTTTCTGGCTCCCAGCTCCGGGAGTGCGATTTTAGGCTCCCTGGATTATTTTCCGGCTCCCAGCATCGGGAGTGCGATTTTGGGTTCTCGGAACCATTTTCAAGCTCCCAGCACCGGGAGTGCGATTTTGGTCTCCCGGGACCATTTTCGGTCTCCCAGCCCCGGGAGTGCGATTTTAGGCTCCCAGGACCAATATCGGGCTCCCAGCCCCGGTATTGCGATTTTGAGCACCCAGGACCATTTTCGGGCTCCCAGGCCTTGCAGTGCGATTTTGGGCTCCCGGGACCATTTTCGGTCTCCCAGCCCCGGGAGTGCGATTTTAGGCTACCAGGACCAATTTCGGGCTCCCAGCCCCGGTATTGCGATTTTGAGCACCCAGGACCATTTTCGGGCTCCCAGGCCTTGCAGTGCGATTTTGGGCTCCTAGGACCATTTTCGGGCTCCCAGCCCCGGGAGTGTGATTTTGGGCTCCCAGGACCATTTTCGGTCTCCCAGCTCTGGGAGTGCGATTTTGGGCTCCTAGGATCATTTTCGGGCTCCCAGCCCCGGGAGTGTGATTTTGGGCTTCCGTGACCATTTTCCGGTTCCCAGCCCCGGGAGTGCGATTATGGACTTCCGGGACCATTTTCGGGCTCCTAGACCAGGAGTGCGATTTTGGGCTCCCAGGACCATTTTCAGGCTCTTAGCCCCGGGAGTGTGATTTTGGGCTCCTAGGACAATTTTCGAGCTCCCGGGACCATTTTCTGGCCCCCAGCCCTGGGAGGGCGATTTTGGGCTTACCGGGACCATTTTCAGGCTTCCAGCCCCGGGAGTGCGATTTTGGGTTTCCGGGACCATTTTCAGGCTTCCAGCCCCGGGAGTGCGATTTTGGGTTTCCGGGACCATTTTTGGGCTCCCAGCCCCGGGAGTGCGATTTTGGGCTCCCGGGAGCATTTTCAGTCTCCCATCCATGGGAGTGCTATTTTGGGCTCCCGGGACCATTTTCAGGCTTCCAGCCCCGGGAGTGTGATTTTGGGTTTCCGGGACCATTTTTGGGCTCCCAGCCCCGGGAGTGCGATTTTGGGCTCCCGGGACCATTTTCAGCCCCCGGAGTGTGATTTTGGGTTTCTGGGACCATATTTGGGCTCCCAGCCCTGGGAGTACAATTTTGGACTCCTGGGACCATTTTTAGGTTTCCAGCCCCGGGAGTGAGATTTTGGGTTTCCGGGACAATTTTTGGGCTCCCAGCCCCAGGAGTGCGATTTTGAGCTCCCGGGACAATTTTCAGGCACCCAGCTCCGGGAGTGCGATTTTGGTCTCCTAACCCACGGACTTTTAACAGGGCCCTCGAGTTTTAGCGTGAGGACCCCGACCCTCGGGTTT
>BLSH010317020.1:69251-102368 GCA_018402905.1 Glandirana rugosa
CGCGTGTGACGTGAGTATGTGTGCAGTGTGCGCTGTATGAGTGCAGTGTGCGCTGTATGAGTGCAGTGTGCGCTGTATGAGTGCAGTGTGCACTGTATGAGTGCAGTGTGCACTGGATAGGTGGCAGAAGGTAATGGAAGGATGGTGTAATGGAAACAGGAGGTGATGGGGATGGTGTGATGGAGATGGAGGGATGGTGACAGGAAGTGATGGGGGGATTGTGTGATGGAGACAAGAGGTGATGGAGATGAGGGGTGATGGAGGGATGGAGACTGGAGGGATAAAAACAGGAGGTGATGGAGACAGGAAGTCTTTAGAAGTGGGGACATAAATTCTGGTGATCCTTGTGGCTACCAGGGATTTCACCTCACTTTCTGTGGTGGTTATGGAACAGAAATTAAGGGGAAATTCTACAATTTGACTTTGGTGACAAAACGGATGGACTAAATAATCTGTCCTTATTATATTGAAAATAACAGAAATATGTTTTTTTTTACCTTGCTATCTACCTTTAATCACATTGTTATTTCACAGTGTACTTGCTTGTAGCCTAAATACTGAAATTTGCACTGAAAATTTTAATTTTGTAACTTTTGTAAAATGCCAGTAAAAACTTGGCTGTGCCAGTAAATTTTGGGTGTTGTGCCAGTAAATTTCAATCTGGTAGGTTGGCAACACTGCAACCAGGGCTGATCCAGAGAAAACTGGGTCCACGCCTGTGGCACCCATGGGGAAACCTGGCGGGCCACGGGGTGCTATGGCACCCCGGTTCTGAAACACCACTCTGTGGAAAGCTAGCATTGGTGCAATCCTTGTAGAAAATACTGAAGAGAGAAAGGGTGCCATACTGCCATCTTGTGGCTCTTTTTTAATACAACATGGGCAAACAGTAAAAAAATATTATTATCATACAGGATTTATATAGCGCCAACAGTTTACGCAGCGCTTTACAACACATATACAATACACTTAAATACAGTAGGAATCAGAGGGCCCTGCTCGTTAGAGCTTACAATCTAAGAGGGAAGGTCAAGAGGTAATAACTGTGGGGGATGTGCTGATAGAGTTAGGTGGAGGCCAGATAGGCTTCTCTGAAGAGATTGGTTTTCAGGGATCGTCTGAAGGTGGACAAAGTAGGAGAAAGTTGGACAGACTGGGGTAGAGCCTTCCAGAGGATGGGAGAGGCTCTGGGGAAGTCCTGGAGGTGAGCATGGAAGGAGGAGACAAGGGAGTTAGAGAGCAGGAGGTCTTGGGAGGAGCGAAGAGATCGATTTGGTTGGTATTTTGCGACCAGGTTAGTGATGTAGCCGGGGGCCAGGTTGTGGACGGCTTTATAGGTTATTGTTAGTATCTTGAATTTAATACGTTGGTTGAGTGGCAGCCAGCAGAAGGATTGGCAGAGGGGTGTAGCAGATGCCGAGCGTTTTTTAAGGTGGACAAGCCTGGTGGCAGCGTTCATAATGGACTGAAGTGGGGTAGCCTATTTAGAGGAAAGCCAATGAGGAGGGAGTTGCAGTAGTCGAAGTGAGGGGGTTAGGAAGGGGCGTATCTTGGAGATGTTGCGGAGGTTGAGGTAGGAAATTTTGGATAGCGATTGGATGCGGGGGGCTGAAAAGTTAATTCGGAGTCCAGGATTACACCTAGGACCTTGGTGTGGAGGGGAACGGGTTGATAGTTGAGCCATTGATTTTGACAGAGATATCTGGGGAGGTGGCACGAGGGGGAGGAAAGATCATGAGCTCGGTTTTGGATAGGTTGAGTTTGAGGAAGTGATGTGACCTCCAGGCTGATATGTCTGTTAGTAAGTTGGTGATGCCTGAGGAGACCGATGGAGAGATCTGGGAGGTGGGGTGGGGAGGTAGATTTGGGTGTCATCGGCATAGAGATGATACTGAAAGCTATGGAGGCAGTCAACTGACCCAGGGAGGTGGTGTAGACTGAGAAAAGGAGAGATCCAAGAACAGAACCTTGAGGGACACCGACAGAGAAAGGGAGAAGAGAGGAAGAAGTAGGGTTGTAAGTGATGCTGAAGGAGCGGTGGGATAGGTACAGGGCCGTCTTTAAGGCAGGGCAAAAGGGGCAGCTGCCCTGGGCCCTGTCATTGTTGTGGGGCCCAAAGCAGGTGCCTCATACTTGTCAACTATCCTGGTGACTCTATGTAAATAACCGGCATTCATATGTAAATAGTGGCGGCCAGCTGCACTGATATGTAAACAAGGGTGGCATTCATATGTATATCATGCCCCCCTGAGGTCATATTCACCATCACCTATACTGGATGCTGCCCACAGGGGAGACAAAGGCATGATTGAAAGTCCACAGCACATGTCAGCAGATGCTTGAGGGTGTCATTAATAATCAATGGCACTGCTGTGTATCTGCTAAAGGGCAGCACATTTCTGTGGTGTCAGGAAAGTGACCTTGCGCTCCCCAGTCCACGGTGTGTAGGCAGTGAGGAGATGATCTGCTGTAACCTCTAGCAACCAATCTGTGGGCAGTAATGATGTGCATTAACCTCTAGCAACCAATCTGTGGGCAGTAATGATGTGCATTAACCTCTAGCAACCAATCAGTGAACGGTATTGATGATCTCTAGCAACTAAACAAGCAGAACGCACATGCTGTAACCTCTAGCAACTAATCAGTGAGCAGTAATGTGTGCTGTAACCTCTAGTAACCAGTCAACAAGCGGTAATGATATGCTGTAACCTCTGGCAACCAATCAAAATCACTGCTGATCTGATTCAGTAAACTGATTTTGAGTCTAGTTGCTATTTGTTATATGTCTCAGAGCAGGTGGAGAGTGAAATTGTGTGGGGGGAGGGCCCCAAGAAAATATTTGCCCCGGGTCCAATCAATATTAAAGAGGGCCCTGGATAGGTAGGATGAGAACTAGCGAAGGATGCAGTCATGGAGACCAAAGGAGTGGCGTTTTTTGAGGAGGAGGGGGTGGTCCACTGTGTCAAAGGCAGCAGAGAGGTCCGGGAGTACAGAATAGTGCCCCTTGGCTTTAGAAGTCAATAGGTCATTAGTGAGTTTTAGGAGAGCCGTTTCTGTAGAGTGCTGAGGGCGAAATCCGGACTGAAGGGGATCTAGAAGTTTGTTGATGGTCAGATGGTCGCTCAGTTGGTTGTAGACCAGTCTTTCGAGGAGTTTGGAGGAGAAGGGGAGTAAGGAGATGGGGCGTAGGTTGTTAATATTGGTGGGGTCCAGTGAGGGGTGACTAGGGCTTGCTTTAGGGAGTTTGGGAAGAACCCCAGAAGAGAGGGAAAGGTTGAAGGTGTGAGTTAGACAGTGTTTTTCAACTCCAGTCCTCAAGGCGCACCAACAGGTCATGTTTTCAGGATTTCCCTCAGATGAAACAGCTGTGGCAATTACTAAGGCAGTGAATCTGATCAAATCACCTGTGCAAACTCATGGAAATCCTGAAAACATGACCTGTTGGTGTGCCTTGAGGATTGGAGTTGAAAAACACTGAGTTAGAGAATGTAGAATCGAGTCGGAGGGTGAGCGTAGCATTCCCGGTGGAGCAGGATCCAGGGGGCAGGTGGTTAGATGGGTGTTCAATAAAAGTTTAGCAAACTTGCCAATACCGGCAGGGTTGAAAAAAATTGTTTTATCCTAGAGAGGGGCTTGTGAAAAAAATTGATAATAAAAAGTATACACTCACCGGCCACTTTATTAGGTACGCCTGTTCAATTGCTTGGTAACACAAATTGCTGATCAGCCAATCACATGGCAGCAACTCAATGCATTTAGGCATCTAGATGTGGTGAAGGCGACTTGCTGAAGTTCAAACCGAGCATCAGAATGGGGATGAAAGGAGAGTTAAGTGACTTTGAACGCGGCATGGTTGTTGGTGCCAGACGGGCTGGTCTGAATATTTCTGGGATTTTCACACACAACCATCTCTCGGGTTTACAGAGTATGTTGGGAAAAAAGAGAAAATATCCAGCGAGCAGCAGTTGTGTTGAGAAAAATGCCTTGTTGATTTCAGAGGTCAGAGGAGAATGGGCAGACTGGTTCCAGATGACAGAAAGGCAACAGAAACTCAAATAACCTCTCGTTACACCCAAGGTATGCAGAATACCATCTCTGAACGCACAACACATCCAATCTTGAAGCAGATGGGCTACAGCAGCAGAAGACCACATGCTGACCATGTCCATCCCTTTATGACTACAGTGTCCCCATCTTCTGGGTCCAACCAGGGACTAGCAAGGTGTACATAATAAAGTGGCCACTGAGTGTAATTAATTATATATATACAATAAAGAAAAGGTAGTTACACTGCCATCTTGTGGCTGTTTTTGAACATGGCATGAATCAAATGCACATATGCATAGGGGGCGGCTCATTGATTTCAATGGGCAACCCGGGACAAGGTAGGGGGCAAGAGGAACAGGCGCCCAATTCTAAGCAAGGGGGGTGTGGGTTGGGGTGCCATAGGGCAAGCATTGTGCTGCAGGAACACTCAAGATCGGTGGTGAACAACATGCATAGGGCAGCTGGTTGATTTCAATGGGCATCCTGAGGCAAGGTAGGGGCAGGAGGGGAGGGTGCCCGGGTGCTAAGCAAGGGGGTGTGTGTTAGGGTGCCATAGGGCTAGCATTGCACTGCGTGTACACTCCAGATAAGTGGTGAGCAACATGCATAGGGCAGCTGGTTGATTTCAATAGGCATTCCAAGACAAGGTAGAGGCAGGAGGAGCAGGTGCCCGGTTATAAGCAAGGGGGTTTGTGGGTTGGGGTGCCATGGAGCAAGCATTGCGCCCCATGAACACTCCAGATCGGTGGTGGGCAACATGCATAGGGCGGCTAGTTGATTTCAATGGGCATCCTGAGGAAAGGTAGGGGCAAGATTGTAAGGTGCCTAGGTTCTAAGTAAGGGGGTTTGTGGGTTGGGGTGCCACAGGGCAAGCATTGTGCTGCATGAACACTCCAGATCAGTGGTGGGCAACATGCATAGGGCAGCTCGTTGATTTCAATGGGCATTCCAAGACAAGATAGAGGCAGGAGGAGCAGGTGCCTGGTTATAAGCAAGGGTGTTTGTGGGTTGGGGTGCCATTGGGCAAGCATTGTGCCCCATGAACACTCCAGATCGGTGGTGGGCAACATGCATAGGGGGGCTAATTGATTTCAATGGGCATCCCGAGACAATGTAGGGGGCAGGAGGGGAAGGCACTAGGCTCATTGATTTCAATGGGCATCCCTGTGCATGACCAACGTGGCAAAGTTGCTTTTTTGCCACCTTCCGATTTGTGTTTTTTTTACCGTGTTTTGCGGCATTTTTTTCTGCCCGCTTCCCGGAAAGCATAAATGTGAACACAGCCTAAAGGAAAATGAATGAAAACGTAACATCTAAGGACCGGTGAAGTATGATACATTGTTGCTCTTGGGATCAGATACATTATAACATCTCTCTTCCAACATCTGATTACATCGACTTCCTATTACAGATTCCAGAAAAGTGCAAAGTCCATCTACAAAATTAAACTTTGTATCATTATAGGAGATGTGCATCACTTCATGGCAGGGGCAGTTCCATCGTTTCTCCCAAACATTAGATCAGTGGTTCTCAACTCCGGTCCTCGGGACCCCCCAACAGGCCAGGTTTTCAGGATAACTGAAATACATCACAGGTGATATCATTTGCTGCTCTGTGATTGCAGTATTCTAGTCTGCATCTCCCCAAGGTAATACTTAAAATCTGGCCTGTTGGTGGGTCCCGAGGACCGGAGTTGAGAACCACTGCCTTAGATGGACATAAAATACTTCAAAATCCAATCCTGTATTGGGGGTTGCCATCTCAATTTTGTCCACAAGAGGGCAGTATAGGGCAGAGGATATAGCAGCATGATATTATTCCTGGCTTGGACCTCCAGGATTTTTGTGCTGCACTTGCAGATTATAGTATCTGTTTGTCATCATTCTGGATTGTTAAAGAGGAAGATTACTGAATTCATATCGGATTATTTTGTGACTTTGATTACCGATTATAAAAGGCTGTAACGGGATGGTAGGTGTCCATTGATATTGAGGAAGAGTTATGTGAAAGGTGTAAAGGAAACGCCCCCTTGCACCCAAATACAACAAATGATTGCACCCTACAGGGACACTGCACCACCAAATCATTATCAAGCAATTAAGCTTTACAATGAATTTAAATACAATGTAATATACGATAAAATGTAATATATAATTTAATATACAATAAAGTGTAATATACAATATACAATTTAATATACAATAAAGTGTAATATACAATATACAATTCAATATACACTAAAATGTAATATACGGTAAAATGTAATATATAATGTAATAAACAATAAAATAAACAAGTTTGTCTGATAAGAAAGCAACATGGCAGCCAATATTCTTAACTTGTACAACTTCATCATCAAACAATAAAATGTAACATACAATTCTATATACAATAAAATGTAATATAAAATTTAATATGCAATAATATGTAACATACAATTCTATATACAATAAAATGTAATATAAAATTTAATATGCAATAATATGTAATATACAATTCTATATACATTAAAATGCAATATACAATCGAATACACAATAATATGTAATATACAATTTAATAAACAATAAAATGTAAGTTACAATTCTATATGCAATAAAATGTAATATACAATTTAATATACAATAAAATGTAATATACAATTTAATATACAATAAAATGAAATATACAATTGAATACACAATAATATGTAATATACAATTTAATATGCAATAAAATGCAATATACAATTTAATATAAAATAATATGTAATATTCAATTCTATATACAATAAAATTTAATATACAATAAAGTGTAATATACAATATACAATTCAATATACACTAAAATTTAATATACGGTAAAATGTAATATATAATGTAATAAACAATAAAATAAACAAGTTTGTCTGATAAGAAAGCAACATGGCAGCCAATATTCTTAACTTGTACAACTTCATCATCAAACAATAATATGTAATATACAATTCTATATACAGTAAAATGCAATATACAATTTAATATACAATAATATGTAACATACAATTCTATATACAATAAAATGTAATATACAATAAAATGCAATATACAATCGAATACACAATAATATGTAATATACAATTTAATATACAATAAAATGTAATATACAATTTAATAAACAATAAAATGTAAGTTACAATTCTATATGCAATAAAATTTAATATACAATAAAATGTAATATACAATTTAATAAACAATAAAATGTAAGTTACAATTCTATATGCAATAATATGTAATATACAATTTAATATACAATAAAATGAAATATACAATTTAATATACAATAAAATGAAATATACAATCGAATACACAATAATATGTAATATACAATTTAATATACAATAAAATGCAATATACAATTTAATATACAATAAAATGTAGTATACAATTCTATATACAATAAAATGCAATATACAATTTAATATACAATAAAATGTAGTATACAATTCTATATACAATAAAATGTAATATACAATTTAATAAACAATAAAATGTAAGTTACAATTCTATATGCAATAAAATGTAATATACAATTTAATATACAATAAAATGAAATATACAATCGAATACACAATAATATGTAATATACAATTTAATATGCAATAAAATGCAATATACAATTTAATATACAATAAAATGCAATATACAATTTAATATAAAATAATATGTAATATTCAATTCTATATACAATAAAATGTAATATACAATAAAATGTAATACACAATTTAATACACAATAATATGTAATATACAATTTAATGTGCAATAAAATCAGGGGAGATGCGAGAGCCACATGAAATGGCCCGGTGGGTCAGATCCGGCCTGCGGGTCTTGAGATTGGCATACGTGCCCTACATGGACTAATAAGCAGCTATTTAGAGACTTTAGAATAAAATGAAAAAAAGTAAGTTGAGTTTTAACAAAAACTGAAAAAAAAGTCATAAAAACACCAAGGGGGTCTATGTATAAAACGTTCGCTGTGCAGATAAGACAAACAATGGCACACGCAGGATGAAAATTGCTGTAGTTTCCCCAATATGAGCATTTCCCATCTCACCAGTGCCACCTCGTGGCCATAATGGGGTTTTGTTTCCCCAAGAAATACCTCAATTAGGGAAAAATAAATAAATATTGCAGCCACTAGATGGTGCTGACAATATAGGAACCACACTTAGTATAGAAATTAGATGGTACTGAGTATCCTAGAAAATAAGTATGCTTACACTAAGGGGAGAACTTATAAAAATAATTTGTATAGCTTTTCGTCCAGCGAATGTAAATTTGTTTCACTTCAAATGGGGCAAAATTGAATGTTCTCTGCAAATTGCAAATGAGTGAATGGGAAAAATACTTCCTAATGCCCACTAGGTGGTGCTATTATAAAAGTAAGTATGCTCCTTAACCCCATCTAGTGGCCATAATGTGGTACTTTCTCCATTTACATTCGATCTGCCCCCGCACCTATGACAGCCCACCCACCATATACAGTATTTATATATATATATATATTTTTTTTTTTGAGCATCTGAACTTTCTTCTTGAATTCGGTTTCCTGTAACTGCTCTATGGCAAAATCCTTCCTATCAGAGGAAGGGCCAGTGCTAGGAGCCCATAGAACTGTGCTAGGGGCCCATAGGACTGTGCTAGGAGCCCATAGGACTGTGCTAGGAGCCCATAGGACTGTGCCAGGAGCCCATAGAACTGTGCTAGGAGCCCATAGGACTGTGCTAGGAGCCCATAGAACTGTGCTAGGGGCCCATAGAACTGTGCTAGGGGCCCATAGAACTGTGCTAGGGGCCCATAGGACTGTGCTAGGAGCCCATAGTAAATAGAGAGCAATTCTGCTGCTTCATTATCCAATCAGCAAGCCCGGGGTGTCTTTTCATACGGATCTCTTAAACAAGCGCTGCGCCTGCTGCATTGCAGGAAGAAGTTCTGGTTGTGCTTTATGGAAGGGGCCCGTGGGTCCCAAATCTGGCTGTGCTTTATGGCAGGGTTGTCTGGATCACAAATCTGGCTGTACTTTATGGCAAGGGTGCCTGGTTCCCAAAGTTGGATGTGCTTTATGGAAAGGGTGCCGGGATCACAAAATCAGGCTGTTTTTTATTGCAGGGGTGCCTCTATCCCAAAGTTGGCTGTGCTTTATGGCAAGGGTGCCAGGATCCCAAATCTGACTATTATTTAATGCGGAGGTGTCTCTATCCTAAATCTGGCTGTACCTATTGGCAGGGGTGCCTGGATCACAAATGTGGCCATGCTTTATGTATGGGGTGCCTGGATCCCAAAGTTGGCTGCGCTTTATGGCAGGGGTGCCTGAATCACAAATTGGCTGTGCATTATGGCAAGGGTGCCAGGATCACAAATCTGTCTCTTTTTTAATGTGGGGGTGCCTCTATCCCAAATCTGGCTGTACCTTCTTGCAGGGGTCCCTGGATCACATATCTAGCCACACCTTATGGCAGGGGTGCCTGGATCACAAATCTGTGCCCCACCATCAATCCATACCAGGCCCTCTTCGGGTCTGATATGGATTTTAAGGGAAGTGCCACGCCAAAATAAAAAATAAAAAAACGGCGTGCCGCCCCAAAATCCTTACCAGACCCTTATCTGAGCATGCAGCCCGGCAGGCCAGGAAAAGTAGGTGCTCACTTGCACAAAGCACCTTGCCCTGATGTTGATGGGGATAAGGGTCTCTTCCCCACAACCCTGGGTGGTGGTTGTGGGGGTCTGTGGGCAGGGGGGCTTATCAAAATCTGGAAGCCTTCCAGATCCTGCCCCCCCCCCCCATGTGAATGAGTTAAAAAACACAGAGACAGCTTTTGACAATCCCCCCATGTAGATCGATCAATCATGACGCCCGCTGCACCCGAAAAAACGCAGAAGGCTTCCACCATCTGACAGTTCTTAAATAGCTAAGGGGCCGGGCCATCTGGCAACATCACCGAGTGGCACCGCCTTCTTGTGACGTTACTGGATGGCACCGCCCCCTTGTGACATCATCAACAGGTGCGCGCTCGGTCGGTGACGTCACGTCTGAAGCTGAACTGAGGCTGTGATCTATATATATGTTACTCTCATCTTTTTAATAATGGAGCTCCAGGGCCAATCCAGACTCCTCTCCCCCGGGCTGCATGCTGTAGAGAAGGAGCCTTGCTCTCTGTGTGGAAGCAGCGGTCTCTCTGCAGAGATCTGACACCACCCCCCGCACTGAGTCAGACCAATGGGACTGCAGTCAGCAAAGCTTATGCTCTCCGCTGATTGGAGAGCTCTAGATCTGATTCAGCAAGGGAGGTGGGGGGGGGGGGGGCAGGTCAGATCTCTGCAGAGAGACCGCTGCTTCCCACACAGAGAGCAAGGGTCCTTATCTGCAGCCTTCTTCCCTCTGGCTGGACACTGTATTCTGACGGCGGCCAATGACAGACAACAGTTTTCCAGCATCTCGCTTTGACAGTAGCAGGGATGGCCACACACTGATCAAATTTTGGCCCCGCCCCTGAGGAACTGGTTGAATTCTGATCCATCTATGGCCAGCTTTAGACCTAGCGCTCTCAGCAATCAGCACTCAGTAACAGACCAGATCTGACACTCCACCCCCCACCCCTTCTCCTTCTCTGCAATACAAGCAGGGCCAAAAGGGGCAGCTGCCCCGGGCCCAGTCATTGTTACGAGGCCCAAAGCAGCTGCCTCTTAGCTTGCATTGCCTGCAAATTGCTGATAAGTGGATTCAGGAGAAAATGTTTGCCCAGGGTCCAATCAATATTAAAGATGGCCCTGAATACAAGTCTGTGTGAAGTCACTTGTGATGAGGGGAGGGGGTGTGGCTATTACTCAGCTCTGCCAGCAGAGAGCACTGGAGAGGCAGGCCTGGTTCACACCTATGCGTTTTTCAGTGCATTTTCAGTTTTGCAGAAACGCTCTATAGTCCATTTAACATGGCTTCCTATGGGTCACGTCCACACCTCTGCGTTTCCCACCAATGCATTTTTTTTAAAGGGTTACCAAGTTGCATTTTTGGTTCCATAGACTTCTATGGAAATGCAGATGAATCGCATCAAAAATGCATAAAAAAAAGCAGTTCTTGCATTTTTGATGCATTTCTGCTGGCTTCTCCCGTAAGACAACAGATACCTCCCAAAAACGCAAAACCCATTAAAAAAGAACACAAAACGCACCCGGAAAACGCATCAACCGCAACCTGCATGGGTGTGAACCGGGCCGTAGAAAGCAGCATTTACACCAAGACTTAGGCTTGGGTCACACTGCTTGCGACCCCAAAGTCCGGCGACTTTGCCCTGCGACTTTATGTCACTCCAGTGCAGCTTCAATGCGACTTTGATGCTTTGCTCCTTTTGGTTTAAAAAAAAAACAGCAGCCAGAGTTGCAAAGATACAGCTTCCTTAACATTGCAGTCTATGGCACCAAAGACGCGGACAAGTAATGCAGGAATTATCGCAGTCATTGAGACGCAACCCAATGCAATGAATGCGTTTTTTATTTGTCTTGCGACTTTCTGTGTCGCAGGTAGCAGGAAGTTGATATTTAAAGGCTTTTTTTTTCTGCTGTAAAACATTCAGGATAATAAAATAACTGTTTGTTAAACTTATCACCACAATACAAGCTCCTGCTCTCTCGGTGCTGCTTCCCTGAACTTCTGGTCTTCACAGGAAAGAGTTTTCAGTGGACAGTGCAGTCTGGAGGCAGTTTGTTAGCTTGGAGAAGGGAGGGGGGAGGAGCAGGGGAACGCCTTGCCATCTTAGGCTATGGGGGCTGTGTGCTTCTATTGATGCACACAGTGTAGGGAAACACAACTCTACTCCCTGCATATAAGGGCGCGTCCCCGTGTTTTGTACCGTTAAAGTACCCAACAAGTACAGGAAATCATCCGGTGATCTGCCAGAAATGTTCTCGCCCCCTAAGTCTTGCTGTGGGCTGACAACACACACAATTTTGTGGACTGAGCGGTGTCAGCCCTGCCCAATTGTCTTCTGCTATCAAACCCTCCCACTTTCAAATCTCTCCAATGCTAAGGATAATCATTCTGTAGTTTCTTGTAGTAGGTGGAGCCTGCTGGGCCCCTCCCACAGCTCTGCTCTCTCTCCTTGTGCAGGGGACTGGTCTTGTCTCCGCCCCCTCCTGTAGTTTTCTGTAGCAGGTGGAGCCTTCTGAGCCCCTCCCACAGCTCTGTCCTCTCTTCTTATGCAGGGGATCGGACTTGTCTCCGCCCCCTCCTGTAGTTTCTTGTAGTGGGTGGAGCCTGCTGGGCCCCTCCCACAGCTCTGTCCTCTCTTCTTATGCAGGGGACCGGACTTGTCTATGCCCCCTCCTGTAGTTTTCAACAGTGGGTGGAGCCTGATGGGTCCCTCCCACAGCTCTTCTCTCTGCTCATTACATATTTTATTATAGACCTGCTGATGTCATTGGTTGTTTTCTATGGAATGCAGGCAGATGATGGCTGGTGGGAGGGGCTGTACATAGAGCTCTCAGTCCTGATGCAAGCAGTGGGAGGAGTTATGCAAATATCAAACTGTCTTGATGGGCGGATGTCTGGAGGAGTGGGTGTTTCTAAGCAGGTAGGTAACGCCCACATGTGATGCTGAGCCTCCATGATTGAAACGATTGAAATCCATTGAATGCTCCGCCTCAGTACTCTGCTTAAGAGCCCTGATGCAAGCAGTGGGAGGAGTTATGCAAATATCAAAAGGCCCTGATGGGTGGGTGTCATTCTGGAGAAATGGGCGTTCCTAGGCAAGCTGCATGCAAGCCACGCCCACACGGGATGGAAAGAACTGAAGCCCTAGGAATGAAAGGGACAGTCAGGCCTGGGGAGGAAAGGGCTAGATGATGATAGGCGCGTGCAGAACGAAATAATTTTCTTTTGTTTCGATTCAGTATTTACATAAATTTGTTTAATTCGTTTTATTTATTCAAATTCCATTCTAATCGCATTCAAATCGAATTCCATTTGAAATCGGATTTATTCTATTCAAAATTCAAATTTTGGAAGATGGTTATATTCTTTTTATTCCATTCTATTCCATTGGGGTTTTTTTTCTATTCTATTATTTTATTTTCTGTTCTATTATTTTCTTTGCTATATTATTCTATTCTTTAATATTCTATTCTAATTTGAATTTAAGAAAATTGTTATATTGTTACATTATTTATATTCTATTCTTTTCTATTGTTTATTCTATTCTATTCTTTTCTATTCTGTTATTTTTTTTTCTATTCTATTTTTTCTATTCTATTCAAATTTAAATTGAATCTATTCGAAATTTGAATTTTGGAAGAAGGTTATATTCTTTCTATTCCATTATATTGTTTTTTTCTATTCTATTCTTTTCTATTCTGTTCTATTCTTTTCTTTTGTATATTATTCTATTCTTTTCTATTCAAATTTGAATTTAGGAAAACGGTTATATTGTTATATTATTTCTATTCTATTCTTTTCTATTGTTTATTCCATTCTATTCTGTTATTTTTTTTTCTATTATATTCCTTTCTATTCAAATTTAAATAGAATCTATTCGAAATTTGAATTTTGGAAGAAGGTTCTATTCTTTCTATTCCATTCTATTCTATTTTTTTTCTATTCTATTCTTTTATATTCTGTTATATTCTTTTCTTTTTTTTTATTCTATTCTTTTCTATCCTATTCAAATTTGAATCTATTCTAATTGAGTTTCAGAAAACAGTTGTATTGTTATATTTTTTCTATTCCTATTCTATTCGCTTGTATTGTTTATTCTAGTCTATTCTTTTATATTCTATTATTTTATTTTCTATTCTATTCTTTTCTATCCTATTTGAATTTGAATTAATTCTGTTTGAAATTTTAAGAAGGATATATTCTTTCTATTTTATTCTATTCTCGTTTTTTTTATATTCTGTTCTTTTCTATTGTATACAAAGTTGACTTTATTCTATTTGAAAATCGAAGTTCAGAAAACAGTTATATTGTTATATTCTTTCTTTTCCTTTTCTATTCACTTCTATTGTTTATTCTATTCTATTCTTTTCTATTCAATTATTCTATTTTCTATTCTATACTTTTCTATTCTATTTGAATTTGAATTTATCCTGTTTGAAATTTGAAGAAGGATATATTCTTCCTCTTTTATTCTATTCTAGTCTTTTTTCTACTCTATTCTTTTCTATTCTATTCTTTTCTCTTCTATTCAAATTTGTATTTATTCTATTTGAAATTCGAATTTCGAAAGAAGGTTATATTCTTTCTATTTTATTCTATTATATTCTTTTCTATACTATTCTTTTTTCTATTCTATTATTTTCTATTCTAATTTTTTTTTTCTATTCTATTCTTTTCTCTTCTATTCAAATTTGAATTTATTCTATTTGAAATTCGAATTTTGAAAGGTTATATTCTTTCTATTTAATTCTATTGTATTCTATTCTTTTTTATATTATATTCTTTTCTATTCTATTCCTTTTTTCTATTCTATTCTTTTCAAATGTATTGCAATTCAAATTTATTATATTTGAAATTTGAATTTCAGAAGATATACTTATGATATATTTTTACTCTATTTTACTATTACTATTTTACTCTATATTTTATTCTATTCAATTCTGTTCTGTTCTATTTCTTTATTTTATATTTTGTTTTGTTTTATTTTATTATATTTTATTCTTTTATTTTCTATTCGGTTTTGTTCTGTTTTACTTTATTTTCTATTTTATTTTTTATATTCTTATATTTTCTATTCTGTTCTGTTTTATTTTATTATATTTTATTCTTTTATTTTCTATTCTATTTTGTTCTGTTTTACTATGTTCATTTCTATTCTATCCCTTTATTTTCTATTTTATTGTTCTATTCTTATATTTACTATCCTGTTCTGTTTTTTATTTTATTATATTTTATTCTTTTATTTTCTATTCTATTTTATTCTCTTCCGAAATTTGAAATTGAATTTGATTCAAAAACCATTCAAATTCGAAAACTAATCAAATTCGAATTTCATCCGAAATTTTGTTTCCATTTTTTATTTTATTCTTTTACTTTCTATTCTATTTTGTTCTATTGTACTCTGTTATTTTCTATTCTATCCCTTTATTTTCTATTTTATTTTTTTCTATCCTTATATTTTCTATTCTGTCCTGTTTTTTATTTTATATTTTATTCTTTTATTTTCTATTCTATTTTATTCTCTTCTGAAATCTGAAATTGAATTTGATTCAAAAACCATTCAAATTCAAAAACTAATCAAATTCCAATTTCATCCGAAATTTTGTTTTTCGTTATTCCGGATTTGTTTAACTTTGTTACTATTGTAATTCAGAAATTCAAATACATCCAAATCTCCTAAAAACGTGTCTGCTAGATGGTGCTGGGCGTCCTCCAGCCATGAAATGAGGGCAGGGCTCCATCTGACTTGCTGCAGCTTCTATTGCACATGGTGAGAAGCTCACAGTGTGCAGTGAAATCAGGAGAGGCCATTTCAGTCCAGGAGAGGAGCCGCTACAACTGTGCAAGACTGAAGGGAAGACTTTTTTTTTGGACAGAAATCCCATTTAAATTGATGATCTTCTGAGCTGCTGAACTAAAACAAAATCATTTCAAAATTATTTTTTATTTAAATTTAATATGACCTCGCCATAAACACCGCAGACGTGGACGCACACGGGAGGTGTTAATTATATTTATCAGCCACATTATCAGAGGTCTGACATTGTCTAATGAGCTCATTACAGCCAGCAGAGGCCGTGCAGTGGGTGTCCGGTGATTGGTCAGTTAATGAATGGGTCAGCCAATGAATGGGTCAGCCAATGAATGGGTCAGTTGGTGATTGGTTGGCCCGGAAAAGGTGGACTAAGTACAGTATTAGCTACAAATCGCATTATAGACACCAAACATGTCATCTGATATTTTTACTTCATTTATTTTATTTTATTTTTTTATTACCTAAA
This sequence comes from Glandirana rugosa, assembly GCA_018402905.1. Classification (NCBI taxonomy): domain Eukaryota; kingdom Metazoa; phylum Chordata; class Amphibia; order Anura; family Ranidae; genus Glandirana; species Glandirana rugosa. Next base: position 85,245 of record BLSH010317020.1, read on the forward strand.
TTTGGTTCATGCGTTACAAGGATTTTTTTTTTTTTTTTTGCCTTCCTCTTGATCAGCTGTGTGATTAGGATTCTGCATTCGGAGGTTTTCTATTGGTGGAACTGGATGTGTTTTTTTAATAACCTGACTAATTATGTAATTATATGTAACAATTTAATGTATTGCTGTGTCTGTTTTTTATTGAATTGGGAGGCTTTCATGCTGAAGGTCAGGGGTGGGCAAACTACGGCCCCCCTGCAAGATTTTATCCGAGCCTCTGATGTAAGGAGGACTCTGATGTAAGGAGGACTCTGATGTAAGGGGGACTCTGATGTAAGGAGGACCTGAATAGCGACCCTGATGTTACTGGGGCTCTGATGGGACTCTGGGACTTTGAAGTAAGGGGAGACTCTTATGGGGACTCTGATGTAAGAGGGGCATCTGATGTAAGGAAGACTTGCATAGCAACCCTGATGTTACTGGGACTCTGGTGTAAAGGGGGCTCTGATGTAAGGGGCACTCTGTTGGGGATTCCCATGTAAGGAGGGACTCTGAAGTAAGGGGTGACTCTTATGGGGACTCTGATGTAAGAGGGGCTTCTGATGGGGATTCTGATGTAAGAGGGGCTTCTGATGTAAGGAAGACTTGCATAGCAACCCTGATGTTACTGGGACTCTGGTGTAAGGGGGGCTCTAATGTAAGGGGCACTCTGTTGGGGACTCCCATGTAAGGAGGGACTCTGAAGTTAGGGGTGACTCTTATGGGGACTCTGATGTAAGAGGGGCTTCTGATGGGGATTCTGATGTAAGGGGTGACTCTGATGGGGGATCTGATACAAGAGGGGGCTCTGATGGGAGCTCACATGTAAGAGGAGGCTCTGATGTAAGGAGGGATTCAGATGTGGACTTTTACTCAAGAAAGACTCTGATGGGGACTCTGATGTAAGGAGATTTTGAGATAAGGAGGACTTTAATTAGGACTGTAATGTAAGGGGGGATTCTGATGGAGACCCTGTTGGGGACTCTGATGTAAGAGGGGCTTCTGATGGAGATTCTGAAGTAAGGGGGGGGGGGGATCTGATGTAAGGAGGGATTCGGATGGGGATATGCTGTAAGAGGGGACTCTGATTGGAACTCTCATGTAAGAAGGGGCTCTGATGTAAGGAGGACTTTAACAGCAAACCTGATGTTACAGGGGCTCTAATGTAAGGGGTGACTCTGATGGGGACTCTGATGTAAGAGGGGCTTCTAATGGGGATTCTGATGTATGGAGACTTTGATGGGGACTCTGATGTAAGAGGGGCTTCTGATGGGGATTCTGATGTAATAGGGGACTCTGATGGGGGATCTGATGTAATAGGGGACTCTGATAGAGACTTTGAAGTAAGGGGGTTCTCTGATATAAGGAGGGATTCAGATGGGGACTGATATTTAAGGAAGACTCTGATGGGGACTCTGATGTAAGAGGGGGCTCTGATATAAGGAGGGATTCAGATGGGGACCCTTATTTAAGGAAGACTCTGATGGGGACTTGGATGTAAGGAGATTTTGGTATTAGGAGGACTTTAATGTAAGGGGGACTCTGATCTAAGGAGGACTGTAATAGCAACCGTGATTTTTCAGGGGCTCTGATGCAAGGGGAGACTTTGATGGGGACTCTGATGTTCTAGTAATGGCGGCGATCAATGATTGACTGCGACATTGCGGCGGGCCGATCGGACACCTAACTGACATTTTTGACACTTTTTCGGGACCTTAAGGCTACTTGCACACGGGACCTTTTTCAACCTCGCCTGAACGACTCAACTCGACAGCTAAAAACCGACGCGTAAAAACGTCAGTTTAGCCGCGTTTGCGTCTAGAAGCCTTTTTTTTTTTGTATGAATTAAAAATGTCTGTAAAGGAAACGCTCCTAGACGCGAGTTACCGCGTTTACAAGCTGTTACGGGCATTTGGCGTTTCAAATGCCTCTGAACTTCCGACCCGAACGCTTTTTTTTTGCTTTCCAAACTCAACTGCCTGGAAACGACTATAGACGACCCTGTGGGCATGGACTGATAAGATAACAGAGAGGAGGGTTCAGGGGCAGCTGAAAAAAACGCCCATCTGCTCCTAAACGTGCGTTTACCAGCAGCAGTGTACATGGGCGTCCGCAGGTAGGGGCAAGGGGGGGCCCTGATCCCGGAATCAGGGATCAGGGGTTACCGATAAACGGCTCTTCCGGTTTACATCGTGATCAGCCGTGATTGGTCATGGCTGATCACGTGGTAAAGAGCTTCCGATGGAAGCTCTTTACCGAGATCGGTAATGCGGTGGGTGCATCGCCATGATGCATGCCCCCGCGGGCGCGCAATCACAAGTTATCCTGAGGACGTCAATAGACGTCCAGTCAGGATAATGAAGCCCCCGCCCGGCCGTCATTTTTCTATAGGCTGGGCGGGAAGTGGTTAACTAAGACCAATAAAAAATACTTGGCCAAAGCTCCTTTTGCATGAATTATGGCATCAATGCAACGTGGCATGGGGGCGATCAGCCTGTGGCACTGCTGAGGAGTTATGGAAGCCCAGGCTGCTTTGACAGCGGCCTTCAGCTCATCTGCATTGTTGGGTTTGGTGTCTCTCATCTTCCTCTTGACACCACAGATTCTCTATGGGGTTTAGGTCAGATGAGTTTGCTGGCCAATCAACCACAGTGATCCCATGATCAGGTGACCAGGTATTGGTAGTTTTGTCAGTGTGGGCAGTAGGGTTGCCACCTCATCCCTTTAAACCCGAACACATATTACACAGGTTCTGTGGCTGATTAAGGTGGTAATTAACCACTTCAGCCCCGGAAGGATTTCCCACTTTAGGACCAGAGCACTTTTTGCGATTCGGCACTGCGTCGCTTTAACTAACAATTGCGCGGTCGTGCGACGTTGTATCCAAACAAAATTTGCGTCCTTTTTTTCCCACAAATAGAGCTTTTCTTTGGTGGTATTTTATCACCGCTGCGTCATTTCTGATCGCCGCTATAAACAAAAGAAGAGTGCCAATTTTGCAAAAAAACCCAAATTTCTTACTTTTTGCTAAAATACAAATCCAAAAAAAAAAAATATAAAAAAACATTTTTTTTCATCGGTTTTGGCCGATTTATATTCTTCCTCATATTTGTGATTAAAAAAAATCGCAATTTATTGATTGGTTTGCGCAAAAGTGGTCACATTTACGGATGATGAGAATTAATTTCTGGGGTTTTTATTTTTTTTTTATTTTTTATTATTAATGGTGGCGATCTGCGATTTTTAGCGGTACTGCGATATTGGGGCGGACATGTCGGAACATTTTGACACTTTTTTGGGACCATTGGCATTTATACAGCGATCAGTGCTATAAAAATGCATTGATTACTGTGTAAATGCCATTGGCAGTGAAGGGGTTAACCTGCAGGGGGCGCTCTAAGGGTTAACTGTGTTCCCTGGGCGTGTTCTAACTGTATGGGGGCCGCCCTAGCTGGGGAAGGGAAGTGATCACAGCTTCCATGTAAAGGAAGGCTATGATCACAGCCCTTCCCCCCTCACAGAACGGAGATCCGTGTTTACTTACACGGACCTCCATTCTTTCACTCCGGGGGGGGGGGGGGGGGCATCGCGGGTAGCCGGCGGAGAAATTGAATCCGCCGCACCCGCTCCCCGGTCCTCCCCGGACACAGTGAGCGCGATATGACAGCGTTTTGCCTTACAGAGCCACTCTGTCGCCGTCAGATGCCGATCGGCGGTCAGCAAGTGGTTAAACTCACTTGGTGCCTCATCTGTGTAATTCATATGTGTTCGGGTTCAAAGGGATGAGGTGGCAACCCTAGTGGGCAGGTGCCAAGTCCTGCTGGAAAATGAAATCAGCATCTCCATAAAGCTGAGGGTCAGCAGAGGGAAGAGCTCTAGAATTTCCTCCTAGAGGGCTGCGCTGGCTTTGATGGACCAACACCAGCAGAAGACATTGCTCCTCAAATCATCACTGACCGTGGAAACTTCACGCTGGACCTCAGGCAACTTGGATTCTGTGCCTCTCCGCTCCTCCTCCAAACTCTGGGTCCTTGATTTCCAAATGAAATGCAAAATTTCCCACGGTCATTGATGATTTGGGGAGCCGTGTCCTCTGCTGGTGTTGGTCCATTAAGTCCAAAGTCAGCGCAGCCCTCTAGCAGGAAATTCTAGAGCATTTCATGCTTTCCTCTGCTGACCCTCAGCTTTATGGAGATGCTGATTTCATTTTCCAGCAGGACTTGGCACCGCCCACACTGCCAAAACTACCAATACCTGGTCACCTGATCATGGGATCACTGTGGTTGATTGGCCAGCAAACTCGCCTGACCTAAACCCCATAGAGAATCTGTGGGGGATTGGCAAGAGGAAGATGGGAGACACCAAACCCAACAATGCAGAGGAGCTGAAGGCCGCTATCAAAGCAACCTGGACTTCCATAACCCCTCAGCAGTGCCACAGGCTGATCGCCTCCATGCCACGCTGCATTGATGCCATAATTCATGCAAAAGGAGCCCCGACCAAGTATTTTTTATCGGTCTTATTTAACCACTTGCCTACTGGGCACTTTTACCCCCCTTCCTGCCCAGACCAATTTCCAGCTTTCAGCACTGTCACATTTTGAATGCCAATTGTGCAGTCGTGTGACGCTGTACCCGTATGACATTTTTATAATTTTTTTCCCCACAAATAGAGCTTTCTTTTGGTGGTATTTAATCACTGCTGAGTTTTTTTATTTTTTGCTAAGAAAAAACGAAAAAAGACCTAAAATTTTGAAAAAAAAAAACTTCATAATTTGCTATAAATGTTTGAAAACAGGTAATGTTTCTCCTTCATTGATGTGCGCTGATGAGGCTGCACCAATGGACACTGATAGGCTGCACTGATGGGTACTGATAGGTGGCACTGATGGGCACTGATAGGCTGCACTGATGGGCACTGATAGGTGGCACTGATGGGCACTGAGAGGTGGCACTGATGGGCACTGATAGGTAGCACTGATGGGCGCTGATAAGGCTGCACTGATGGGCACTGATAGGTGGCACTGATGGGCACTGATAGGCTGCACTGATGGGCACTGATAAGGTGGCACTGATGGGCACTGAGAGGTGGCACTGATGGGCACTGATAGGTAGTACTGATGGGCACTGATAAGGTGGCACTGATGGGCACTGAGAGGTGGCACTGATGGGCACTGAGAGGTAGCACTGATGGGCACTGATAGGTAGCGCTGATGGGCGCTGATAAGGCTGCACTGATGGGCACTGATAGGCACTGATAGGCTGCACTGATGGGCACTGATAAGGTGGCACTGATGGGCACTGAGAGGTGGCACTGATGGGCACTGATAGGTAGCACTGATGGGCGCTGATAAGGCTGCACTGATGGGCTGCACTGATGGGAGCTGGTAAGGTGGCACTGAGAGGTGGCGATGATGGGCACTGGTGAGGCGGCACTGATGGGCACTGAGAGGTGGCATTGATGGGTGGCACTGATGGTTGACACCGATGGGCAGCACTGATGGGCACTGACAGGTGGCACTGATGGGTGGCACTGATAGGCAGAACTGATTGGTGGCACTGATGATGAGGCACTGATGGGCATTGATTGGCAGCACTGGTGGATATTGATAGGTGTCACTGCTGGGCAAAGGAAGGTGGCACTGTGGGCACTGGTAGGTGGCACTGTGGGTACTGGTAGGTGGCACTGTGGGCATTACTAGGTGGCACTGGTGGGTAATGATAGGTGGCACTGGCAGGGAGTACTGGTGGGCACAGACGAGCCATCCACGACTCACTGTGCAAGGTGCCGATGTCCATCTGACAGAAGCCGGTGATCTTTTTTTTTCCCCTCACGCTGCCACATCACATGATCAGCTGTCATTGGCTGACAGCTGATCACGTGGTATGGGGCTGGGACCGGCCCCTTACCCCGATCTGTGATTAGCTGAGTCTCATAGACCCGGTAATCACAGAGCGGCGCTTGCTCAGGAGGACGTCTATTGACAGCCACATGGCAAAGTAGATCTGCGCTGTAGCTGTCGTTCGGCTATGGCGTGGATAAGAAGTGGTTAATATTCTAAGTTTCTGAGAGACTGAATTTTGGGGGTCACCCGCTGTAAGTCATAATCTTCAAAATTATAAGAAAGAAATGCTTGAAATATATCACTCTGTGTGTAACGCATCGATATAAAATATATTCACTTTTCTTTTTGAATTACTGAAATAAATTAATTATTACCTCTTCCTGGTATCTAGTGATTCTTGGTCTCTTCCATTGTGGAAATGTAGACCAGAGTCTAATAAAAAATATATATATATTTTTACTTTAAAATAATTAAATCCAACTGGAATTTTTTTCTAGCCCTACATCCTTGATGGTTTTCTTAGAATAAAAAGGAAAAAAAATAAAAACATAGTAAGTTTTGGTATTACCTCTTTCTGGTATCTAGCGATTCTTTGTCAATTCCATTCTGAAATTGCAGACCAGAGTTTAAGAAAAAAAAATATATAATTTTTTTCTTTAATTTAAAATAATTAAATCCAACTGGAATTTTTTTCTAGCCCTACATCCTTTATGTTTTTTTTTTTGAATAAAAAGAAAAACACAAGTTTTATTATTACCTCTTCCTGGTATTTAGCAATTCTTGGTCGCTTCCATTGTGGAATTGTAGACCAGAGTCTAATAAAAAAAAAATATATATATATTTTTAACTTTAAAATAATAAAATCCAACTGGAAAATATTTTCTAGTCCTACATCCTTAATTGTTTTCTTAGAATAAAAAAAAAAGGAAAACACAATAAGTTTTGTAATTCCCTCTTCCTGGTATCTAACGATTCTTTGTTGCTTCCATTGTCGAATTGTAGACCAGAGTCTAAGAAAAAAAAATTATCATTTTTTATTTTACTTTATGACTATTAAATCCAACTGGAAATATTTTCTAGTTCTACATCCTTGATTGTTTTCTTAGAACAAAAAAAAGAAAAGAAAAACACAAGTTTTATTATTACCTCGTCATGGTATCTAGCGATTCTTGGTCGCTTTCATTGTGGAATTGTAGACCAGAGTCTAAGAAAAAAATATATATAATTTTTTTTTTACTTGTAGCCCTATATCCTTGATATTTTTTTTTAGAATAAAAAAAAGAAAAACACAATAAGTTTTACTATTACCTCTTCCTGGTATCTAGCGATTCTTGGTCGCTTTCATTGTGGAATTGTAGACCAGAGTCTAAGAAAAAATATATATGATTTTATTTTTTTTTTTTTACTTGTAGCCCTATATCCTTGATATTTTTTTTAGAATAAAAAAAAGAAAAACACAATAAGTTTTACTATTACCTCTTCCTGGAATCTAGCGATTATTGGTCCCTGCCATTGTGAAATTGTAGACCAGAGTCTAACAAAAAAAATTTTTTTTTTTTTTTTTTTTACGATAAAATAATTAAATCCAACTGGAAATATTTTCTAGCCCTGCATCCTTGATGGTTTTCTTAGAATAAAAAAAAAAAAAAAAAAAAAGAAAAACACAACAAGTTTTGTGTGCCCGTGTTAAGCTGCGAGCAATCAGAAAGCAGGCAGGTGGTACAGATTCATATCCATCAAACAATGCGATTTAGTTTCTAACCTGTGACTAAATTTGGTGTTAGCTTTGATTTTAGAGTCTGCTTGTTAATCTCTATGCAAAGTAGATGAAATGAATATGCAGCATTTTTGATGTAATTGTATGGCTGGTGTGTAGCACTATAATTTTCCAAACAGGATCTTGCAATCAAGCTTCTATTCATTAGTGTGTGAACAATTTTATTTTCATGCTCTTCTCGTTGCCAATCACTCCACTGTCGTGAGCATCTGTGACAGAGAAAAACTTTCTTTTGTGCCCGTGGCCATGAGTTGAATCTCCAACTTTTCTTGCTATAAAAAGAGATACATTATTATATATTTTTTTTTAAGATATGCGTTGTTTTGAAGTTTTGAAGACAGAGGACACTTACTGAAATTATGTTCTTTTTTATTGTACTTTTTTCTTTTTTTTTTTTTTTTAATCCAGTGCAATTAAGGAATCCTGTTCTTTGTGCTATGGAAGGAAAATGAAATAAGTTTCAGATTTAAGGCAACAGTATTTTTTTTTTTCTTACAGTGAAGTAATTTATGTAAAAAAAAAAATCAGCTTTTAAATTTGTTTGAAACCAATATGGTAGAAGTGGCAAAACTATAATATGTATACCATGGTATATTTGTTTCTAATTAATAATAAAAACTACTATTATTTATATATACATATATATATATTTATTTATTTATTTCAGGTATTTATATAGTGCTGTCAATTTACACAGCGCTTTACATATACATCGTACATTCACATCAGTTTATAATATAACAGGTTGATTTTTTTTTTTTTGGCACATTCACGTCAGTCCCTAACCTCAAGGAGCTTACAATCTAAGGTCCATATATATATATACATACACACACATAAGAAAAATTTGGATAAAAAAAAAAATTATAATTCATATATGACATGTTATATATATAAAAATGATGTATATACTACTAATATATATATATATATATACAGTATATAATAAAAAATATATATATTTATCTGTATATATCTATAAATAGATATGGATATATATAGATATATACAGTATATAATAAAAAAAACTATATATATATTTTATATATATATATATATATATAAAAAAAAATATATATATACAGTATATAATATATATATATATATATATTATTTTATATATAAATAATAGTAGTATATACGTTATACTTTATATATATTACATATTATATATGCCTTATAATTTTTAATTTTCTTTATCCAATTTTTTATTTTAAGACTGCCATTGTCCTTTATTTTTTATGCATGAAAACACAATTACTTTGTATTATGTCTTGAGCCATATAGTTTTTTTCTGTGTTTGTTACATTTGAGACATTAGGCTTATATAATTATTTTTATTATTATTATGTAGAATTTACATAGCACCAGCACTTTGGCACGTGCTTTTTAAAATATTATATTATTTTATGATTATAATATTATAATCATTACTTTTCTAAATACATTTCCATCTACCATATTCTGGTCTGTGGAATGCAGATGGTACCGCTGCACTACAACATTATGTGATCAAGCTCTTGTGAAGGTGAAGTTTCCTTTTTTTTGATCGACCGACCCTAAGTTGGAAAGAGACAAGGAGTTCATTATAATGTGGATTAACATCACAGCAAATAATTGGCAATCATATGCGAAAATACAACGAAGGGTTAATGAAGTACAGGATATAAATAAGACGGAGATGCCCCATCGTGGTGCGGCTCCTGATGACGTCATTGTGATGAAACGCGTTGAGAGGGGCTTGCTGGAGACATGTGAAGGTGAAGTTTCCTTTTTTGATCGACCGACCCTAAGTTGGAAAGAGAGAAGGAGTTCATTATAATGAGGATTAACATCACAGCAAATAATTGGCAATCATATGCGAAAATACAACGAAGGGTTAATGAAGTACAGGATATAAATAAGAAGGAGATGCACCATCGTGGTGCGGCTCCTGATGACGTCATTGTGATGAAACGTGTTGAGAGGGGCTTGCTGGAGACATTTCCATCTACCATATTCTGGTCTGTGGAATGCAGATGGTACAGCTGCACTACAACATTATGTGATCAAGCTCATGTGAAGGTGGAGTTTCCTTTTATGATCGAACGACCCTAAGTTGGAAAGAGAAAAGGAGTTCATTATAATGAGGATTAACATCACAGCAAATAATTGGCAACCATATGCATAAATACAGTGAAGGGTTCATGAAGTACAGGGTACAAATAACAAGGAGTGCACCACCATGGCGTGACTCCTGATGATGTAATTGTGACGAAACCTGTTGGAAAGGGCTCGCTGGCGTCACGTTCGCCTACCAAATTCTGGTCTGTGGAATGCACAGAGGATACTGCTGCACATTGTGTGATCGAGCTCGCGTGAAGGGGGAGCTACACTTTATGATCGACCAACCGTGAGGTTGGAAAGAGAGGAGGAGTGCATTATAACATCACAGCAAGTAATTGGCAACCATATGCGGAAATACAACAAAGAGTTAATGAAGTACAGGGTATAAATAAGACGGAGTGCACTATCATGTTGCAGATCTTGATGATGTCATTGTGACGAAACGCGTTGGGAGGGTCTTGCTGGCGTCACTTCCATCTACCATATTCCAGTCTGTGGAATGCAGATGGCTACTTATTATGTGATTGAGCTCATGTGATGTGAGCAACAGTTTTATGTAATTTTTTTTAGTCTTCAACAAACGGCATCATGCTACCGGGTATCACCTGGTTTATGATTCCCCTAACATACACGCATTGTCCACATATACAGTATATATACAGCGGGTAAAATAAGTATTTAACACGTCACCATTTTTCTAGGTAAATATATTGGTAAAGGTGCTATTGACATGACATTTTCACCACATGTCGGTAACAACCCATGCAATCCATACATATAAAGACACCACAACAAATAAGAAATTAAGTTGTGTGTAATAAAATGGAATGACGCAGGGAAAAGTATTGAACACATGAAGAAAGGGAGGTGCAAAAAGACATGGAAACCCAAGACACCAGCTGGAATCTATCAGTAATTAGAAAGCAATCCTGCAAATTAATATCAGCCGGTTCAGTCTCAACTGATGGCCTATAAAAAGGTGTCTCAATACCAAGGTGTCACACAAGAAACATCTCATGATGGGTAAAAGCAAAGAGCTCTCTCAAGACCTTCGCAAACTTATTGTTGCAAAACATACTGATGGCATTGGTTACGGAAGAATTTCTAAACTTCTCAATGTTCCAGTGAGCACTGTTGGGGCCGTAACCTGGAAGTGGAAAGAACATCATTTCATCATAAACCGCCCACGACCGGGTGCTCCTCGCAAGATTTCCAACAGAGGAGTGAAATGAATTATCAGAAGAGTTGTCTACCAGCATTATGGTTGAAGCTATTGGCCACTACCCCGGTACTTTTTTATTTTTTTCAGCCGGAAGCTGTCTTTCTCATGAGCCGCTGGAATTCTTTCAGAAGTGACGGGAGGGAACATCCCCCCCTTCCGCTGCTCGCCGGTGTTTCTCAGGCTTACTGTTTGTACCAGCGTGCCCGAGAAACAATCCCAAGGTGCGCCGGCTGGTCACAGAGGTGATGAAAGACCAGATATGTGCGGCGCTATTTAAAGTGCAAATAAATACTTGCTTAGTGGTCCAAAGTAATCATTTCATAGATAGTGCTATGAAATATATACAATAGTGCTAGGGATAAGTAAATCAATTAAATATAATGTAAAGTGTTGAAGTGTCCATCCAAATTAGTCCACATATATAACAAATTATGGGAGAGACCCAAGAGGTCTGATCCTCTATGGCAGGGGTAGGCAACCTCGGCACTCCAGCTGTGGTGAAACTACAAATCCCATCATGCCTCTGCCTCTAGGAGTCATGCCTGTGATTGTCAGGGTCTTGGAAAGAGAGAAGGAGTTCATTATAATGAGGATTAACATCACAGCAAATAATTGGCAATCATATGCGAAAATACAACGAAGGGTTAATGAAGTACAGGATATAATTGGGATGGAGACGCACCATCGTGGTGCAGCTCCTGATGATGTCATTGTGATGAAATGCGTTGAAAGGGGGCTTGCTGGAGACATGTGAAGGTGAAGTCTCCTTTTTTGACCGACCGACCCTAAGTTGGAAAGAGAGAAGGAGTTCATTATAATGTGGATTAACATCACAGCAAATAATTGGCAATCATATGTGGAAATACAACGAAGGGTTAATGAAGTACAGGATATAATTAAGACGGAGACGCACCATCGTGGTGCAGCTCCTGATGACGTCATTGTGATGAAACGCATTGAGAGGGGCTTGCTGGAGACATTTCCATCTACCATATTTTGGTCTGTGGAATGCAGATGGTACCGCTGCACTACAACATTATGTGATTAAGCTCATGTGAAGGTGAAGTCTCCTTTTTTGACCGACCGACCCTAAGTTGGAAAGAGAGAAGGAGTTCATTATAATGTGGATTAACATCACAGCAAATAATTGGCAATCATATGTGGAAATACAACGAAGGGTTAATGAAGTACAGGATATAATTAAGATGGAGATGCCCCATCGTGGTGCAGCTCCTGATGACGTCATTGTGATGAAACGCGTTGAAAAGGGCTTGCTGGAGACATGTGAAGGTGAAGTCTCCTTTTTTGATCGACCGACCCTAAGTTGGAAAGAGAGAAGGAGTTCATTATAATGAGGATTAACATGACAGCAAATAATTGGCAATCATATGCGAAAATACAACGAAGGGTTAATGAAGTACAGGATATAAATAAGACGGAGATGCACCATCGTGGTGCGGCTCCTGATGACGTCATTGTGATGAAACGCGTTGAGAGGGGCTTGCTGGAGACATTTCCATCTACCATATTTTGGTCTGTGGAATGCAGATGGTACCGCTGCACTACAACATTTCACCATAAACCGGCCACGACCAGGTGCTCCTTGCAAGATTTCTAACAGAGGAGTGAAAAGAATTATCAGAAGAGTTGTCCAAAAGCCATGGACCGCTTGTGGAGAGCTTCAGAAAGACGTGGAATTAGCAGGTACACAATAAGTAATGCACTCCCGCGCCGTGGCCTGTATGCACCCTCACCACGCAAGACTCCATTGCTGAAGAAAAAACATATTGAAGGTTCTTTAAAGTTTACTGCACAACATTTAGTAATACTGAGAGAATGTAGTCTGCTCAGATGAGACCACATTGAACCCTTTAGATGCTATAATACAGTGTTCCCCAACCCAGTCCTCAAGGCCCACCAACAGATCATGTTTTCAGGATTTCCCTCAGATGAATCAGCTGTGGCAATTACTAAGGCAGTGAAACTGATCAAATCACCTGTGCAAAATAATGGAAATCCTGAAAACATGACCTGTTGGTGGGCCTTGAGGACAGGGTTGGGGAACACTGCTATTATACACACCATGTTTGGGGGTCACATGACACATCACCCCCAAAACACCCCCCATACCAACAGTGAGGTTTGGAGGTGGGAACATCATGGTGTGGGCATGGGCGTCCGCAGAACTTTTTCCAGGGGGGGGGGGGGGGCATAATTTCAAGGTCATCCATGCTCTGCCCCTTTTTGACAATGTCATAATTACATTATCACGGTCAGAGACTGCAGACGTAGTACAGGAGATGGTCAGAGACTGCAGACGTGATACAGGAGACAGTCAGAGACTGCGGACATGATACAGGAGATGGTCAGAGACTGCAGACGTGATACAGGAGACAGTCAGAGACTGCGGACATGATACAAGAGAGACGGTCAGAAACTGCAGACATGATCCAGGAGATGGTAAGAGACTGCAGACATGGTACAGGATACGGTCAGAGACTGCGGACATTGTACAGGAGATGGTCAGAGACTGCAGACATAGTACAGGATACGGTCAGAGACTGCGGACATGGAACAGGAGACAGTCAGAGACTGCATACATAGCACAGGAGACGGTCAGAGACTGCATGCATGGCCCAAGAGACTGTCAGAAACTGCATACATGGTACAGGAAATGGTCAGAGACTGCATGCATGGCCCAAGAGACTGTCAGAAACTGCATACATGGCTCAAGAGGATAAGGACCTAGTAGGGAGCCCCTGATCTGATGCCTGATTCCAGGGGTGGCAATTGCCCCCCCTTGCCCCTACCTGCGGACGCCCATGGGTGTGGGTGGGGCTGTTTTTCAGCGTACGGTCCTGGCAAACTTCATATCATTGAAGGAAGGATGAATGGAAACATGGACCAAGACATTCTTCATAAATATCTGCTGCCATCTACCAGGATGATGAAGATGAAACGAGGGTGGACATTTCAGCAAAACGCAAAGCCAAGGAAACTCTCCATTGGTTTCAAAGAAAACGGCCCAGCCAATCACCTGACTTGAATCCAATAGAAAATCTGTGGAAAGATCTAAAGATCGGAGTTCATGGAAGAGGCCTTCAAGATTTGAAGATGGTTTGTGTGGAAGAATCGGCCAAAATCACACCTGAGCAACGCATGCGACTCGTTTCTCCATACAGGAGGCGTCTTCAAGCTGTCATTACCAACAAAGGATTTTGTACCAAGTATTAAATACATTTCAGTTAGAGTGTTCCTTACTTTTTACCATTTTATTACACAGAACTTCATTTCTGAACCTATTTGTTTTGGTGTCTTTGTATGTATGGATTGCATGGGTCGTTACCGACATGTGGGGGAAATTTCATGTTACCTAGAAAAACGGTGACGTGTTCAATACTTATTTTACCCGCTGTATATGTGGACTCATTTGGATGGAAATTTCAGCACTTTATATTATATGAATTGATTTATTTATCTTTAGCGTATATTTTATAGCACTTCCTGTGAATTGATTACTTTGGAACACTAAACAAGTATTTATTTGCACTTTGATTAGCGCCACACATATTTGTTTTTTAGATTTGGATTACCCTTGGGTGGTGCAGGCAGCCACACCAACAATATAACCCCTAGCACAGAGTCTATTGCATGTGCAGAGCCTTGAAAAAGTATTCATACCCCTTGATATTTTCCACATTTTGTCATGTTACAATCAAAAGCGTAAATGTATTTTATTGGGATTTTATGCGATAGACCGACACAAAGTGGCACAGAATTGTGAAGTGGAAGGAAAAAGATAAATGGTTTTCGAAATGTTTTATAAATAAATATCTGAAAAGTGTGGGGGGACATTTGTATTCAGCCCCCTTTACTCTGATACCCCTAACTAAAATCTAATGGAGCCAATTGCCTTCAGAAGTCACCTAATAAGTAAATAGAGTCCACCTGTGTGTGATTTAATCTCAGTATAAATACAGCTGTTCTGTGAGGCCCTCGGAGGTTTGTTGGAGAACCTTAGTGAACAAACAGCATCATGAAGGCCAAGGAACACGCCAGACAGGTCAGGGATAAAGTTGTGGAGAAGTATAAAGCAGGGTTAGGCTATAAAAAATATCCCAAGCTTTGAACATCTCACGGAGCTCTGTTCAATCCATCATCGGAAAATGTAAAGAGTATGGCACAACTGCAAACCTACCAAGACATGGCCGTCCACCTAAACTGACCGGCCGGGCAAGGAGAGCATTCATCAGAGAAGCAGCCAAGAGGTCCATGGTAACTCTGGAGGAGCTGCAGAGATCCACAGCTCAGGTGGGAGAATCTGTCCACAAGACAACTATTAGTCGTGCCCTCCACAAATCTGCCCTTTATGGAAGAGTGGCGGCAAGAAGAAAGCCATTGGTAAAAGAAAGCCATAAGAAGTCCTGTATGCAGTTTGTGAGAAGCCATGTGGGGGAAACAGCAAGCATGTGGGAGGAGGTGCTCTGCTCAGATGAGACCAAAATTAAACTTTTTAGCCTAAAAGAAAAACGCTATGTGTGGCAGAACACTAACACTGAACACACCATCCCCACCGTGAAACATGGTGGTGGCAGCATCATGTTGTGGGGATGCTTTTCTTCAGCAGGGGCAGGGAAGCCGGTCAGAGTTGATGGGAAGATGAATGGAGCGAAATACAGGGCAATCTTAGAAGAAAACCAGTTAGAGTCTGCAAAAGACTTGAGACCGGGGCGGAGGTTCACCTTCCAGCAGGACAACAACCCTAAACATAGAGCCAGAGCTACAATGGAATGGTTTAGATCAGGGGTCTCCAAACTTTATAAACAAAGGGCCAGTTTACTATCCTTCAGACTTCACGGGGGCTGGACTGTGGCCATTGGAAGTAGAAAAGGTCCCGATGTCAGTGGGGAAAAATAATTCCCCATTGTTTGTTTCAGTGGGAGTAATTGTGCCTCATTGTTGGTGTCACTGGGAGGAATTGTGCCCCATCATTGAGGTCATTGAGCCCCATTGTTGATGTCCTTGGGATAATTTGCGTCCCTTCATTGGCGTCAGTGGGGGGAATTACATCCCATTGTTGGTATCTGTGAATGAAACAGCGCCTCAAGGCCCAGGTAAAAGCAAGCAAAGGGCCACATCTGGCCCCCAGGCTGCAGTTTGGAGACCTCTGGTTTAGATCTAGTTAGCATAAGTTAGAATACCCCAGTCAAAGTCCAGACCTAAATCCAATGGAGAATCTGTGACAAGACTTGAAAATTGCTGATCACAGACGCTCTCCATCCAATCTGACAGAGCTTGGGGTATTCTGCAAAGAAGAATGGGCAGAAATGTCCTCTCTAGATGGGCAAAGCTGGTAGAGACCTCCCCAAAAAGACTCGCAGCTGTAATTGCAGAGAAAGGCGGTTCTACAAAGTATTGACTCCGGGGGGCGCCATACAAATGCCCCCCCCCCCCCACACTTTTCACAGATTTATTTGAAAACCATTTATCATTTTCCTTCCACTTCACAATTATGAGCCACTTTGTGTCGGTCTTTCACATAAAACCCCAATCAAATACATTTACATTTTTGGTTGTAACATGAAAAATGTGGGAAATTTCAAGGGGTATGAATACTTTTTCAAGGCAATGTACTTAATCATTAACCGATTGCCGACCACTGGTCGGCAATTGACGGCGACAAAGTGGCTCGTTCCCGTAAAACGCCGTCATACGACGGTGGCTGCGGGATCGAGTTTAGTGAGCGCGCCCGCGCGCTCACTGTGTCCAGGGGGGGCCAGGGAGGGGGTGCGGCGGCTTCGATTGCCGCCGGCTACCCGCGATGGCCCCCCCGAGCGGAGGAACGGAGGTCCGTGTATGTAAACACGGACCTCCGCTCTGTGTGAAGGGGGAAGGGGATTCCCAATTGATACAAGGGACCCGCACAAGATTGACATCCCCCTGACGTGATAGACCCCTTCCCTTCACCAGTGTCGGAAGCATATGTCCTTCCGACACTAGTGTCGGGAAGGGGGAAGTGTGTCTCGCCTCCAGGCACAAATGTATGTGCCTGGAGGCAAGGAGGCGAGCCCCCCCGGTAGCGCCCATCGGCCGCCGTTAGCTTCGGCGGCGTGGGGGAGGGACCGGGGGGGCCCTGTGTCACTCGCGCGCCCGCGC
>BLSH010317020.1:102378-114227 GCA_018402905.1 Glandirana rugosa
CTCTTAAGTAAAAACCCCCAAAAAAAAAAAAAAAAATCGCTATGACGCTATAACCCTGCCTGTACAGCCTGGTAAAACTGTGAAAAAACCCTGGTAACCGTAAATATGTCGCTAGTCACGATATTTTTACGTGACTAATGACACATTTACGGTAACCGTCACTTCCCCAATTGGACGTCCCCCCGCGAGATTCCCAATTGGCGCCCGCGCGCTCACTGTGTCCCGGGGGGGCCAGGGAGGGGGTGCGGCGGCTTCGATTGCCGCCGGCTACCCGCGATGGCCCCCCCGAGCGGAGGAACGGAGGTCCGTGTATGTAAACACGGACCTCCGCTCTGTGTGAAGGGGGAAGGGCTGTGATCACAGCCTTCCTGTATACGAAGGCTGTGACCACTTCCCTTCCCCAGATAGTGCAGTCCCCCTACAGTTAGAACACGCCCAGGGAACATAGTTAACCCTTAGAGCGCCCCCCTGCAGGTTAACCCCTTCACTGCCAATGGCATTTACACAGTAATCAGTGCATTTTTATAGCACTGATCGCTGTATAAATGCCAATGGTCCCAAAAAAGTGTCAAAATGGTCCGACATGTCCGTCCCAATATCGCAGTATCGCTAAAAAAAAAAAAAAAAACCCCCAAAAATGAATTCTCATCATCCGTAAACGCGACCACTTTTGCGCAAACCAATCAATAAACGCTGATTGCGATTTTTTTTATCGCAAATATGAGGAAGAATATAAATCGGCCAAAAACGGTGAAAAAAAATGTTTTTTTATATTTTTTTTTTTGATTTGTATTCTAGCAAAAAGTAAGAAATTTGGGTTTTTTTGCAAAATTGTCGCTCTTCTTTTGTTTATAGCGGCGATCAGAAATGACGCAGAGGCGATCAAATACCACCAAAAGAAAGCTCTGTTTGTGGGAAAAAAAGGACGCAAATTTCGTTTGGTTACAACGTCGCACGACCGCGCAAATTTCAGTTAAAGCGACGCAGCGCCGAATCGCAAAAAGGGCTCCGGTCCTAAAGCTGGAAATCCTTCCGGGGCTGAAGTGGTTAATGTGCCGTATATCTTTTACTTTAACTTTATTCTTTTTTTTTTTTTTTTTTTATACAAAAAGCACCAAATTCCTTTAAAGCTCGTCAGCAGGGAGAAGGTTAACACGAGTTCACGGAATGGTGTGGCTATCCCAGAATCCCCAGCACCTATGGTATAATTGCATGTTACAATGCAGACAACTTTTTTTTTTTTTTTTATGCTTTGTTCAAAGAAAAAAAAAAATCTTAATAACTTTGCTGGTCTTTCTATTCACAAGGTACTCAAAGAGACATTCCGCAGACGACGGACTGAAAGAGCCAGGCAAAAACTAGCCAGCGACTGTAATTACTTCCTGATTGTGGAGGCCACCCACCGGGCGAAAAAAAAGATTTTCGTGTATGCTCAGAGCAACTTGCTCCATAATGTGTGATTTCAGCGGCCATCATCCATCTAAAATATGCAGAATAATAATGTTGTAGCGTTTTACATGTCAGCAATTCAGTAGAAGTTAAAGGGTATGGCCAGACATTACTCACATTTATCCCAAAGCCTCCCTCTCCTCTTGTTGATCGTGTCCCAGCATTATTAATAATTTAGAATTTACATTGTTTCTGTAGTGAGAAATGTATTTTATTACTCCCTGTGATGTCATTGAAATTCTTGCTGAAAGGTCCCTTCCTATTGATGTAGAAACGCCTCCGAAACTACATCTCCCAAGAGCCTTTTCCTACATACATTGTGTTGGCAGCTTCACGGCAAAGATCTCAATGGGGTGGATTTACTAAAGAGAAATAGACTATGCACTTTGCAAGTGCAGTTGCTCCAGAGCTTAGTACAACAGAAATGAGGGGAAGCTCTGCTGACTTCCATCATCCAATCCTGTGCAAGCAGAAATGCTTTTTTTTTTTTTAGTTTTCCGTGTATCTGATTGGGTATTCTTTGCAAAATGAAGCTTCGCCTCATTTACTAAGCTCTGGAGCAACTTCACTTGCAAAGTGCACAGTCTTTTTTACCTTTAGTAAACCTGCCCCAATTTGTACATGTGGAGAAGGACAAAGTGGGGTAAGGATAGGCAAAGTATTGTAGTCCAGCAGGCAGTGGCGTTGGCAGGGGGGGTGAAGGGGGTCTGGTATTTGTCATTTAAAATTATTAGCCCTGGGTCCCATGGCCTGGGGTTGGCCAGGAACTCGGGGAATACGTGGCCAGTCCACCCGCGCAACCAAGTGATAGGGGAAGTCCTGCCTTCAGTGGACCAGCTCCTATGATGGACGTCACACTGGTCTAATGCCAGGACCAGGAGGCGGAACTTAGTGGACACTGCGGCCACGCCGGGAAGTGGAAGATCCTGACGGGTTGTGGTTCCGTTCTCCCCATGGTATGCACTGGCAAGGCTGTGCTGATGATGGGCACTAGCTAGACTGTGCTGATGGGCACTGGCAAGACTCCACTGATGGGCACTGGTGAGACTGTGCTGATGGGAACTGGCAAAGCTGCACTGATGAGCACTGGCAAGGTTGCACTGATGGACACTGGTGAGACAGTGCTGATGGGCACTTGCGAGACTGCACCGATGGGCACTAGTGAGACTGCACTGATTAACACTGGCGAGACTGCGCTGATGGGCACTGGCGAGACTGCACTGATGGGCACTGGTGAGGCTGTGCTGATGGGCACTGGCGAGACTGTGCTGATGGGCACTGGCGAGGCTGCGCCGATGGGCACTGGCGAGACTTCGCCGATGAGCACTAGTGAGACTGCACTGATGGGCACTGGTGAGGCTGTGCTGATGGGCACTGGTGAGGCTGCGCTGATGGACACTGGTGAGACTGCGCTGATGGGCACTGGTGAGGCTGTGCCGATGGGCGCAGGTAAGGCTGAGCTCATTGGCACTGATCAGGCTGCACTGATGGGCATTGGTGAGGCTGAGCTGATAGGCATTGGCGAGGTGGCGCTAATGGCCACTGGCGAGGCTGCGCTGATGGGCACAGGTACATCAAATTTACCTTCAGGCTGAAGCCCCTGGTCTTTTTCCCACCTAGCAACACCCATCAGGTAGAGGTGACAACACCAGTTGGGATTTCAGTGTAGATAAGGTACTGTGTTGTCAGCCTGGAAAGAAAGTTAAGAGCTCAATGAGTTTCTGGCAGATCAGCGGGTGATTTTCTGTACTTGCTGTGTTTTTTCAGGATTTTGAACACATGGGGAAGTGTTGCATAGATAAACTGAATAGGTTTTTATGGTCAACATCTGAAAGTTTTTAACGCATATTGTTAGACAGGCCAATTCGGTTGGTAGCAGGCTGGTAAGTTGAGCTTGGAATTTTCTTTGGTTTTGTTTCACATACGTCGGCCCTCCAGGGCTCCTTGGTATGAGGACCAGTTATAGATGGGGGCAGTGGCCACTTGTTTGTACCTTCAATATCCGAAATTCACACGATGCATAGAAAATTCACCATATGACATGTTAGTGACTGCTTTGGTGGGTCATAAAAGTATTTTACAAACACAGCAGGGATCTTGGTTTGATAACAAACCATGTGACTGCTAAAGGATCCAGCAGCAAAGGTGGCTTATTGGTGTAGGAATTTCCTGTAAAGTCCAACTCCATTGGTGTATGCATTGCCTTTAAAGGAGTTGTAAAGTCTCATGGTTTTTCACCTTAATGCAATCTATGCATTAAGGTGAAAAACCTTTTGTGCTGTAGCTGCCCCCAGAACGCGATCCGATCCAGCCTTGTGCCCGAGCCCAGCAGGAACAGCTGCTGTCTTGGGTACTCTTTGGACAGACTGGTAGCAGCGGGAGCCATTGGCTCCCACTGCTGTCAATCAAATCTAGTGACATAGGAGCTGGGGGCGGGGCCGAGTCCTGCTGTCTGTGTCAATGGACGCGGAAATGCGCCCCCAGGGGTGCCCCCAGGGAAAGTGGCTCTCCTTGGGGGCACCCGATGAAGAGGAGGAGTGCCACCAGGGAACCCCAGAAAAGAAGAATCGGGGCTGCTCTGTGCAAGGGTTATTTAAATTTAAAAAAATGAACCTTTACAATCACTTTAAAGTCCAACTTCATTGGTGTAGGAATTGCCTGTAAAGTCCAACTCCATTGGTGTAGGAATCACCTGTAAAGTTCAACTTCATTGGTGTAGGAATTGCCTGCAAAGTCCAACTCCATTGCTGAGGGAATTACCTGTAAGGTCCAACTCCATTGTTGTAGGAATTGCCTGTAAAATCCAACTCCATTGGTGTAGGTATTGCCTGCAAAGTCCAACTCCATTGGTGTAGGAATTGCCTGCAAAGTCCAACTCCATTGGTGTAGGAATCACCTGTAAGGTCCAACTCCATTGGTGTAGGAATCACCTGTAAAGTTCAACTTCATTGGTGTAGGAATTGCCTGCAAAGTCCAACTCCATTGCTGAGGGAATTACCTGTAAGGTCCAACTCCATTGTTGTAGGAATTGCCTGTAAAGTCCAACTACATTGGTGTAGGCATTGCCTATAAAGTCCAACTCCAATGGTGTAGACAATGCCGGTAAAGTCCAAATCCAATGATGTAGGAATTGCCTGTAAAGTCCAGCTTGATTTGTTAAGGAATTGCCTGTAAAGTCCAACTCCATTGATGTAGTAATTGCCTGTAAATTCCAACTCCATTAGTGTAGGAATCACTTATAAAGTGCAACTTCATTGGTGTAGGAATTGTTTGTAAAATCCAACTCCATTAGTGAAGGAATTGCCTGTAAAGTCCAACGCCATTGGTGTAGGAATTGCCTGTAAAATCCAACTCCATTGGTGTAGGAATTGCCTGCAAAGTCCAACTTCATTGCTGAGGGAATTACCTGTAAGGTCCAACTCCATTGTTGTAGGAATTGCCTGTAAAGTCCAACTACATTGGTGTAGGCATTGCCTATAAAGTACAACTCCATTGGTGTAGGGATCACCTGTAAAGTCCAACTTCATTGGTGTAGGAATTGCCTGCAAAGTCCAACTCCATTGCTGAGGGAATTACCTGTAAGGTCCAACTCCATTGTTGTAGGAATTGCCTGTAAAGTCCAACTCCACTAGTGGAGACATTGCCTGTAAAGTCCAACTCCATTGGTGTAGACAATGCCTGTAAAGTCCAACTCCAATGATGTAGGAATTGCCTGTAAAGTCCAGCTTGATTGGTTAAGGAATTGCCTGTAAAGTCCAACTCCATTGATGTAGTAATTGCCTGTAAATTCCAACTCTATTAGTGTAGGAATTACTTATAAACTCCAACTTCATTGGTGTAGGAATTGTTTGTAAAATCCAACTCCATTAGTGAAGGAATTGGCTGTAAAGTCCAACGCCATTGGTGTAGGAATTGCCTGTAAAATCCAACTAAATTAGTGAAGGAATTGTTTGTAAAGTCCAACTCCCTTAGTGTAAGAATTGCCTGTAATGTCCAACTTTGGGAAACCTGAAAATTCTTCCTAGCAGTTGGGCAGTGCCTTCACTCCAATAGTTAATTGCTACTTTAGGTCTAGGGATCATATAAAAGAAGACGTATTACCCTATCCTCCATGCTGCTAAATCATTGCCCTCAGCATCTTCTCTCCGTAGCCTTGCATAAGACGTGATGACTCCAAGGGACAGTCCACTCCCCAAGAATGGGGGAGCACTGGCTATTGGGGGTGCGAATAATCAGGTTAAGTAAAACTACTTTTAGCTTCTCCTAGAATAAATGGGCAGTTAACCCTTGCAGTGTGGGCACAGCTATGAAGCTCTCCTGGGAGTGTGTCCACACCAAAATGAAAAGGGAAAATAAACTTGGGCATAAAACCCATACAGGGGAACACATGTCAAAGACCCAGGGGACTCCCTGACATGGTCATGTGGCTAAGGACAACTTGTATTCCACTGGCTCTACCAAGTGGCTTTGGATCTAGAACCATGCAGGCACCATCTGATAATAGGTCAGAGACAGAGCTCAAGGAACCCTTAGCAACATCTTGTGGAACCCTGGGGATGAAGGCCATACAAGGGAACACATGTGGAAGACCCAGAGGAATCATTGATACGGTTGTGTTCCTAGGGACAACATGTATGCCACTGGATCTGCCAAGTGGCTTTGGACCTGGAACTATGCAGGCAGCATCATATATGAGGTCACAGACAGAGCTCAGGGAAACCTTAGCAACCTCTTGAGGAACCGTTGGGTGATGTCCATACAGGGGAACACATGTGGAAGACTCAGAGTACTCACTGGCATGGTCATGTGCCTAGGGACAACATGTATGCCACTGGCTCTGTCAAGTGGCTTTGGACCTTGAACTATGTAGGCACCATCAAATAGGAGGTCAAAGACAGAGTTCACTAAACCATTGGCAGCCTCTTGAGGAACCATAGGGATGATGCCCAAACAGGGTAACACATGTGGAAGACCCAGCTGAGTCACTGACATGGTCATGTGCCTCAAGACAACATGTATGCCGCTGGTTCTGCCAAGTGGATTTGAGCCAGGAACCATGTAGGCACCATCAAATAGAAGGTCATAGCCAGAGCTCAAGGAACCCCCAGCAACCTCTTGAGGAACCCTAGGATTCCACTGAACCCTGGTTGAGAATGGCTGCTGCTCTATAACACTAGGATATATGATGCTAATTTCTGCAAAGATGAAGCAGAGTAATAGGGAATCATGCTAACATTTCTGAAAAAAGAAAAGATTTTCAATCCTGATTTGGTTGATACTTGTTGAAATATCTAACATACCGTTTTATACTGAAAGGTTCTTATCACAAGTACTGCAAAAATTATCCTTATGTCTAGGACTGAAATTAAAATGTAACTGTAGGCAAAATAAAAAATCACTGTCATTAACGCAGAGCCCCCCCCGAAATATAGTTTTATTACCTGTTGATCCTGCCAATAGATCTGTTATTCTTCCACTTATCCTAAAATAATAATAATACATAATTAACCAGTCAGGACCGCCCACCGCACTTACAGTATACTGCGGCAGGGTACAAGTACGTGATTTGGTATTTCTTGGTATGGGGTGCGCACCCAGCCACCCCGGCTGTGCTGTCATTCGCTACAGCACAAGCCGATCAGCGGGTCCCGGACAGTGATTTATGGTCAGGACTCGCTGATCGGCTGAGCAAATGACAGAAGAGAGTGCTGTGTTGGAAAACAACACAGGGCTCTCTACAGAGAGCAGCGGTGTGGCTGTTTTTTTCCTCCCTGCAAAGCAGGAAGATAACACAATGCTTAGTACAAGCAGCACATATTAGACACTTGTTAGGCACACAGTTAACCCTTTGATTGCCCCTAGATGTTAACCCCTTCCCAGCCAGTGTCATTAGTACAGTGACAGTGTATATTATTCGCACTGATCACTGTATTAGTGTCACTGGAGATGTCAGTGTCAGTTAGTCAGTTCCCCCCAGCGTCAGTTAGTGTTAGAGAGCCCTCCCGCCCGACAGATTACCCTCCAGATTTTGCAGTGTGGAAGAGGTATCACAGGATTGGCTGAACAGAAAGACAAAACCGTTGACAGCTATGACCATTCAGGTATTTGTCTTGTCTTGCAGTTTTGTATTGATCACTTTGGTCCAAGCCAAGCCATTGGCTTCCACAGTGGTGCCTCTGTATGGCTCCCAGGGAAGAATCCGGTGTCCTTAGTGCCTCGGGGAGTCTAGAGGGCCCAACTTAAGCCAGGCAGAAATGGGTTAAAGAGTGCAGGATTAGCTGAACAAAATCACCAAAACGTTGACAGCTATGACCCTTCAGGTACTTGTCTTGCAGTTGTGTATTTATTGCTTGGGTCTATTATTGGAACAGTATTACTACTTGATATTTTGGATTTTGCAGAAAGACCATTGCCTGCATTGGCTTTGCTTTCTATCCATAGAACATGCTTGTTCAGTAGCCTTCAATTTCCTGCCTGTGTATTCATTTTCCTCTTCTCCCCAGTGCTCAACAAGCTCAGCACACTCTTGGTAATAAAGTAGCCACCTCCTAGACCACACAGCCTCCTTACACAGTACATCAAGCAACCTATTGTTAGAGTATGATATACTTATTTGCAGGTCCACGTATAATTAGAGTCTATCTACACATTGCTATTGTATTCACTGAAGAAGCTATGGCACAGATTATTGTTGGTGCTATACATACCAGGCCATTTTCTCTGCTGTGGTGCCTCTTTATGGTTCCTAGGGAAGGATCCCAGGCCCATAATGCCTCGGGGAGTCTAGGGGTCAACCTTTGCTGGGCAGAAATGGGTTCAAGAGTACAGTTGCTCCCCCCACCACAAGGTTGTACACGTGGAGGACATGCAACCTGGCATGGCTATTTAACAGTGTTACCCTCCAGAGTTTGCAGTGTGAAAGAGGTATCACAGGATTGAATTAACAGAATCACAAAAATGCTAATAGCTATGACCGTTCAGGTGTTTTTCCCTCAGTTGTGTATGTATTGATTGCCTTGGTCCAAACCAGGCTAGGAGCCTCTGAGCTGGTGCCTCTGTATGATTCCCAGAGATGTATCCCACGCATATAGTGCACCTAAGGAGTCTAGGGTGCCAACCTATGCTGGGCAGAAATGGGTTAAAGAGCACAGTTGCTCCCCCACTACAAGGTTGTACATGTGGAAAATATGTAACCTGGTATGGTTACTCAACAGTGTTACCCTCCAGACTTGAAATCTTGGGAAGAGACAAACAGAAGTGCCAGACCAAGCCTAGTTTATTCCAAAGTAGAGAGTAACACCATAATAAAATGCACTCACACAGTGCTAACAGGGTGCAGACATGTCTGTTGCAGCGCTCGGCTGAGCCGCTGGAAAATCCTCCGCATGGAATCTCAGAGTCCGTAGGTAAGTCCCGTAAAAGCAGTGGCCCCGAGGGTAGTGGGGAGGAAGCCAGCAGGATCTTCCATAATGTGTCAGAGCTGTCAGCCCGGGTAGCACCTGTCCTCGGGTTTGGCCAATCAGAACGTGTTTCAGAGGCTAGGCCACACCTCCTTCATCAGCTGTGGAAAAGGTATTCATAGGATTAGCTGAAGAGAATCACCAAAATGTTGACAGTTATGACTGTTCAAATATTTGTCTTTCAATTGTGTATTGATCACTCCAAGCCAGGTCAGTGGCCTACAAGACAATGCCTCTGTATGGCTCCCAGGGAAGAATCCCGTGCCCTTAGTGCCTCGGGGAGTCTACGAGGCCCAACTTATGCAAGGCAGAAATGGGTTAAAGAGTACAGTTGTCTCCCACCCCCACCCCAAGGTTGTACATGAGGAGGACATGCAACTTGGTATGGCTACTCAACAGTGTTAACCTCCAGACTTTGAAGTAAGGAAGAGGTATCAGGATTAGCTAAACAGAATCACCAAAGGGTTGGCAGCTATGACTGTTCTGGTATTTGTCTTGCAGTTGTGTATTGATCACTTTGGTCCAGGCCAGTGGCTTACAAGTCGGTGCCTCTGTATGGTTTTCAAAAGAACCATCCCATGCCATAGTACCTTGCGGAGTCTAGAGGGCCCAAATTATGCCAGGCAGAAATAGGTTAAAGGGTACAGTTGCTCCACCACTACAAGGTTGTACATTCGGAGGACATGCAACCTGGTATTTCAGTATATCACAAAAATGTTGACAACTATGACCATTCAGGTATTTGTCTTTCAGTTGCGTATTGATCACTTTGCCCCAAGGCAGGCCAGTGGCCTACAAGGTGGTGCCTCTATGGTTCCCAGAGAAGGATGCCTATAGTACCTCAGGGAGTCTAGGGGGCCCAACCTATGCCAGACAGTGGCAACAGTGTTACCCTCCAAACTTTCCAGTGTGGAAGAGGTATCACAGAATTTGCTGAACAGAATCACAAAAAATTGACAGCTATGACCGTCCAGGTATTTGTCTTGCAGTTGTGTATTGAACACTTTGCTCCAAGCCAGGCCAGTAGCCTACAATGATTCCCAGAGAAGGATCCCATGCCATAGTACCCCAGGGAGTCTGGGGGGGGGGGTAACCTATGCCAGACAGTGGCAACAGTGTTACCCTCCAAAACTTTGCAGTGTGGAAGAGGTATCACAGGATTTGCTGAACAGAATCACAAACATGGTGACAGCTATGACCGTTCAGGTATTTGTCTTGCAGTTGTGTATTGATCGCTTGGGTCCATCATTCGCAACAGTATAACTACTTGACATTTTTTGATTTTGCAGAAAGACTGCTGACTGCGTTGGCTTTGCCTTTTATCCATAGCACATGCTTGTTCGATGCGTTTGATTCCCAGGGAAGGATCCCATGCCATAGTACCTCAGGGAGTCTAGGGGGGGCAACCTATGCCAGACAGTGGCAACAGTGTTACCCTCCAAAACTTTGCAGTGTGGAAGAGGTATCACAGGATTTGCTGAACAGAATCGCAAAAATGGAAACAGCTATGACCGTTCAGGTATTTGTCTTGCAGTTGTGTATTGATCGCTTGGGTCCATCGTTCGCAACAGTATAACTACTTGACATTTTTTGATTTTTCAGAAAGACCGCTGACTGCGTTGGCTTTGCCTTTTATCCATAGCACATGCTTGTTCGATGCGTTCGATTTCCTGTCTGTATATCCTTTTTCTACTTCTCCCCAATCTTCTCGACAAGCCCAGCACACTCTCGGTAATAAAGTAGCCGTCTCAGACCACACAGCCTCCTTACACTGTACATCAAGCAATACACTGTGAGCGTATGATATAATTATTTCCAGGCCCAGGTATAATTAGAGTCGATCTACACACCCCTGTTTGACTTGGGATTATATACTATATCCTTTGTTTACAGTTTCATCAAATATGAATGTTGCAAAAAAAAAAAAAAAGTTGTACGGCTATATTTATAGAGATATTTCAAATTAGCTAAATTACCATTTAAAAAAAAAAAAATCAAGCTTTGAAAGAAAGTCATTGAGAAGTCATTTCTATTGGCCTACTTGAACGTACCTGAAATTACGACCCACCGCCTTCGGGGACTATTATGCACTTTAATCAGCTTTCCACGGACTACAACATTGAGTAAGGCAGCGTAACAATTTCAGGCTAATGGTGGCGTAGTTCATTTTCAAGCGGTGATTTCCATTTTGATTAAAACAGATAGGAAAAAAATATATATATCGCCGTTAACTCCCGCCGCGCCATCGGAAAAAAATCGGAGGAAGAACAAAGTAAATGTTATTTGTTATCGTCTAGGGCAGGGGTAAGCAATTAGCGGACCTCCAGCTGTTGCAAAACTACAAGTCCCATCATGCCTCTGCCTCTGGGTGTCATGCTTGTGGCTGTCAGAGTCTTGCTATGCCTCATGGGATTTGTAGTTCTGCAACATCTGGAGGTCCGCTAATTGCATATCCCTGGTCTAGGGGGAAGAATAATATTTTGGGAAGTGGTATATAGAGTTGAGCGAACACCTGGAAGTTCGGGTTCTGCTGGTCCGTCCGAACTTCGGGACAAAGTCCGGGTCCGGGTCCGGACGGAACCCGAACGATCGCACGGACAACCTGGTCGTCTTGGGCTTGAAGGTCCACAAGCGAGTTGAGATATATGGTGAAGGGTTTTATAATAAGAAGGGGGATCTGGTCCCTATACGTTAATCGCCTGGAGGTCTACAACGTCTTGATGTTTAGGGTACTCCGTATCGTTCTGAGACTGTCGGTGTTCGTACTGTGGGTCTCCGTCTCCGTACTACCCTGAACATCAAAACGTTGTCGACCTCCAGGCGATTAACGAATGGGGACGGGATCTGCTATTGTTTATTGTAAATGAAACAAGAAGGAGGCTAAAAAAAGGCTACCGCGCCGCCCTCAATTGCCGCTATATATATAAAAAAAGGATAGAC
>BLSH010317020.1:131978-142574 GCA_018402905.1 Glandirana rugosa
GACATATGGGATAGACCCTGGGACATATGGGATAGACCACTGACA
The DNA here is from genome assembly GCA_018402905.1 of Glandirana rugosa. Classification (NCBI taxonomy): domain Eukaryota; kingdom Metazoa; phylum Chordata; class Amphibia; order Anura; family Ranidae; genus Glandirana; species Glandirana rugosa. The sequence goes on from BLSH010317020.1 coordinate 132,024, forward strand.
TATGGGATAGACCCTGAGACATATGGAATAGACCCTGATACAGGGTCCCAGATAGGGTATACAGTCCCCAGATAGGGTATACAGGGTCCCAGATAGGGTATACAGGGCCCCAGATAGGGTATACAGGGTCCCAGATAGGGTATACAGGGTCCCAGATAGGGTATACAGAGTACCAGATAGGGGTATACAGGGTCCCAGATAGGGTATACTGTCACCAGATAGGGTATACAGGGTCCCAGATAGGGTATACAGTCCCCAGATAGGGTATACAGGGTCCCAGATAGGGTATACAGGGCCCCAGATAGGGTATACAGGGTCCCAGATAGGGTATACAGGGTCCCAGATAGGGTATACAGAGTACCAGATAGGGGTATATAGGGACCTAGATAGGGTATACAGTCACCAGATAGGGTATACAGGGTCCCAGATAGGGTATACAGAGTCCCAGATAGGGGTATACAGGGTCCCAGATAGGGTATACTGTCACCAGATAGGGTATACAGGGTCCCAGATAGGGTATACAGTCCCCAGATAGGGTATACAGGGTCCCAGATAGGGTATACAGGGCCCCAGATAGGGTATACAGGGTCCCAGATAGGGTATACAGGGTCCCAGATAGGGTATACAGAGTACCAGATAGGGGTATATAGGGACCTAGATAGGGTATACAGTCACCAGATAGGGTATACAGGGTCCCAGATAGGGTATACAGAGTCCCAGATAGGGGTATACAGGGTCCCAGATAGGGTATACTGTCACCAGATAGGGTATACAGCATCCCAGATAGGGTATACAGTCCCCAGATAGGGTATACAGGGTCCCAGATAGGGTATACAGGGCCCCAGATAGGGTATACAGGGCCCCAGATAGGGTATACAGGGTCCCAGATAGGGTATACAGAGTCCCAGATAGGGTATACAGTCACCAGATAGGGTATACAGGGTCCCAGATAGGGGCATACAGAGCCCCAGATAGGGTATATAGGGCCCCAGATAGGGGCTCGTGGAGCCCCCCCTAAAGTCTTACCCCATCTAATAGGCAGGCTGGCAGTGTGCAGAGATCGGCTTGCAGAGAGCAGGCTAACAGTTTGCAGAGGCAGCGCTTGCGGTGAGCGGGCTGGAGCCTGGCTGGCAGTGGAGTGGCAGTGGACTGTCCTTATCTCCTCATGGACGGTCTGCGCGGAAGTCCCGGCGGAGTGAGTAATCACGCAGTCAGCATGTCTGCCATAGTCCCGCCCCTGCTCACAGCATCCAATGACAGAGAGTCATTGGCTCTGATGGCTCAGGGGGCAGCCAATCAGACTATGTGTGTGCACCTGTTCAGCGCACACACACATAGTCTTTTATGACTGACCAATCGGCTCACTACTTGCTGTCAGCTGACAGCAAGGAGCCGAGGGAAAAAAAAAAAGTCAATATACCGGCGCCTCCTGCAGGGGAGCTGGGCTGACTTATTTTTTTATTTTCCTTCTTGTCAGCGGCGGGTAGGCGACGCCCAAGCGCCCCTTATACACCAGCTGCCGCTGGTCGTGGCCATCAATGCGGCTTTATAAGTACCCATCTGCAGCCTCACCATTGTCCATCATTGCAGCCTAATCAGTACCCATCTGCAGCCTGATCAGTGCCCATCTGCAGTCCCGCCATTGCCCATTAATGCAGCCTGCTCAGTGCCTATCTGCAGCCTTGCCTTTGCCCATCAATGCAGCCTGCTCATTACCCATCTTCAGCCTCACCATTGCCCATTAATGCAGCCTGCTCAGTGCCCATCTTCAGCCTCACCATTGCCCATTAATGCAGCCTGATCAGTCCACATCTATGCAACCTGCTCAGCGCCCATCTGCAGTCTCGCCTTTGCCCATCAATGCAGCCTGCTCAGTGCCCATCTTCAACCTCCCCATTGCCCATTAATGCAGCCTGCTCAGTCCACATCTATGCAGCCTGCTCAGTGCCAATCTGCAGCCTCACCATTGCCGATTAATGCAGCCTGCTCAATGCCCATCTTCTGCCTCACCATTGCCCATTAATGCAGCCTGATCAGTCCACTTCTATGCAGCCTGCTCAGTGCCCATCTGCAGACTCGCCTTTGCCCATCAATGGAGCCTCACCAGTGCTGGATTACACAGCAGTGGCTCGCAGCCACTCACAATCCCGCCTCCCTGCCCGGCTTTTATGATAGACAGAACGCTGGTCCAGTGCAGGAACGTCTATGCTAGGAGCTGTGCCAGGAGGCAAGTCTGTGAGTGACTGCGAGCGCCGAGTACACAGGAGGTCCCGGCCCTGTGTAATCCGGTGGCGCTCACCCCCTCCTTCCCTTCCGAGGCAGCCAGGTATTGGCGTATCTTGTCAATTTTCCAACGCACACCTTTCTGGCAAAGTAAGGCCTAGGTCGGGGTGGGTGCTGCAGCGATTTTCAGCTGTATACTGGAAGCGTCAATCAAGTCTAAGTATTCGCCAGCACACCAAGGATCACCGTCCAAAAATTCTTTATTCAAAGAAAGATCACATCACAGGAAGTGCAACGTTTCGGAGCCACGCAGGACCCCTTCGTCAGGCATGTGATGGTATTGGCGTATAACACACCTCCATGATTTGCCCCCTATTTTCAGGAGGAAAATGTGCGTTTTATACGACATAAAAAATAAATAAATAAAATTCAATCTATCTGACAATATAGATTGAATTTTGTATTTTATTTTTGCTTTTTTTTCATTTTCTTGAAATTAAACCTTTAGCTTTTTCAAAGAGGAACTCCACCATCAAAAATCAAAAATATATTTTAAAAATTGTCCCCGTTTAAAAGTATTATATAAAAAGCTTGCAAGGAGAGAGGGGGCTGTGCTAGGAAATAGACTCTTCCTGGAGTTGTCACATTTTCACGCAAGCTTAAAGGCACGATATAATCACTTATATAAAATATAATAAAATAATATAATATAAATATAAAAATATATATATATATTTTATGGAAATAAAAAAAAAATGCTGCAAGGAAATAAATACTTTTTAAATAGGTTCATACACTTACTTGTTGCATTACCATATAATGAACCCCCTTACCCCCCCTAATCTACGCCCCTGAATGCACTTGTATTATGGGTCATTGCTGATTTCCCCGGCATTATTGATTTCCATCTTATTTAATAATGGGCGGTTTGAAGGTAGATTTCTGTAGAATAAAGCAATACCTGTAATCATATGTCTGTAGGAATTCTCAGACCCATTATAATCACAGGACTGAAAATCAGCATCACAAACAGACACAACATAGCCATGCGTAGACAATAATTTGAGTGAATGTAAAGCAATGGGACAATAGACTTTAGACCGATCCAATGGAATAATAGCGGTGAGAGGCCCTTAATTTGTTGTAATGATAACTTAAGTCGGCATAAAAACCATTATTCAATCAACGGCGTCTTGGCGTATGACCTATCATGATATGCGAAAAACTATAATGGAGGTGAGAAAGGACGCATTTCCCAGCTCCCACTTTTGTCAGTGTGCAAAAATTTAAAAAAAATAAAAAAATTAAAGGCAACGACCACATTAAAAAAAAAAAAAAATCAATAATTCTATAGTGTAAAAAAATGTTCAATAAGTGATTAATAAACCCTTTCAGTGCCAGGCCATTGTTATGATACTTTGGCCAACAATTACTCCATCATGCAATACTGTACCCAAATGAATTTTATATATATTTTATAGACCAACTGAGTTTTTTTAAATATTTAATAAGCACAAGGATTTTAATTGTTTTACTATATAAAGTTAAAGAGCAACTCCGCTTTTGTTGATAAAAATAGCCCCTCCCCACTGGGTGATCAATGCGCATTGCAGGGATTTTAACAAACTTTGCTGCAGATTCCCCTTTACATCAAAGACCAAATCAGAGTCCTTCCCACACATCAGAGTTCTCATCAAAGCGCCTCCCTGCATCAGAGCCCCCCTTACATCGGGGTCCCTGTTAGAGTCCCTCCCTTACATCAGATTCATCATCAGAGCATCCCCTTACATCACAAAGTGTCTTCTTGCATCAACGTTTTCATCAGAGTCCCCTTTATATCAGAGTCTCCATCAGAGTCCCTTTTTTACACCAGAGTCATCATCAGAGTCCCCTTTTATATAACGGTCCCCATCAGAGTCCCTCTCTTACATCAGTGTCCCCCTTATGTCAGGGTTCCCATCAGAGTCCCTCTCTGACATCAGAGTCCTCATCAGAGCCCCCACCCCCTTACATCAGGGTCCCAATCAGAGTCCCTCTCTTACAACAGAGTCCTCATCAGAGTCCCCCCTTACATCATGATCCCCATCAGAGTCCCTCTCTTACATCAGAGTCCTTATCAGAGCCCCCCTTACATTAGGGTCCTCATCAGAGTCCCTCTTTTACATCAGCGTCCTCATCAGAGCCCCCACCCCCTTACATCAGGGTCCCAATCAGAGTCCCTCTCTTACAACAGAGTCCTCATCAGAGTCCCGCCTTACATCATGGTCCCCATCAGAGTCCCTCTCTTACATCAGAGTCCTTATCAGAGCCCCCCTTACATTAGGGTCCTCATCAGAGTCCCTCTTTTACATCAGCGTCCTCATCAGAGTCTCCCCATTATGTCAGAGTCCCCCACCACCATAGTCCCCCCTTATATCAGATTCCAAACCAGAGTTCCCTTTTGCATCAGTGTCTCCATTGGAGTCTGACCTTACTTTACATACTTGCAGGGTGGGAACCTGGAGACTGAGCAGGTCTGAACAGAGCACGTTCCATTCTCCTGTGAATACTGGGGCAAGTATGTGATTGGCTGGTATTATACCTCCCTTACATCAGAGTCCTCATCAGAGTCTCCCCTTACATAGGATTCAAAGTGCTTCCTTACATCAAAATCTACATCAGAGTCTCCCCTTACATCAGGGTCTCCATCAAAGTCCCTCTCTTACAGCAGAGTCCTTAGCAGAGTCCCCACTTACATCAGCGTCCTCATCAAAGTCTCCCCTTATGTCAGAGTCCCTCTCTTACATCAGATGTCAGGATTCCCATCATATCAGGGTCTTCACCATAATCCCGCCTTATATCAGGTTCCAAACCAGAGTATCCCTTTACATCGGAATCTTCATTGGAGTCTGACCTTAGTTTACACAGAGTACTTGCAGGGCGGGAACCTGGAGACTGAGCAGGTCTGGACAGAGGACATTCCACCCTCCTGTGAATACTGGGGCAAGCATCTGATTGGCTGGTATTAGACCTCTGCCCACTATAGTGAGACCTATGAGCAAAGTGGGCCCACATTGAGGATACGCCACCTGTTGGCCAGATAAAATCTTGTAGTGGTTACCATTTGGCCAATGTTCTAGATCAGTGGTTCTCAACTCCGGTCCTCGGGACCTCCCAACAGGCCAGGTTTGCAGGATAACTGAAATACATCACAGGTGATATAATTTGCTGCTCAGTGATTGCAGTATTCTAATCTGCATCTCCCCAAGGTAATACTTAAAATCTGGCCTGTTGGTGGGTCCCGAGGACCAGAGTAGAGAACCACTGTTCTAGATGGTTTTCTGTAAGTGTAATACCATCACTATATATGTTATGTGTGTTTAGCTAATTTATTGCATGCCATGTTTTATTTGACCCTAGCTATAACACTAATAACAATATCATAGGCAATCCATCGGTGAATCTCCACGGTCCACCATGTAGGGTCCTAATGACGATGAGTGCCGCCAGCCGGAGCGTTGGATCTGTGTGGCCTGTTTTTCTTTAGCCTTTAACTAAAGCCCTTCACAGCAATTGCCTATGACAGGCTCAAATGTTTGTAGTCATAGGCAGTGATTTTCCTGGTTATGAGAATCTTTCCCCACATTAATCTCTGCTTTATATTTTGACAAATTCATGTTTCCAGGAAGTTTCTGGGGTCAGCGCAGCATCTGTTGCTGGTTACATAGGAGAGGTAGGGGGATTCTTTTGTGCTATTCACTATGGTAACCTAGAATGATATATATGGGACCAAACCGTCCACAACGTAGCGAGCGTCTAGATCCCAACATTCATTCTACACTGGCCAATTTCCTGGGGACTATGGTGTGAAGATAAGGGCATGGAATTCTTTATGGAAGAATAATTCTCTGCAATTGTACTAAGTACATTAGAAAAAGATCAAAGAGAAGCCAACATGGCCTATGGTTTATTCCATACTCTGCTATTTCTGTACAATATCATTCCATCTTGGAAGATACTGTAGATGACTCTTCCATCTTAATAAAGGGGTCTTGTGCTGCCCCGAAATGTGTTTTATGTTATGACTCCCAAGGAAAGCCTTCATCATTTGTTGACTACTTGTTGATGTGTGACCACCATAACGGAGGTACCTTGAGATTTTTCTCTTATGTTTCAATAATTTTTATTGAGTCCCCCCCCATCACCACAGAGTCCCCCTATCATGGAGCCCCCCAATCGCATAGTCCCTTCTTCACACCAGAGCCCTACCCTTTGACTCCAAAGAGCAGCAGGTAGAGGAGGTCTGGAGGAGGTGGATATCTATCTTCTCCTGAGTGCAGGGGCACATTAAAGCCCTGACTTTTGTTTCCAGAGGGCTGGAGGTAAAGGATGTCTGGAGGAGGTGGACTTACATCTTCTCCTGAGTGTTGGGGCACATCAGACCCATACATTTTGGCTCCAGGGGGCAGGAAATAGAGGAGGTCTGGAGAAGGTGGACTTCCATCCTCTCCTGAGTGCTGGGACACATCAGAGCCTTATCTTTTGGCTCCAGAAGGCAGAAGGTAGAGGAGGTCTGGAGGAGACGGACTTCCATCTTCTCCCGAATGCCAGGGCACATTAGAGCCCTACTTTTTTGGCTCCAGAGGCCAGGAGGTAAAGGAGGTCTGGAGGAGGCAGACTTATATCTTCTCCCGAATGCCAGGGCACATCAGAGCCCTACCTTTTTGGCTCCAGAGGGCAGAAGGTAGAGGAGGTCTGGAGGAGACGGACTTCCATCTTCTCCCGAATGCTGGGGCACATCAGAGCCCTACCTTTTTGGCTCCAGAGGCCAGGAGGTAAAGGAGGTCTGGAGGAGGCAGACTTCCATCTTCTTCTGAATGCTGGGGCTTCAGAGGTCAGGAGCTAGAGGAGGTCTGGAGGAGATGAACTACTATCTTCCCCTGAATGCTGGGGTGGCCCTGCATACCACCTGTCCTAGATCAGAGCCATGCATCGCATCATGTGAGCAGGTTGGCTTCCATCACCACAGCAACAAATGACTACATACAACCTGGCCCTAGAGCATCATTGACTGTTATGCTGCTGACAGCCAGCTGCACCATAGCAACTCATGACCCGTATTCAGGCCAAACTGGGTCCTGTGCTCTTGGCACCCTGGGGAACCCAGAAGGCACCCTGGGTTAGGCTACAGATATAGAGATCAGGAGTGTTATTGAGGTAATTGACTTTGAGATAAGAAGTCCAGGCATGCTTTTCACCCCAAGCGAGAGTCCAATTGAAATGTCCATACATGAAATATCCATGTCCATGAATACTCCATCTTAATAAAGGGGTCTCGTGCTACCCCAAAACCTCTTTGGTGTTATGACTCCCAAGTAAAGTCTTCAGCATTTGTTGACCACTTGTTGATATCTGACCAACATAATGGAGCCATCTTGAGACTTTTCCCTTCTGTTTCAATAATTTTTATTGAGTTTTCCCCCATCACCCAAGAGTCCCCCCATCACAGGACCCCCCCCCCCCCCAATCACATAGTCCCTTCTTCACATGAAAGCCATACCTTTTCGCTCCAGAAGGCATGAGGTAGAGGTAGAGGAGGGGGACTGAATGCTGGGGGCCGCCCTGCGTGCTGCCTGCACTACATCAAAATCATGCATTGCCATGATGTGGGCAGGTCGACTGCCATCGCCATAGCAACTAATGATTCCATGCATCCTGGCCCTAGAGCAGGGGGCCTCCAAATTTTTTAAACAAAGGGCCAGTTTATTGTCTTTTAGACTTTAGAGGGGCCAGAGTGTGGCCAGTGGGAGTAAAAAATGTCCTGGTTTCAGTGGGAGTGAGCAATGCCCTTTTTTAGTAATAGAGAAATAGTGTCCCATCGTTGGTGACAGTGAGAGTAATAGTGCTCCATTGTTGGTGTCAGTGGGTAGAATAGTGCCCCATTGTTGGTGTCAGTGGGAGAAATGGTGCCCCATTGTTGGTGTCAGTGGGAGGAATAGTGCCCCATTGGTGGTGTCAGTGGGAGCAATAGAGCCCCATTGGTGGTGTCAGTGGGAGGAATAGTACCCCATTGTTGGCGTCAGTGGAAGGAATAGTGCCCCATTGGTGGTGTCAGTGGGAGAAATAGTGCCCCATTGTTGGTGTCAGTGGGTAGAATAGTGCCCCATTGTTGGTGTTAGTGGGAGGAATAGTGCCCCATTGGTGGTGTCAGTGGGAGGAATAATGCCCCATTAGTGGAGTCAATGGGAGGAATAGTGCCCGATTGTTGGTGACAGTGAGAGCAATAGTGCCCCGTTGTTGGTGTCAGTGGGTAGAATAGTGCCCCATTGTTGGTGTTAGTGGGAGAAATAGTGCCCCATTGTTGGTGTCAGTGGGTAGAATAGTGCCCCATTGTTGGTGTCAGTGGGAAGAATTGTGCCTCATTGTTGGTGTCGGTGGGAGGAATAGAGTCCCATCATTAGTGTCAGCAGAAGGTATAATGATGTATCGTTGGAGTCAGTGGGAGGAATAGTGACGTATCTAGAGCTAACCTAGATGATCCATCCATATTCTTAGACTCATCAAGGACTACATATAGCTAGAGAACCTAAATTCCACTTCATCCAAGGGGCAAGTCAATACACTATATTAGTGGACCAACTAACATGACAGTTAGTATACTTCTATTCCAGAACGCTTTCACATTGGATCTTGTTCTGCTCCATCAAAACGAAATAAAGACATGACATAGACCTTCCATACCACAGACAAGGCAACATGTCCTAGTATTTAACAAGATTCTCCAGTCCTCCAAATTAGTGTATTGGCCATATAAAATATCTCTCAAACCATATTGTGCCATTCCAAGGAATTGAGCTCTGTCATTTCAAAGCCATTGTATCTAATTTTTAGGGACTCCTTAATGACTGGAATAGTACCACTGGATTGGCGTAGGGCCAATGTGGTGCCCATATTTAAAAAGGGATCAAAGTCTTTACCGAGTAACCATAGACCTGTTAGTTTAACTTCTATAGTTGGGAAGATACTGGAGAGTTTAATAAAAGACCACATAGATGAGTTCTTGTTAGAAAAAAAATGTTTTAAGCAACAGACAGCATGGATTCATGAAAGACAGAAGTTGTCAAACAAACCAGATTTCTTTTTATGAGGAGGTAAGTAAAACCTTGGACAGAGGGGTATCTGTGGACATGGTATACTTGGACAGAGGGGTGGCTGTGGATGTGGTATACTTGGACAGAGGGGTGTCTGAGGACGTGGTATAATTGGACATAGGGGTGGCTGTGGACGTGGTATACTTGGACAGAGGGGTGGCTGTGGACGTGGTATACTTGGACAAAAGGAGTGGCTGTGGACATGTTATACTTGGACAGAGGGGTGGCTGTGGATGTGGTATACTTGGACAGAGGGGTGGCTGTGGATGTGGTATACTTGGACAGAGGGGTGGCTGTGGACATGGTATACTTGGACATGGACAGAGGGGTGGCTGTGGACGTGGTATACTTGGACAGAGGGGTGGCTGTGGATGTGGTATACTTGGACAGAGGGGTGGCTGTGGATGTGGTAAACTTGGACAGAGGGGAGGCTGTGGACGTGGTATACTTGGACAGAGGGGAGGCTGTGGACGTGGTATACTTGGACAGAGGGGTGGCTGTTCAGTTTTGGACAACAGTTCACAAAAAGGATATCGGGGAACTGGAGAAAGTGCAGAGAAGGGCAACCAAACTGGTAAGAGGCATGGAGGAGGCTCAGCTACGAGGAAAGATTAGAGGAACTGAATTTATTCTATCTTGAGAAGAGGAGATTAAGGGGGGATATGATCAACATGTACAAATACATAAGTGGTCCATATAGTGAACTTGGTGTGGAGTTATTTACTTTAAGGTCATCACAAAGGACAAGGGGGCACTCTTTACTTCTAGAGGAAAAAAAGATTTCATCTACAAATACGGAAAGTTTTCTTCACAGTTAGAGCTGTGAAAATGTGGAATAGACTCCCCCCAGAGGTGGTTTTGGCCAGCATGGTTGATTGCTTTGAAAAGGCCTGGATTATTTCCTTAATGTAAATAATATAGCGGGGTTCTAACATTTTAAAGTAAAATTGATCCAGGGAGAATCCGATTGCCTCTCAGGGGGATCAGGAAGGAATTTTTCCCCCCGCTGTAGCAAGATGGATCATGCTTTGCTGGGGTTTTTTGCCTTCCTCTGGATCAACTGTGGGTGAAGGATTGTATAAGGGGTTGTATGGTTTTATATATATACTTTTTTTTTCTTTTTTTTATTGGTTGAACTAGATGGACTTGTGTCTTTTTTCAACCTGACTAACTATGTAACTATGTAACTATATGTATA
>BLSH010317020.1:150498-165737 GCA_018402905.1 Glandirana rugosa
TCGCGTCGGTGTGGTCACGGGTAATTACGTCGGACTAGTCACGAGTAGTCGTGTCGGTGTGGTCACGGGTAATTACGTCGGACTAGTCACGAGTAGTCGTGTCGGTGTGTTCACGGTGTGGCTGCATTAATGGGCACTGATGTGGCTGCGTTGAAGGGCACTTGTGTGGCTGTGCTGATGAGCACTGATCAGGCTGCATTAATGGGCACTGGTGTGGCTGTGCTGATGAGCACTGATCAGGCTGCATTAATGGGCACTGGTGTGGCTGCGCTGATGGGCACTGGTGTGGCTGTGCTGATGAGCACTGATCAGGCTGCATTAATGGGCACTGGTGTGGCTGCGCTGATTGGCAATGATCAGGCTGCATTAATGGGCACTGGTGTGGCTGCGCTGATTGGCAATGATCAGGCTGCATTAATGGGCACTGGTGTGGCTGCATTAATGGGCACTGATGAGGCTGCGCTGATGGGCACTGGTGTGGCTGCACTGATGGGCACTAGGGTGGCTGCTCTGATGGGCGCTGATCAGGCTGCATTAATGGGCACTGGTGTGGCGATGCCCTGTCCTATGCCCAATAGTGGAATGTTTTTACTTATGTTTTTTGGCATAATTGCGTATAGTTTATACTGTTTTTGTGCGTGTTTGCAAAATTAAAGTGGGCCGGTCTGGATGAAGTCCAGGGCCAAACTTTTGTCCCAGTGCAGCCCTGCTTGGCATGAATGGTTAGTTGAACTGGTTAGACTTGTGTCTTTTTTCAACCGGATTAACTATGTAATAATAAATTCCAAGCATGGTGTACAAAAATCTGAATTTACTAGTTATACAGGCAGGACACAGGGCCAAGATTTGAGACTGTCCAGGAAAATCCGGGACACTTGGCATGTATGGCTGGTTGAATTGGGTGGACTTGTGTCTTTTTTTCAACCAGATTAACTATGTAAATATGTAATATCAAATTTCAAACGTGGTGTACTAAAACCTGAATTTATTAGGACACAGGGCCATGATTTGGGTGTCCAGGAAAATCCGGGACACCTGGCATGTGTGGTTGGTTGAATTGGGTGGACTTGTGTCTTTTTTCAACCGGGTTAATTGTTTAACTATGTAATAATAAATTCCAAGTATATTGTACTAAAATCTGCATTTATTAGGTATACAGTGACATGATTTGGGACTGTCCAGGAAAATCCGGGACACTTGGCATGTATGGTTGGTTGAACTGGGTGGACTTGTGTTTTTTTTTTTTTTATCCAGATTAACTATTTAACTATGTAATAATAAATTCCAAGCACGGTGTACTAAAATCTTACTTTACAAGTTATACATGCAGGACACAGGGCCAAGATTTAGGACTGTCCAGGAAAATCCGGGACACTTGGCAAGTATGCAAAATGTTGAAAGGTTCCTAATACCAAATTTCAAATATGGTGTACTAAAATCTGAATTTATTAGGTATACAGTGCATGCAGGAACACAGGGCCATGATTTGGAACTGTCCAGGAAAATCCGGGACACCTGGCATGTATGGTTGGTTGAACTAGACGGACTTGTGGTTTTTTTTTCATGCAGATTAACGGTGTACTAAAATCTGAATTTACTAGTTATACAGGTAGGACACAGCACCAAGATTTGGGACTGTCCAGGAAAATCCGGGATGCTAGGCAAGTATGCAAAATGTTGATAAGTTCCTAATATCAAATTTCAAACATGGTGTACTAAAATCTGAATTTATTAGGTATACAGTACATGCAGGACACAGGGCCATGATTTGGGACTGTCCAGGAAAATCCGGGACACTTGCCATGTATGGTTGGTTGAACTGGATGGACTTGTGTTTTTTTTTTTTCATCCAGATTAACTATGTAACTATGTAATAATAAATTCCAAGCACGATGTACTAAGTTCTGAATTTACTAGTTATACAGGCAGGACACAGGAGCAAGATTTGGGACTGTCCAGGAAAATCCGGGACACTTGGCATGTATGGTTGGTTGAACTGGGTGAACTTGTGTGTTTTTTTTTTCATCCAGATTAACTATGTAACTATGTAATAATAAATTCCAAGCACGGTGTACTAAAATCTGAATTTACTAGTTACACAGGCAGGACACAGCACCAAGATTTGGGACTGTCCAGGAAAATCCGGGATGCTAGGCAAGTATGCAAAATGTTGATAAGTTCCTAATATCAAATTTCAAACATGGTGTACTAAAATCTGAATTTATTAGGTATACAGTACATGCAGGACACAGGGCCATGATTTGGGACTGTCCAGGAAAATCCGGGACACTTGCCATGTATGGTTGGTTGAACTAGACGGACTTGTGGTTTTTTTTTCATGCAGATTAACTATTTAACTATGTAATAATAAATTCCAAGCATGGTGTACAAAAATCAGAATTTACTAGTTACACAGGCAGGACACAGGAGCAAGATTTCGGACTGTCCAGGAAAATCCGGGACACTTGGCATGTATGGTTGGGTGAACTTGTGTGTTTTTTTTTTCATCCAGATTAACTATGTAACTATGTAATAATAAATTCCAAGCACGGTGTACTAAAATCTGAATTTACTAGTTATACAGGCAGGACACAGGAGCAAGATTTGGGACTGTCCAGGAAAATCCGGGACACTTGGCATGTATGGTTGGTTGAACTTGATGGACTTGTGTTTTTTTCAGCCAGATAAAATATGTAACTATGTAATAATAAATTCCAAGCACGATGTACTAAATTCTGAATTTACTAGTAATACAGGCAGGACACAGGAGCAAGATTTGGGACTGTCCGGGAAAATCCGGGACACTTGGCATGTATGGTTGGTTGAACTGGATGGACTTGTGTTTTTTTCAGCCAGATAAAATATGTAACTATGTAATAATAAATTCCAAGCACGATGTACTAAATTCTGAATTTACTAGTTACACAGGCAGGACACAGCACCAATATTTGGGACTGTCCAGGAAAATCCGGGACACTTGGCAAATATGCAGAATGTTGATAAGTTCCTAATATCAAATTTCAAACATGGTGTACTAAAATTGAATTTTTTTTTTTCTTTAATTCTTTTTATTGATTTTCACTACAAAACAGAGCCTATCGGGCATACCCAGGCTCGGGTTAACACATCACAACAATCTAACCACAACCTCTAGACTAACAATACTCAACGCTCCAGTAAGCACTTGAATTGTCGTAAAGTATTGGCAGCAGCCATCCTCAGGGCACTTCAGTCATCGTTCAGGAGAGAGACCTCTTTACATTATGGGGTGGGCATTGGTTTGTACTAAAATTGAAATTATTAGGTATACAGTACATGCAGGACACAGGGCCATGATTTGGGACTGTCCAGGAAAATCCGGGACACTTGGCATGTATGGTTGGTTGAACTGGATGGACTTGTGTTTTTTTCAGCCAGATAAATTATGTAACTATGTAATAATAAATTCCAAGCACGGTGTACTAAATTCTGAATTTACTAGTAATACAGGCAGGACACAGCACCAATATTTGGGACTGTCCAGGAAAATCCGGGACACTTGGCAAATATGCAGAATGTTGATAAGTTCCTAATATCAAATTTCAAACATGGTGTACTAAAATTGAATTTTTTTTTTTCTTTAATTCTTTTTATTGATTTTCACTACAAAACAGAGCCTATCGGGCATACCCAGGCTCGGGTTAACACATCACAACAATCTAACCACAACCTCTAGACTAACAATACTCAACGCTCCAGTAAGCACTTGAATTGTCGGAAAGTATTGGCAGCAGCCATCCTCAGGGCACTTCAGTCATCGTTCAGGAGAGAGACCTCTTTACATAGTTTATGGGGTGGGCATTGGTTTGTACTAAAATTGAAATTATTAGGTATACAGTACATGCAGGACACAGGGCCATGATTTGGGACTGTCCAGGAAAATCCGGGACACTTGGCATGTATGGTTGATTGAACTGGATGGACTTGTGTTTTTTTCAGCCAGATAAAATATGTAACTATGTAATAATAAATTCCAAGCACGGTGTACTAAATTCTGAATTTACTAGTTACACAGGCAGGACACAGGGCCAAGATTTGGGACTGTCCAGGAAAATCCGGGACACTTGGCATGTATGGTTGGTTGAACTGGATGGACTTGTGTTTTTTTTCAGCCAGATTAGGTAACATCAAATTTAAAACATGGTGCCCTAACATCTGAATTTACTGGTTATACAGATTTTATTTGCATCTATTGGTATTAATACAAGATATGCATTATATAATAATCATTCAACATGTGCTATTGTTAAGGCTTAATAATTATATGTAAAAAAAAAAAAGAGCTCACAAACCGGCTAAGTAGAAGACATATCCAAGGTTATTTCCATAACAATTGGCGTTGCCAGCTTGCGACGTTTCCCAGGGGCTCCTGACATTTTCCAAACATATATCATTTTCTGGATGCAAGACAAAGTATTTTTTTTTATTCATGTTACAGTTAAGTACCTGTTTCTTGTCTTTGTAGTTTTTGTCCTACAAGAATGTATTATATCACCAAATAACTTGTAGACTGATACAAATTGTCCAGGAATTTAACAAAGAGATCTTTATTTTTGTTTCTTGCGGTCTAATTAATTAACTTGACAAATGTAACCATCTGAGATTTTCGCGAAACTTTTTTTTTTTTTTTTTCCCCCTCGTTGTGTTTATTAGCAGCTAAAAGCATTTATCCCAGCGCAGAACATCAGAGGGTGCAAGGAGAGAGCCCAGACCTCCTGCGCAATGTACAGCCGCCCGTTATTAAAGCAGACCCCCGTCATGCTAAACCCGATACCGAATGATATTTAGTTGGCTGAAACTCTGTGTACCGTAAACTATTACCGCTGTTTCTTTAATAACTTTATTTGTCCAAGACAAGAATTTTTTTTCTTGTCTTGGACAAATAAAGTTATTAAAGAAACAACGGTAATAGTTTACGGTACACGTAAGATCACGTTCTTTTTTTTTTTTTTTTAAGGGCCGGTTTAGGTTTCATTCACATCCAAGTGACGCGACGCGTTGCGCTTTGCATCGCACAGTTTAGCGTGTTTTTGGCACTTTTCCGACATGAATGGGCCGCCTGTTGTGCAAAAAAAGCGCGAGTACCAGATTTTAGCACCGAGCCAAAGCACGTACGGAGACGCGCATATTTCCGCGCATTTCGTCGCATGAAAAAAATGTGTGACAAAATATGCAGCTGTTAACCACGTTTGGCGCCCCCTAAGAAATAATGGCGCGGCAAGCGCGCTGCGTGTTTTTTGCACCTTTCTGCCCTGTGTTTCAGTGTCGCTCAGGTGTGAATGTAGCCTTAAACTTGCAGCTGGGTGGGCAATTAAAAGCGCGTGGTTGAGTTGCTTTTTTTCAGTGCCCCCCCATTTTAAAATGTTGCTAAACCCACAGCAGTAAAATCAGTCTGTTAGAGAATACCCTGCAAAAAGGCACAGTTTGGAACTGTTTGAGCGCTCCTGCGGGTTCCCGCTCGTTGCACGCGTCTGCGCCGGAGACGGCGCCAAACAGCTCTATTTCAGCCCAGCGGACCCTGCAGCAAGTGCTGTCTGATCTACAGCGTGTAACGTGTGTTCCTGAGCAACCCGTACTCCGATTCTCTGTTCCTGTGACCCGGCTTGCCTGACTTTGCTGATTTCTGCCTGCACCGACCCCTGGGCTGTCTACGACCACTCTTTTGCCTAGCCCTCCTGTACTTTGCCTGCCCGCCTGTTGACGATCCTGCCTGAACCTGACCATCCATCTGCCTGCTCCTCCGCCAGCTTGTTTCACGACCCGGCCTGTACGACCATTGTTCAAGTGCACGACTTCTATCAACGCCAGTGACCCAGTCCGACCCTCGTGCCATCCTGCACTCCCGAGCCACCTGTCTACTCTACCAGGGGTTCCCGAGTCACAGTAGTAAGGGAGGTTACCTACTGCATAAGTCAGGCTCATCCACCAGGTATGTGACACAGTCTGTGCATGCAGTAAAGCATGCTTGTTATACTCACTGTGAAACCTAAGGGGTTAATCCTCTGCATTGTGTAAAAGGGCTGTTTGATCCTATCTTCTCTGATCCTCCCCTTCTTCTATTGTCCCCAAACCATCTTCTGATAAGACAGAGCCTTGGGGGCACTCTGCACATGCTCAGTTTGGTGTGTATTGCAAGAGGCAGCAGGCACAGCAGGCTGGAAACCAGTCAGCAGGCACTCAGCAGCTGGCAGGTCACAGGCAGCAGGGACTTGGCAGGCTGCAGGAGTAGGGATGGCCTCCGCAGGCTGGACCAGTCCAGGTCAGTAACTAGCAGGCATGTCAGGAAGAGAGCAGCAGGCAGAAGAGTATTCAGGTTCAGGCTGGAAATGGCAATGGTAAGCAGATAGGCAAAGGGCTCAGCCAGGGACATGGTCAAAGAGCAAGCCAGGGGTTGTTTCAAGCGCAGTCAGATGAATAGCAGATCGGCAACAGGAGATCAAACACAGGAACAAGTAGCAAGTAGCAAAAAGCTGTAGGCCATAAGCCAAGGTCCTAGTGCAGCAGAGGTGTTTAAATAGCCCACTTGGCGCAAATTTAGTGGCAGGCGTGCGCGCCGGCGCGCACACGTATGGGCGCAAGCACATTGGGACAGGGCTGAAGCTTCACATCTGCTCTGACAGCTACTGCTGTCACATTGTTCTCCAGCATACCCATTCCCCATCCACCCACAGCTGACTCAAAAACACTA
Organism: Glandirana rugosa; assembly: GCA_018402905.1. Classification (NCBI taxonomy): domain Eukaryota; kingdom Metazoa; phylum Chordata; class Amphibia; order Anura; family Ranidae; genus Glandirana; species Glandirana rugosa. The sequence continues at coordinate 157,226 of BLSH010317020.1, forward strand.
CCTTCTAGCCAGTGGCAGCCCGTCCATTAGGGGCACCCGGGCCCTGCCCCCTCTATCCACGCCAGCCCCATATCCTTTAGGAATAATGGATAGATTTATGCATAGCATGAATCTATCCACGGCTGCCGCGGCCGCCCCCTATTCATGCAAAAACACTAACGTCTAGCCAGTGGCGGCCCGTCCATTAGGGGCACCCGGGCCCCGCCCCCTCTATCCATGCCAGCCCCATATCCTTTATGAATAATGAATAGATTCATGCATAGCATGAATCTATCCAGGGCCGCCGCTGGCCGCTCCCTATTCATGCGCTCGGCCCCTTTCAGGGTGCCAGGCACATGAATTATTGTGGTGGGGGTGTTTTTTTGGGCATTGCGCCATGAGCCCACACAGATGTTACAACAGAGAATGAATATTCACTGTTACAACACTGATCCTCCATACGGCCAATCAGAAGCAGGTCTGAGACCTGTTTTCCGATTGGCCAAAAAGAGAAGATTCCCGATTGGCCGCTGAGGAGGAAGGAAACGGAAGAGAGTGTGGAGAGCGGTAGAACTGTAGGCTGCCGAGCAGCGGAAGCCGCCAGTGAAGCGATGGGGTAAGTGCTGCCGACTGGCTGACTGGGGGGGGGGGGGGGTCGTTGGCATACTGTTTCCCCCCCCCCCAAAAAAAAAAAAAATTTCCACCAGCCGCCACTGCTTCTAGCTGCAAGAAAGCAAGCATTTGGCCAGGGTAGTGTGCACTGGATGCCAACCATAGACAGCCAGAGCAAGGGGGCAAAGAATGGGCTCACCCATGCTACGGCGTGCATGGGGGGGGGCACAGTTCTGCATCCTTGCCCTGGACAATCCTGTCCCAGTACTGCACACCCAAGCGAATGGATTACATAAGATGATGAGTGAAGTAAGCCAATGCCACCCATGTTTTCAATAGCTATTCCTATTTGGCATGATAGAGGCTTGCAGTACTGGGCAAAGAGGATGATGGTGCAAGACAGTCAAATTCATGGTCTATGCGACGAATAAATTAAATGCACTGTGAGTCTGTGATATATAGCATATGTGAATTGCCAAGTGCCACAATAAGATGTGCAAGTAGTGCCCTTCCTGTGCCTAAGCATCCTGTGCCTTGAGCCTCATTGCTGCATATCTGCAGTGTGAGATCATCTAAGGCACCGCTGCCCCTTAGGCTGGCCAAAGATTATACAATTTTCTTATTCAATTTCCCTTCAACTATGTAGTGCAAGGGCCTGCCTGGCTGCATATCAATTGAAAGTGTTTAGGGTTGACCTCCTATAATATGGTTTTGGTAAACCTAAAGGAAATTTGTACAAGAAAATTGTATAATGTATGCCCAGCCTTATGCTGGCCATATGCTATATGAAGAATCGTTTAAACTCGTTTTTTGAATAACGAACAATCAGTCGCGAGCGCAAACGATTTTGCCTTCATGTAGTGACCGAAATTTGATCGTAAAATCGTTCAAAGGTCATAAATCAATAAGTTTTTCATTTGTTTTTTCACATATGCCTCGGGCGAAAAACACGTTAACCTTTCAATTTATCATTCATTCGGCAAAAATTTTCCAAAGGTTTTCTTAGTTTTTTTGGCTCAAAAACATCACAGCCGATTACCGTTTTAGGAGAACAAAATGAGTGGCGAGAGTCACAAATATAGCCACATCCCTATTGCAAATACAAACAAGAGAATATCCCTGGTGGTGGGACTTTAAAGGCACCGACACAGTAAATTATATAAAAAATATCAAAAATGTATTGGTACATAGACTAGAAGACAAAACATCATTAAAATCTATAGGGATGAGGATAGAGCTAATCACACATGGATCATAGGTGATACAAGAACATTACAGAAACGCCTCAATCCGACATGACATGTTTCGGAATTCCTCCTTCTTTATTGGGGTTAGCAGAGGAAGTCAATGTATAATTGTAACATAGTGTAACTTTTCATGTATTCATGCCAATAATAAAAACAACGCAGTCAAAGCAACCTGTATGGTCTCCATCCCCTCCTTGGTAACCTCACAATATGCCAGCAATATGCTGGCTGAGTAATTTTCGAAGTAGATATTATCCCCACAGGTGTATGTGTGCCTTGCTTAGGGAGAAGATGGCGGGGTCTCCATTAGGAAGAGGATGGACGCAACACGGCCATGCCCAATCCCTAGAACAGGGTTTCTCAACCAGGGTTCTGTGGAACCCTAGGGTTCCTCCTGAGGTTGCTAGGGCTTCCTTGAACAATAAGCAATTTCTTCCTCTCAGATAAGTTCCCAATGGCCCCATTGATCTATTTAGCTATCTCTAAGGGGGTAATTCTTCCCAATGGCCACAAATGTAAGAAGTATTCTTCCCATTGACCATCACACTGATGTATCATGAGTTGCAGATGTTTCATTTTTAGTAAGGGTTCCCCGAGACCGGAGAATTATTTCAAATGTTCCTCTGTGTTGAAAAGGCTGGGAAAGGCTGCCCTAGGAGGACATTGAAACCAACAACCCAACCCAACAAACCAACAACCAACATTCCCATTGACCATCACACTGATGTATCATGAGTTGCAGATTTTTCATTTTTAGAAGGGGTTCCCCGAGACCAGAGAATTATTTCAAATGTTCCTCTGTGTTGAAAAGGTTGGGAAAGGCTGCCCTAGGAGGACATTCAAACCAACAACCCAACCCAACAAACCAACAACCAACATTCCCATTGACCATCACACTGATGTATCATGAGTTGCAGATTTTTCATTTTTAGCAGGGGTTCCCCGAGAGGCCGAGACCAGAGAACCATTTCAAATGTTCCTCTGTGTTGAAAAGGTTGGGAAAGGCTGCCCTAGAAGGACATTGAAACCAACAACCGAGAACCGACCTGTAATCACAAGGTCCCCTCCTGCTTGGGCTGGAGTTGGATGCGGCATTAAAATATAAAGAGTCTTGACAGTCATCACGGATAGGACGCAGTGCATATGGTGCAGGTGGTTTGAATCCACACTCCACCTTGCTAACTCCAGCCCAGTGCCTAGGCACACTACTTTCAAGTGGAATTAATGACAAAAGTTACATTTTTCCATGTATTGCTCCGACACCATTAACATTTCTAGATGTTTCCTTCACTTTTTGAGTTCAGGTCCACTCCAACCCTTCTGCCCATGGCAAAATCCGATGCCACAGCTCTTTGCCGTCTTTTTCTGGCAGCGATCAGGTTAAGAGATGATTATCAGCTGAAACCAATTTGCTTTGTAACCCCCTCCACTAGCGGGATAAATTTTTCCTTTCCCCGTTTACGTTGAAATGCTTTCTTCAAGCCAAAACACACAAGGCAGCCAAATTACTGACATGTGTTTCTGCCTGGTACCCAAATCTTGAATTCTTTCATGTCCTCTTAGATTGAACCCTCTCCGCTGTTTATTTAAAGAACATTGAGCACTTCAAAACGATTAAAGGCCAAACTCTATAATAAATAGAGAACAGGGCTCTTAGGGAAGAAAAACACTACAATTTATTTGTTTTTTGGAATCCATCTTTTAGCAACATGAGGATGGTTGTTCGTGTTGGTTCCTGGGAATGCCGGGAGATGATGTCATTCGCAGACTACACATAGTGCGCTGGGAGTTTTATGCCCTTCTTGGCCATGGTGAAGTATACATCCAAGCTGAGTTCTTATAAACACTCTCAGGCTTTACTATATGGAGATGAAATGTATCTTGTAGGCATTCCAGCAGTGTTTTACCGTGACACAAGCTTTTGCCTCGTGTCGTACTTTGTAATGATTAGACGTGTACAACATTTTATATTGAGTTTTTTTTTTTTTGGAGGCCAGAAGGGAGGCCATTTATTATCGCTCCACTTGAAAACTCTGTTGTTTGATATTGTACTAGGAAAATGGCGCACGTTAAGTAAACAGTTCTTCGATGATTGACGATTGGAAGTGAGCCGTTGTGATAGCCACTCTAGGACATTGAAAGATTTTAGTGACGTGCTTCCGCCAACTGGCCAGTTTACAACCATTTCTCAAAGTTTGAAGAACGTTACAGCCACATGGCTTACAGCATTTTTTTTAAAGTGGAACTTTACTCCCCCCCTCCCTCAAAAAAATAAAATAAATAAACATACATTGATAGTCAAAAATCATTAATACTTGTCTTTATTGTATGAATGTACTTACATATTCAATGTACTTTGCCTACAGTAGTCTAGAACAGTCTTTCCAAACCTCTTCAATTCAAATCATTTTGAGGTCGTGGAAGGTCCATTTCTTTGCGAGTCAATGAAAAAAAATACCCTTATATTGGTTTCCCAGTGGTAAGAATGTTCCACTTTACAGTGGAGGTCAGAAAACCCCACTTACAGACAACTAAAATGATTGTAGGCGACGGCGTCATGCAAATGGCTACGCCAAGTGGTGTTGGCTTTGTAACTGTGCAGGAACCATCAAATCGGAAGTCAATCAGTCACAACTCAAGGAACATCTAGAAACCTCTGAAGGAGCCCTGCTTGAGAGTGGCTGGTTTAGAATAAAGGTAGGCCTTTTGCTACCCTCGTAGTCCACAGCCATCGTCCTCTTCCTTTTAGTGCTCACCACTCTTTTCCCCACCAATCTACTCCATGTCATGCACGGACATCCATTTTGCCATATTAGGTCAATAGTGACACCCCCTTGCACGCTCTGGATCCCTGATTGGGAATGCCTGGTCTAGAATAAAGGTAGGCCCTTGATGACATGCAACTTGCTATGCCAACTGGTGTTGACCCCATAACTATGCAGGCACCATCAAATGGAAGGTCAATCAGTCAAATCTCAAGGAACCTCTAAAAACCTCTGAAGGAACTCTAGGGTTCCATGGAACCCTGGTTGAGAATGGCTGGCCTAGCATAAAGGTAGGCCCTTATATTGGTTTTCCAGTGGAATGAATTCTCTGCCTTATGTGCGAGTGGAGGTCAAAATTCCACACTTACAGACCGGTAAAAAGATCATCGGTGTCATGCAACTGGCAATGCCAAGTGGTGTTGGCCTTGTAACTATGCAGGCACCATCAAATAGGAGGTCAATCAGTCACAGCTCAAGGAACATCTAGAAACCTCTGAAGGAGCCCTGCTTGAGAGTGGCTGGTTTAGAATAAAGGTAGGCCTTTTGCTACCCTCGTAGTCCACAGCCATCGTCGTCTTCCTTTTAGTGCTCACCACTCTTTTCCCCACCAATCTACTCCACCTCATGCATGGACATCCATGTTGCCATATTAGGTCAATAGTGACACCAGAATCTCTGTCCTTGTGTTAGGTGGACTGCTGTGCTGGGGAATTCCCTGGCCACTGGTCTGCTATCATGTGACAGGTCATGAAAGGTCCATTTCTTTGGGAGTCAGTGGAAAAAAATGGTCCTTATATTGGTTTTCCAATGGGTAGAATGCTCCACCTTACAGTGGAAGTCAGAACCCCCCCCCCCCCTTACAGAAAGCTAAAAAGATAATTGATGTCATGCAACTGGCTATGCCAAATTATGTTGACCCCGTAACTATGCAAACATCAAATGTGAGGTCAATCAGTCACAGCTTAAGGAACCTCTATAAACCTCTGAAGGAACTCTAGGGTTCCTTGGAACCCTGGTCGAGAATGGCTGGTCTAGAACAAAGGTAGGCTTTTCACCACCCTCGTAGTCTAAAATTATCACCATCTCGCCTTTTACAGCTCACCACTATTCTCACCAGAACTCTTCTCCACATCATGCATGGACATCCATGTGGCAATGTTAGGTCAATAGCAACACCAGAATCCTGAACCCTTGTGTTACCTGGACTGCTGTACAAGGAATTCCCTGGCCAGTGGCCTGCTATCATGTGACAGCTTCCTGCAGGCTCGATTCGGCCTGAACCTTAGCCCATCACCAGCCTTTAGTGCTACTACCCTTATGGCTGCAGAAGTGTGCTCCAGTTTCTGTGCCGGCATGTCATCATGGGAGTAACTGCTTTTGGAGAGGATATATAAGCAATGGTAATCGCGGTAGAGCAAGCTGCAGATTCAGCACACACTCTACTGCTAAAAACACTGTTGTGGAAGCACATGCATAATACACTGCACCATTCAGGTAATTGCAATTCTAACTGATTATCAGGTTTGTTGGGAAATTTAACAGGGTACAATAACATATGGAGTGACAGCTAACCTGCCCTTATTGAGGTGCTGCCTAGCAGAAAGTTTGCCACCCAGCTGTCCTCTCATTGCCAGGTCTGCTCGACCCGTTGTCCTTTAAAAAAATCTAAGAGCTCCCTTGCCTCCATATTTTAAGCAAAAGTCTATGGTTATGTAGCACCCTCTTACCCCACCAAAGGCAGCTAGGGACCCCCAGGTGGCTCGATGGGCTAGCATGTTACCTCAGGGCAGAATCCTTGACTTGGCCGAAAGTGACTTTAGGAAGTTTAACAGTGCTTATTATTGTCCTTTAGAAACCCAACAGCTCATTTGCCTCCATATTTTAAGGAAGAGTCTATGGCTACGTAGCACCCTTTTACCCCACCAAAGGCTGTTAGCATGGGCTCAGTGGGCTAGCATGTCACCATAGGGCGGAAACTTTCACCTTTTGTTGGGTGGAAGAAATTGGGCACTGGTCACTTTTGGAAGTTTAACAGTGCCTATCATGGGACCAACAAAATTATGGAGAGAGGGATTAGGGTACAGGATACCCAAAAAGAATAAAAATGCATACTCCATATCTCTACTCACAGTACTCATCGTACAGAAAAAGGATTTTAAAGCTAAACCGTCACTCTGTACTATTCAGACTCTAGAGCAGTTTCAATGCAGCATGAAGTACTCCTGAGTTGAGGCACCAGGACTTCCTGCAATGTCCCCAGCAGTAGCTTCTACCCAACTCACCAGGACACTCTTCACCCTTGAACCCTTGGAGCTCCAATCCAGGTTATCACCTTCCTGTTCCTTCCTGGATATACCTTCCAGCAGGAAGTTCTAGGCCCTAGGCTTGAGTCTCTCTTCAGCAACATACCCTCCCTAGGCTCCAGATCTGGGAAGACAGGATCACCCAGCAGCAATATATACCCTCCCCAGGAACTAGGTCTAGAGGGAAGGATCACTCAGCAGCAATGCACAGTTGCACACCCTACCCAGGAACTAGGTCTGGGAAGACAGAATCACCCAGCAGCAATACACACGCTCCCCCAGGAACCAGGTCTAGGGGAACAGGATCACAAAGCAGTAACACACACCCTCCCCAGGAACCAGGTCTAGGGGGCAGGATCACCCAGCAGCAAAACACACACTTCCCAGGCAGAAAATCTGGGTGGACAGGATCACCCAGCAGCAATAAACACCCTCTTCAGGTAGCAGGTGTGGGAGGACAGGATCACCCAGCAGCAATGCACGCCCTCCCCAGGAACCAGGTCTAGAGGGACAGGATCACCCATTGAAAATACACAACTTTCCAAGGCAGAGCATAGGAGGCAAGAGAGCCTTGTAAGGTCACCCTAATATTCATACTGTTCCCCAACATGCACCACTGGCATTAAACCTAATGGTTGTCCAGAGAGACATATATATTCATATTTCAGGTTATTATATCCTCTTACACTATTGCCAGGGGCATTCCCCAACAGCAGGCAGAAGCAACAATGACATGGAGTTTGGGGAAAAACCTGCGGAATACAGAACTATCAATTAGAGCTCAGGCTGACTACAGCCCAGCACTGCCAGCAGCATTAAATTTATATTAGAGACATTAAACCCCAAACTCGCTCATCCATGTCTTTATGGACCTTGCTTTGTGCACTGGTGCGCAGTCATGTTGGAACAGGAAGGGGCCACCCCAAACTCTTCCCACAAAGTTGGGAGCATGAAATTGTCCAAAATGTCTTGGTATTCTGACGCCTTAAGAGTTCCCTTCACTGGAACTAAGGGGCCAAGACTTCTGGAAGAATGGCCAAACATTCCCATAGACACTCCTAAACCTTGTGGACAGCCTTCCCAGAAGAGTAGAAGCTGTTATAGCTGCAAAGGGTGGGTCAACTCAATATTGAACCCTACAGACTAAGACTGGGATGCCATTAAAGTTCATTTACATTTAAAGGCAGGCGTCGCAATACTTTTGGTAATATAGCGTATATCAGAGACAGGACTTGGGAGGGGTGTCATTAAAAAGAAATTACACTTTTATTTGAAAAAAAATATTATTAAAATTATTTTTTTTATTTGCAATAATGAGTGATGGCAAATTGTATATATGCAGGGGCGGGCGGATAGGGGTCGCAGGAGTCGCCATGGCGACCGGGCCCCCTGTATGCCTAGATTAGGTGAGGGGATGAGGACTGGAGCGCTCCGTTCCTCAGCCGAACGGCGCTGCAGGGAGCCTCGTCACACTGTGAGCAGTGTGTGCTGTGCACTTTGTCTCCCCCTACAGTGCAGTACTCGGCAGGAAGAGAGAAGGTACTGACGTTTTTTTTAAGAGACTTTCTGCTATTCTGCATGTATGTGGGTACATGTGTGTGGGGGG
>BLSH010317020.1:187620-230991 GCA_018402905.1 Glandirana rugosa
CCCCCCCCCCCCCCCCCACACTCAGGTCTACTTTGCCAAAAGGCCTGAAGGACTCCACTCCTCACGATCAGCAGCAGCCGACCAACGTGTACTAGTTGAGGGTTGTCTCAATGAGAGACTCCACAAGGCAGGGGAGGAAGGAACCTAAGGGTTACATATCCTCCCCCTAGACTCCTGATGGGATGGGGGGGATAAGGCACACTCAGGTTTACTTTGCCAAAAGGCCCAGGGCATTCTGTTCCTCATGTTCAGCAGAAGTTGACCAATGAGTATTAGGTGAGCTGCTCATTTGAAGAGAGACTCCTCATGGCAGGGGAGGAAGGAACCTAAGTGCTACATATCCTCCGTCTAGACCCCTGATAGGGGTGGGGGCAAAACACACTCAGGTCCACCTAGCCAAAAGGCCTGAGGGACTCCCCTCCTCATGATCAGCAGCAGCCAATCAACGTGTACTAGTTGAGGGCTGTCTCGATGAGAGACTTCACAAGGCAGGGGAGGAAGGAACCTAAGGGTTACATATCCTCCCCCTAGACTCCTGATGGGGATGGGGGGGGGGGAGACAAAACACACTCAGGGCCACCTAGCCAAAAGGCCTGAGCAGGGGCGTATTATTAATTGGTGGGCCCGTGTGCAAGCCCACACCGCACCAATCAACCAGGGAGAGATCATCCATGGGTACAGTGTGGGTCAGAGCACAGTGGGCCCCCCCACCCCTCAGGGCCCGTGTTCAGTGAACACCCTGCACCCATGGATGATACACCACTGGGCCTGAGGGACTCCGCTCCTCATGATCAGCAGCAGCCAACCAACGTGTACTAGTTGAGGGTTGTCTCGATAAGAAACTCCACAAGGAAGGGGAGGAAGGAACCTAAGGGTTACATATCCTCCCCCTAGACTCCTGATGGGGGCGGGTAAGGCACACTCAGGTCTACCTATCCAAGAGGCCAGGAGAATTCTGTTCCTCATGATCAGCAAAAGTTGACCAATGAGTATTAGGTGAGCTGCTCTCTCGAAGAGAGACTCCTAATGGCAGGTGAGGAAGGAACCTAAGGGCTACATATCCTCCCCCTTGACTCCTGATGGGGGGGGGGCAAGGCACACTCAGGTCTATCTATCCAAGAGGCCCGGGGGATTGCATTCCTCATGATCAGCAGAAGTTGACCAATGAGTATTAGGTGAGCTGCTTTTCGAAGAGAAACCCCAAGACAGGGGAGGAAGGAACTACATACCTTCCCCCTAAACTTCAGCCCCATAGGGATGCAAGACTCCGATGGGGGGGGCAAGACACACTCAGGTACACCTAGTTAAAAGGCCCGGAGGACTCCATTCATCATGATCTGCAGAAGCCGACCAACATGTACTGGTTGAGGGCTGTCCTGAAGAGAGACTCCCCAAGGCAGGGAAGGAAGGAATCTAAGGGCTACATATCCTCCCCCTAGACTTCGGCCCTCAAGATGCAAGACTCCTGATGGGGCAGGGGGCAAGACACACTCAGGTCCACCTAGCCAAAAGTCCCGGGGGACTCAGCTCCTCGTGATCAGCAGAAGCCAACCAACATGTACTGTATGAGGGCTGTCCCGAAGAGAGACTCCCCAAGGCAGGGAAGGAAGGAATCTAAGGGCTACATATCCTCCCCCTAGACTTCGGACCTCAAGATGCAAGACTCCTGATGGGGCAGGGGGCAAGACACACTCAGGTCCACCTAGCCAAAAGGCCTGGGCTCCTCATGATCAGCAGAAGCCAACCAACATGTACTGTATGAGGGCTGTCCCGAAGAGAGCCTCCCCAAGGCAGGGAAGGAAGGAATCCTCCACACTAGCGAAATACTCCCAACCGCCACCTTACCCAGTACCCAAGGAGAAGATCCCTCAGGACCCCCATCATACCAGCAGGGGTACTACACAGCCAACCATCCCAGCCAAAAGGCCAGAATGATGGCAGAGCACCCCTACTGGACACTGATGAGAACAGATACAACACTTGATCTTAGCCAAAAGACTGAGAAGCAAATAATATTCACCATTAGGTAACTAAAGTTTGGGTGCCAAATCCAAACCCGATTGACATTAATGGGAGCTGAATGTTAAAAAAAATGGCCAGTTACTAGGCTAATAGGCAAGGGATTGACACGCACGAGGTATGGGGGGCTAAGCACTGTCTTGGGGGACATGTACCCAAGCAAAACATTTATTTTTTAATTTCATTTGGTGGGGAGCAGCAATTTTAAAGGCAACAATAAAAATGAAAAATGTATTCAAATAAATATAAATATATATAATATTTTTTCTCTGCTTTGAGACAGTTTTCCTTTGATAATAATAAATTAGAGGATATCTATTAACATTTACCACCAAATGAAGCTTATCCTGGAATAAGGACAGTATAATTCACCTGGGTAAACCAAGGGGTGTATTTATAAAAAGAAAATTGTGTAACAATTTGCCCAAAATGCACATACTGTGGGAAAACCTTACATTTAGGCACTAGATGGCAGTAAGGATCATTTCCTATAATCCTTAGCACCATCTAGTGGCCGAATATGGTATTTTACAATTCTAATGAATGAAAAACATTCGACCTGCACCAGAAAGTGCCTCATTGCAAAGATGTGTTCATGCAATTTCAAAGGATTTTTTTTTTAAAACTGTACCCCTAAGTAGTTACAATGATATGTACAGTTTTATTAACACAAAGTTCAAAACAGGGTTCAGATGTTAAGATTTGTTTTACCTTCGTCATTGAGGTGCTTGTGCCCCTGGAGTAGCAGTTCAGGGGTGCCAGAAAAATTCACTGTGGGGTGACTGTGGTTTTAGTATGGCACCTTGATCATAGCACTCTTGCACACTTTTTTTTTCACCACCTGCCTCCTGGGCTGGTTCTTTTGGCTGGGACCAGAGGAATTTTTATACCGGTCAGAGGGCCAACCATTGCACCCCCTAAAACACATTTTTTTTTTGGCACAGCACATATGCACTTTATTTACTCCCGATTAGCAGGGCATGGGTCCTTGCCCTCCCATGAGGTCTCCCTTGGGAAAGTGCTACCTAGCATTTGGTTTCATCTTGCTCTGGTGGATACCCTGAAGAGTAGGGTCCACCTGGTTTTCCTGGGTGGACCATGAGTACCTCAGTCCCCAGTAGGAGTCTTGCGCCTTGAGGGATCAGGGCCAGGGTGCTTTCTGTTTGGAGGAGGACCATGGGTATACCCTGTGCACCTTGCTCTGGCAGGTCCCCTGAAGAGTGGGGTCCACCTGGTTTCGGCTGGGTGGACCATGAGTACCCCAATCCCTATTAGGGGTCTTGCACCTTGGGGGATCAAGGCCATGGTTCTTTCTCTTTAGAGGAGGACCATGGTTATACTCTGTGCACCTTGCTCTGGCAAGTCCCCTCAAGAGTGGGGTCCATCTGGTTTCGGCTGAGTAGACCATGAGTACCTCAGTCCCCATTAGGGGTCTTTCACCTTGGGGCATCAAGGCCATGGTTCTTTCTCTTTAGAGGACGACCATGGTTATACCCTGTGCACCTTGCTCTGGCAGGTCCCCTGGAGAGTGGGGTCCATTTGGTTTTGGCTGAGTGGACCATGAGTACCCCAAATCCTATTAGGGGTCTTTCACCTTGGTTATACCCTGTACACTTTGCTCTGTCAGGTCCCCTGAAAAATGAATTCTACCTGGTTTTGGCTGGGTGGACTATAAGCACCCCAATCCCCATTAGGAGTCTTGCACCCTGGGGGGCCAAGGCCATGGTTTTATCACTTTGGAGGACCATGGTTATACCCTGTGCATCTCGCTCTGTCAGGTCCCCTGAAGAGTGGGGCCCACCTGGTTTTGGCTGGGTGGATCATGAGTTCCCCAATGCCCATTAGGAGTCTTGCACCCTGGGGAATCAAGGCTAGGGTTCTTTCTCTCTGGAGGAGGACAATAGTTATACCCTGTGCACCTTGCTCTGGCAGGTCCCCTGAAGAGTGGAGTCCATCTGGTTTCTGCTGAGGGGACCATGAGTACCCCAATCCCTATTAGGGGTCTTTTACCTTGGGGTATCAAGGCCATGGTTCTTTCTCTTTAGAGGAGGACCATGGTTATACCATGTGCACCTTGCTCTGGCAGGTCCCCTGGAGAGTGGGGTCCACCTGTTTTTGGTTGGGTGGGCCATGTGTACCCCAATCCTCATTAGAAGTCTTGCACCCTGGAGGATCAGGGCTAGGATTCTTTCTTATTGAAGGAGGACCATGGTTATACCCTGTACACTTTGCTCTGTCAGGTATCCTCAAAAGTGGGGTCCACCTAGTTTTGGCTGAGTGGACCATGAGTACCTCAATCCTAATCAAGGCCATGGTTCTTTGTCTTTGGAGGAGGACCGTGGTTATACCCTGTGCACCTTGCTCTGGCAGGTCCCCTGAAGAGTGGGGTCCACCCCAATGCCCATTAGAAATCTTGCACCCTGGGGGTCAGGGTTCTTTCTCTTTAGAGGAGGACCATGATTATACCCTATGCAGCTTGCTCTGGCGGGTCCTCTGAAGAGTGGGGTCCACCCCAATGCCCATTAGAAGTCTTGCACCCCAGGGATCAGGGCCATGGCTCTTTCTCTTCAGAGGTTGACCATGATTATACCCTATGCACCTTGCTCTGGCAAGTCCTCTGAAGAGTGGGGTCCACCCCAATGCCCATTAGAAGTCTTGCACCCCAGGGATCAAGGCCATGGTTCTTTGTCTTTGGAGGAGGACCATGGTTATACCCTGTGCACCTTGCTCTGGCAGGTCCCCTGAAGAGTGGGGTCCACCCTAGTGCCCATTAGAAGTCTTGAACCCTGGGGATCAGGGTCAGGGTTCTTTCTATTTAGAGGAGGACCACAATTATATACCCTATGCACCTTGCTCTGACAGGTCCTCTGAAGAGTGGGGTCCACCCCAATGCCCATTAGAAGTATTGCACCCTGGGGATCAGGGCCATGGTTCTTTCTCTTTAGAGGAGGACCATGATTATACCCTATGCACCTTGCTCTGGAAGGTCCTCTGAAGAATGGGGTCCACCCCAATGCCCGTTAGGAGTCTTGCACCCCTGGGGATCAGAGCCAGGGTTATTTCTCTTTAGGAGGACCATGGTTATACCCTGTGCACTGTTTTTGTATGCTCACTTTTTTATTGTGCCAGGCGTTAGTTTCGGGTGTGCGCACTCTACCGTGCAATGAAAAAAAAATGAAGGGGTTAAATGGGTAAATTAAAAACTGAAAAATTACGTACTGTTGTCACCTTCGATGGAGATTTCTGTTACAGTTTTATTACTTGCTGACTTTAGTTATACTTCATCCAGCAAGAACGCATGTATCTTATTAATGCACGGAATGACAATGGTCCGCTCCAATATTGACTCCAAATACCCGACTTTAACAACTTAAAGACGAGTTTTCGAATGGTAAATTGTCTTTGAATCCATCCCATGTGATCTCATGTAATTCAGGGTTATTGGGGAAAAAAAAATTGCTGATCTTTGCTCAACTAGATGAGATCCTGATGTCTCCCCTTGAAAAAGATGCTCCACTGGGAGACAAAGAACAGATCAGGCAGCGTGTGATTGATAACAGAGGTACCCCGGTGTCAGATGACTTCATTACCTGCCCCGGCCGGATCGAGGATTTACATCAATCACAGGGAAATGGGGAGAAAATGGTTTCATATTGTTACACAGAATATGCGCCCTTCTGACAGCTGAGCTCATCTCTTCATGGTGTGGAGTTGGAAGTATACGGGATGAGACCCATATGCTGTATATGGGGTGAAGGTTTGCTGTTACCTTCCGTGTTAAACCTGCGTGAGACGTCTGAACGCCGAAACCTCTGACCGGCGAGTGATAAGGAGAGAGGACATAATTATGTAGTCAGTCAGGCTGAAAAAAAATCAACTAATAAAAAAAAAATATATATATATATATACACTATATTAGCAAAAGTATTGGGACGCCTGCCTTTACATGCGCATGAACTTTAATGGCGTCCCAATCTTAGTCTGTAGGGTTCAATATTGAGTTGGCCCTTTGCAGCTATAACAGCTTCAACTCCTCTGGGAAGGCTGTCCACAAGTTTTAGGAGTGCCTATGGGAATGTTTGGGCATTCTTCTAGAAGCGCATTTGTGAGGTCAGGCACTGATGTTGGATGAGAACGTCTGGCTAGCAGTCTGCGCTCTAAATAATTCCAAAGGTGTTCTATCGGGTTGAGGTCAGGGCAGTCAAGTTCCTCCACCGCAAACTCACTCATCCATGTCTTTATGGACCTTGCTTTATGCACTGGGGCGCAGTCATGTTGGAACAGGAAGGGGCCATCCCCAAACTGTTCCCACAAAGTTGGGAACATGGAATTGTCCAAAATGTCTTGGTATGCTGACGCCTTAAGAGTTCCCTTCACTGGAACTAAGGGGCCAAGCCCAACCCCTGAAAAACAACCCCGAACCATAATTCCCCCCTCCACCAAACGACTTGGACCAGTGCACAAAGCAAGGTCCATAAAGACATGGATGAGTGAGTTTGGGGTGGTGGAGTCCTGACCTCAACCCAATAGAACACCTTTGGGATGAATTAGAGTGGAGACTGCAAGCCAGGCCTTCTCGTCCAACATCAGTGTCTGACCTCACAAATGCGCTTCTGGAAGAATGGTCAAACATTCCCATAGACACTCCTACACCTTGTGGACGGCCTTCCCAGAAGAGTTGAAGCTGTTATCGCTGAAATGGGTGGGCCAACTCAATATTGAACCCTACGAGCTAAGACTGGGATGCCATTAAAGTTCATGTGCATGTAAAGGCAGGTGTCCCAATACTTTTGACAATATAGTGTGTGTGTACATATATATATATATAAAATAAATAAATAGAAAACCGTCATATACAGAATCCTATACCCTCAATTGATCCAGAGGAAGACAAAAAAAAATTCTCTATAACAGGGGTCTTCAAACCACAGCCCGCAGATTTTATATGGCCCGCAACTGATGTGCAAAGTCTCAGTGGACTCTGATAAAAGGGGAACCCTCATGTAAAGGGGAGATTCTGATGGGGGCCCTGATGTAAGGGGGGACTCTGATGTAAGGGGGACTCTGATGTGGAACCTGATGTGAGGAGGGACCCCGATGGAGGCCTTAATGTAAAAGGGGCTCTGATGTAAGGAAAAAACTCCTGATGTAAGGGTAAACTCTGATGAAGACCCTAAAGTAAGGTGGTCTCTGATAGGAACCCTGTTATAGTGTGGGCTCTGATTTGGATCTTGATGTAAGGCCAACTCTGATGAGGACCCTGATATAAGGGGGATTCTGATATGGATCCTGGTGTAAGGTGGACTCTGATGGGGAATCTGATGTAAGGGAACCCCTGATGGTGACCCCTGATGTAAGGGGATTCATACAGGGCTTCTGATGTAGGAGGGACCCTGATGAGGCTTCAGATGTAAGTGGGGCCCTGATGGGGACCCTAATGTAAGGGGGAACTCTGATGTAAGGTGGACTCTGATGGAGACCCTGATGTAAGGGGGAACTCTGATATAAGGTAGACTCTGATGGAGACCCTGATGTAAGGGGGAACTCTGATGAGGACCCTAAAGTAAGGCAGACTCTGATGGGGACCCTGACATAAGAGGAACTCAAATGTGGATCCTGATGTAAGAAGGACTCTGATGAGGAATCTGATGTAAGGGGGGCCCTGATGGGGACACCTAGTGCAAGGGGATTCTTAAAGGGGCCTCTGATGTAAAGAGAGACTCTGATGAGGACACCAATGTAAGGAGAGACCCTGATAGGGGCCTTAATGTAAGAGGGACTCTGCTGGGGTCTCTGATGTAAAGGCAAAACTCCAATGGAGATCCTGAAGTAAAGGGGACTCTGATTGGTGCCCTGATGTAAGGGAGAACGCTAATGGGGATAGTAAAGTAAGAGGGGGACTTTGATAGGGACCCTGATATAAGGTGGGCTTTAACAGGGACCCTGATGTAAAGCAGACACTGATGTGGATCCTGGTGGAACAGGGACCCTGATGGGGAATCTGATGTAAGGGGGTCCTTACAGGGCTTCTGATGTAAGAGAGGACTCTGATGAGGCCCCTGATGTTAGGAGGGCGCAGGTGGGGAGCCTGATTTAAAGGGGACTCTGATGTGGATGCTGGTGTAATGGGGAATCTGATGTAAGGAGGAGGGGCCCCGATGGGGACATCTTATGTAAGGGGGGCCCTGATGGGGACATCTGACGTAAGAGGGTTCTTACAGGGCCTCTGATGTAAGGTTCTCTTTTTTGAGACATCAGGGGTCTTCTAGACTCCTGATGCCTCACACGCCCTCCATTGAAGCTAATTTTTCTCAGATTGTGCTCCATTATCTTCTCTCCTGGTCACAGAGGCCAGGGATAGTGGCAGAAGGTACCATTTTTATGGGGTAATAGGTACCCAATAAGGGATATCTGGTATAGATCTCCCTCCAGTACAGAATCCTCCCCTTTGGCTGGTAGAGCAGCTCTCTTGTATGGATCGGTGATTTAGGCGCTCAACATTCACAATTTAAACCTCCATAGCCGGAATATTGTTGTAAGCTGGAGAGATATAGCGGGGGAAAAAATGGACGCAAAAGAAAATGTCATATAGATAAGTTTGTGGAGTTCGCTATCCTCTGCCCGTTCTGCACGTCTCATAAATACAGACTTCCCAGGAATGTAGAATGGATTTCTCCTCTGCTAATCTGATCCCCAGACCTGGCAGATCTTCATTACAAGTATCTGGATGAACAATGAGCCTCCACTCCTTTTCGCTTTAAACTTCTAACAATCTATTGTATTTCTTTCCTGCGCCCAAATGTGCTTCCTGCACCGAGCGCTCGGCGGGTGACGACCCCAATTTCCTTTGTTTAGCCTCATGTGCGGCTGCCACGAGCCCCGACACCACACCCGGGGCATACTCCGAGAGCCATTGACCCGGTGAGCGTCTCTGGTGGTTTACATGAGCGTTCCTCTGTCCCTCTCCGGGCAGCTCAGACTTCCCTATCAGCACACGTGCCGTCGCCGGTGTATCAAATACCATTATGTAGTTCAAGATGGCGGAGTTAAAATTGTGGCTGCAACAGTTTTATTTTTCCTGCTTGTAATAATGTACCTAAACCTGAAAATAAATAATATAGTAGCTTACCAGACCAATGGTGTCTGCATTAGCTTTATTTTTTGGGCTTTTTGTCCTTTATTGTCACCTGGTGATCTGCACGTACTGCAGACAATTTTTTTTCCTAGGGTGAAGGTTGACCTCCTACAGCAGTGTTCCCCAACCCAGTCCTCAAGGCCCACCAACAGGTCATGTTTTCAGGATTTCCCTCAGATGAATCAGCTGTGATAATTACTAAGGCAGTGAAACTGATCAAATCACCTGTGCAAAATAATGGAAATCCTGAAAACATGACCTGTTGGTGGGCTTGAGGACAGGGTTGGGGAACACTGTCCTAGAGTACAGATCCCCCCCCCTTCTCATTACAGCTTGCTCCCCTTCCAGTACAGATCTCCCCTTCCCCCATTATAGATCTCCCCCCAGCACAGATCTGCCCCCTCCCCCCCCCCCCGCACACACACAGAGCCTCCCTCCAGTATTGATCTCAGTGTAGATCCCCCCCTATTTCAGACCCCCGCCCACACACACAGATTCCTTCTCAGTATAGATCTTCATCCAGTACAGATTTCTCCCCCAGTACAGGTTCCTTCCCAGTAAATGTCTCCCTCCTGTACATATCTCCTCCCAGTATAGGTCCCCCCCCAATGTAGATATCTCCTCCCAGTATAGGTCCCCCCCCCCCCCAATGTAGATATCTCCTCCCAGTACAGATCCCCCCAGTGTAGATATCTCCTCCCAGTACAGATCCCCCCCAGTGTAGATATCTCCTCCCAGTACAGATCCCCCCCAGTGTAGATATCTCCTCCCAGTACAGATCCCCCCCAGTGTAGATATCTCCTCCCAGTACAGATCCCCCCCAGTGTAGATATCTCCCACAGTACAATATAGATCTTCCTCCAGTATGGATCTCCCCCAGTACAGATTCCTCTCGATTATAGTCCCCCCTCCCGTACAGATTCCTCCACAGTATATGTCTCCCTCCAGTACAGATTTCCCCCTAGCACAGATCTTCCTCCACAGTACAGATCTTCCCCCAGTACAGATTCCTCAACATTATAGATTTCCCCCCAGTTCACATCGTCTCCCGTTATAGATTTATGTCAGGGCTGGGCTCAACCCTCCCTTCTCAGAGCAAGCTACTCAGCTGAGGGTTAATTACCAGACTCAGCTTCCACTCTGTCTCACCTGATGTCCATATTCTGCTCGTTAGCCTGCTCTCCTAGCTATATAAACTGCCTGGATCAGATCTCAGATGCCTTCGTCTGATCAACATCTCTGGAGGAATCTCTGCTGTGTATTCCTGTGAAAGACTTTGCCTATTTGACGTTCCTTTCTGGTTCCTGGATTCAAGACCCTGCTCGGCTGACTCCTGACCCTGCATTCCGTTTGTTTGACCTCGCTGATTTCTGGTCCCCTGTTTCACTGGCTTGCTCTGACTATCCGCTCTGGTTACCGAACCCTGGCTATGTTTTGACCACGTTTACTCTGTTTATATCATTTTACCTTTTTATTAAAAAGTGTGATTTTACTGAACTTCTGTCTTGGTCTAATTCATGGTTCATGACAATTTCCCCCCTGTACAGATCTTGCACAAGTCCAGATTCCTCCCCACTATAGATTCCATCCCAGTTTAGATCTTCTCTTTAGTACAGATTCCTTCCCAGTATATATCCCCCACCCCCAGTACAGATTTCCCCCAGTACAGATCTTCCTCCACAGTACAAATCTTCCCCCAGTACAGATTCCTCAACGGTATAGATCAACCCCCAGTTCTCCCATTATAGATTTCCACTCCAGTACAGATTCCTCCCCGGTATAGATCAACCCCCAGTTCTCCCATTATAGATTTCCACTCCAGTACAGATTCCTCCCCGGTATAGATCAACCTCCAGTTCGGATGTTCTCCCATTATAGATTTCCACTCCAGTACAGATTCCTCCCCGGTATAGATCAACCCCCAGTTCTCCCATTATAGATTTCCACTCCAGTACAGATTCCTCCCCAGTATAGATCAACCCCAGTTCAGATCTTCTCCTCAGTACAGATTCCTTCCCAGTATATATCCCCCACCCCCAGTACAGATTTACCCCTAGCCAACGCTGTATCTTGGCCTAGGCCAACAAGGCCCAGGCCTAGGGCAGCACTTTGCAGGGGGGCAGCACAAAAAGAATCCCCGCCGGCTTGCACTTAGTGCTGCCGGTATAATAATACAGGGAGGGCCACCATCAGAGGGGGCAGCACATACAAATGTGGGGGTCCGGGTGTTCCAAAGGGCCCAGGCAGCGGACCCCAACCAATGAGTTATTGTGCGGGCAGCCAGCGGTCCGCAAACTATGTGTGGGGGGCACAAATTTAGTCAGGCCTAGGGCAGCACAAAACCTAAATACAACACTGCCCCTAGCACAGATCTTCCTCCACAGTACAGATCTCCCCCCACTACAGATTTCTCAACAATATATATCAAGCCCCAGTTTGGATCTTCTCCCATTATAGATTTCCGCCCCAGTACAGATTCCTCCCCAGTATAGATCAACCCCCAGCTCAGATCTTCTCCTCAGTACAGATTCCTTCCCAGTATATATCCCCCAGCCCCAGTACAGATTTACCCCTTGCACAGATCTTCCTCCACAGTACAAATCTCCCCCCACTACAGATTCCTTAACAGGATACTGTAGATCAGTGGTTCTCAACCCTGTCCTCAAGTACTCCCAACAAGCCATGTTTTCAGGTTTTCTTTTATCTTGCACAGGTGCTTTAAATCAGAGTCAATGGCTTGGTATTTTGGATAGCTATTTTATCTAAGAGAAATTCCCAAAACATGGCCTGTTGGGGGTACTTGAGGACAGGGTTGAGAACCACTGTTGTAGATCAACCCCCAGTTCAGATCTTCTCCCATTATAGATTTCCCCCCAGTACAGATCTCCCCCAAGTACAGATTCCTTCCCAGTATAGATCAACCCCCAGTTCAGTCTTCTCCTCAGTACAGATTCCTCAACTGTATGGATCAACCCCCAGTTCAGATCTTCTCCCATTATAGATTCCCCCCTCCAGTACAGATCTCCCCCAAGTACAGATTCCTTCCCAGTTCAGATCTTCTCCCATTATAGATTTCCCCCAGTACAGATCTCCCCCAAATACAGGTTCCTCCCCAGTATAGATCAACCCCCAGTTCAAATCTTCTCCCATTATAGATTTCCCCCAGTACAGATCTCCCTCAAGTACAGATTCCTCCCCAGTATAGATCAACTCCCAGTTCAAATCTTCTCCCATTATGGATTTCCCCCAGTACAGATCTCCCTCAAGTACAGATTCCTCCCCAGTATAGATCAACTCCCAGTTCAAATCTTCTCCCATTATAGATTTCCCCCAGTACAGATCTCCCCCAAGTACAGATTCCTCCCCAGTGTAGATCAACTCCCAGTTCAGATCTTCTCCCATTATAGATTTCCCCCAGTACAGATCTCCCCCAAGTACAGATTCCTCCCCAGTGTAGATCAACTCCCAGTTCAGTTCTTCTCCTCTGTACAGATTCCTTCCCAGTATATATCCCCCACCCCCAGTACAGATCCTCTCCCCCTAATACAGCCCTAATACACACATTGCACAGACATAGTCTACTGTTGTCACAATTAGGAAACTGCCCTGAGAGATGCCATGCAGCCATCTCTGAAATGCAAATGGATGGAAAGTGGCTGCAAAGAGGATACAGGAGATCAACAGCACTGCGATGTTTTTTTAATTTTAAGCACATTTGTTTCATATTCTAATCGTTAGTGGGGTCAAATTGACTGCAGAGATGAGAAAAGAAGCAGGATGGTCATTTTTGTTCTTGAACAAATATCAAAAGGTGTGTGGTTTTCATTCAATAAAGTCCTTTCATTCCAAAATATGATGTTAAAAATAGAGGAAATTCTGAAGCGGCATTTGTCAAGCCGTCAAACATGCTGAGAATTTTTCTACTCATACGAAAATCTGCTGGTGTATGGCCAGTTTTCCAATCTGCAGGACAAGTTAGTCTTGTGGACTTCAGAGATATAGGCCTGACTCAGCGGAGGACATGTTAGACCACTACTTCCATCCATTGAGTAAGGATCCTTCTCTACAGCATGTTGGCAGAGGAGTCTTCTACTCACGTTGTGGATACTTTCTAAAGAAAACATACCGTACAGCTTTACATATCTTGTGTTTTGGTGCACCTGAAATCTATTTAGCTGATTTAATTAAAAGTTCAGCAGGGCTTTAAAACCAATGGCCATCTGACAAATCTTCAATTTCCACAGGATCTGCAATAGATGAGGCTTTATGCTCAGCTGTCTGTCCATTCCTCCAAGTTTTGCTCTTTTGCAGAGTAATAGCCACCTACTTCATCCCTGGGTCTGTGGGAGGGTTGGGAGTGAAAATCAGGGGGATCGATGACCATTCACAACCAAGGTTCAGTGGATTCCTAGTGTTCCTCAAAAGGTTGTTAGGGGTTCTTTTGGCTGTGGCTTACTGACCTCCCATCTAATAGTGCCTCCATAGTTCCAGGCCCAGCACCACTTGATGGAGCCAGCAGCATGACTGCAAGGGTGGCATTCTGACCATTACCAATCTAAGGGGCATTTGCCCAATGACCTCCAATGGATTAATCTTAGTAGAGGTTCCTCTGGATGACCCCCAATGGATTAATCCTAGTAGGGGGTCCCTGAAGGTTCCTGTGGATGACCCCCCGGTGGACTAACCCTAGTAAGGGGTCCCTGAGGGTTCCTTTGGATGACCCCCAATGGACTAATCCTAGTAGGGAGCCCCCGAAGGTTCCTCTGGATGATTCCTGATGGACTAATCTTAGTAGGGGGTCCCTGAAGGTTCATTTGGATGACCTCCAATGGACTAATCTTAGTAGGGGTTCCCTGAAGGTTCCTCTGGATGACCCCCGATGGTCTAATCTTAGTAGGGGGGTCTTGAAGGTTCCTCTGGATGATCCCCAAAGAACTAATCTTAGTAGGGGTTCCCTGAAGGTTCCTCTGGATGACCCTCGATGGACTAATCTTAGTAGGGGTTCCCTGAAGGTTCCACTGGGTGACACCCAATGGACTAATCTTAGTAGGGGTTCCCTGAAGATTCCTCTGGATGATTCCCGATGGACTAATCTTAGTATGGGTTCCCCGAAGGTTCCTCTGGATGACCCCGATGAACTAATCTTAGTAGGGGGTCCCTGAAGGTTCTTCTGGATGACCCCTGATGGACTAACCCTAGTAGGGAGTCCCTGAAGTTTCCTCTGGATGACCCCTTAATCTTAGTAGGGGTTCCCTGAAGGTTTCTCTGGATGACCCTCAATAGACTAATCTTAGTAGGGGGTCCCTGAAGGTCCTTTTGGATGAGCCCCAAGGGTCTAATTTTAGTAGGGGTTTCCTGAAGGATCCTCTGGATGACCCATGATGGATTAATCTCAGTAGGGGGGTCCCTGAAGGTTCCTCTGGATGACCCTCAAAAAAATTAATCTTAGAAGGGGTTCCATGAAGGTTCCTCTGGATGACCCCCGATGGACTAATCTTAGTAGGGATTCCTTGAAGGTTCCACTGGATGACACCAAGGGACTAATCCTAGAAGGGGTTCCCTGTGGACTAATCTTAGTAGTAGGGGTTCCCTGAAGGTTCCTCTGGATGACCCCTGATGAATTAATTTTAGTAGGGGGCCCCTGAAGGTTCCTTTGGATGACTCCCAATGCATTAATCTTAGTAGGGGGGACCCTGAGGGTTCCTCTGGATGACCCCCAAAAAACTATTCTTAGCAGGGGTTCCCTGGAGGTTCTTCTGGATAGCCCCCGATGGACTAAACTTAGTAGGGAGTCCCTGAAGGTTCCTCTGGATGACCCCTGATGGATTAATCTAAGTAGGGGGTTCCATGAAGGTTCCTCTGGATGACTCCGGATGGATTAATCTTAGTGGAGGCTCCCTGACGGTTCTTCTGGATAACTCCTGATAGACTAAGCTTAGTAGCGGTTCCCTGAAGGTTCCTCAGGATGACCCCTAATGAACTAATCCCCATAGGGGGTCCGTGAAGGTTCCTTTGGATGACCCCTTATGGACTAATCCTAGTAGGGGGTCCCTGAAGGTTCCTTTGGATGACCCTCAATGGGCTAACCTTAGTAGGGGTACCCTGAAGGCTGATCTGGGGTTATAATGCTAGAAAAGGCTGGTCTAGTAGCTTTAAATGAACCTTTGATGATCTGCTAAGCATGACACAGATCCTCATGATGGGACCCCACTTAGTTGCTCTCTCTCAGCTTTACTTTTCATTAGATAAACAATTCTCTGCACAACATGGAAAACACAACATCTGGGGTTCATTATTTTCCACTGACTTGTATTAATAACACATTGCCGTTCTTTAATTGCTTCAGTTAGAAAATAGGAAACAGAGCGGTTACATTGTATCTATGGCTTGCCGATGAGTCCCACAGCAGCTACCGGGAGCTGAGCTCCAGCTATGGATTTTATTGCATATATATATTGATCCAGCTTGGACCAACGTGAGCGTGTATGCGCCAAACCTGATGGACCGCTGTGGAAAAGGAGAACCATTGTAGTGGTCACCGCTACTACAGATATCGCCGCAGTCTTCCCAGGCCCGCCCTTCTGCCAAGATGGACATAAGGTGTCGCTCACCTGGCACAGGTGCCATTCACAGAATGTCTTGTATATTTCTCGCTGAATGCAAGGTCTTCTCTGATTGGATGAGGTAAGAAACAGGGCAGTGAGGTCACAATCTCCACCTCATCCAATCAGAGAACGCCTTGTATTCCGAGAGAAACATAAAATGTGAATGGTGCCGATGTCAAGGTCAGTCGAACAAAAGTAACTTCTGCACCTTCCTCGTCAGAGTCCCCATCAGAATCCCCCCTTATATCAGGGTCACTAGCAGAGTCCCCCCTTACATCAGATTCCACCCTTACATTATAGTGCCCCATTACATCAGGGTCCACATCAGCATCCCATTTAAATCAGACTCTACACCAGAGTCCCCCGTTAAGTTATAATAAACATAAGGAGTCCCTCCCTTACATCAGAGCCCTCTCTCACATCAGGATCCACATCAGAGTCCCCCCCCCCCCCCCTTAGACCAGGGTCCACATTAGGGTTCTCACATACATCAGAATCCCCTCTTACAGTAGGGTCCTCATCAGAGCACCCCCTTACATCAGACTCCCCACCAGAGTTCCCCCTTATATCAGAGTCCACATTAAACTTTCCCATACACCAGATCCCCCCCCCCCTGCCCTCACGTGAGGGTCCCTATCAGAGTCCCCTTACATCAGAGTATGCATTAGAATTCTCCCATACATCAGGATACCCATTGGAGTCTCCCATCAGACTCCACACCAGAGTTCCTCCTTACATGAGGGTTCCCATCAGAGTCCTCCTTACATCAGGGTCCCTATCAGAGTCCTCCTTACATCACAATCCCCATCAGAGTCCCCCCATACATCAGGGTCACCATCAAAACCCCCCTCTTACATCAGAATTCTCCTTACATCAGGGTCCCCATAAGAGTCCCCCCATACATCAGGGTACCCATTGGAGTCCCCTATAAATCAGACGCCACACCAGAGTTCCTCCTTACATGAGGGTTCCCATCAGAGTCCTCCTTACATCAGGGTCCCTATCAGAGTCCTCCTTACATCACAATCCCTGTTAGAGTCCCCCCCATACATCAAAGTCACAATCAAAACCCCCCCTCTTATATCAGAATTCTCCTTACATCAAGGTCCCCATCAGAGTCCCCCTTACATCAGGGTCCCCATAAGACTCCCCCCATATATCAGGGTACCCATTGGAGTCCCCTATATATCAGACGCCACATCAGAGTTCCTCCTTACATCATAGTGCCCCCTTACATCAGATTCCCCACCTTGCATCAGGGACCCCATCAGATTCCTCTCACATCAGAGTCTGCATTATAATTCTCCTATACATCGGGGTCCCCTATAAATCAGATTCCACACCAGAGCCCCTCCTTACAACAGGGTTACCCTTCAGAGTCCCTCCATTACATCAGAGTCCATATCAGAGCCCACCTCACATCAGAGTCCCCTCTCACACCAGAATTCCCCACTTACATCAGGGTCCCTATCAGATTTCCCCCTTACATGAGACTCCACATCATAGCTCCCCTCTACATCAGGGTCCACTTAAGAGTCTCTCTTTACATCAGTCTCCAGTCGCATCAGGGTCCCCTTTAAATCATACCAATGTTGGCCCTTGCCATCAGCATCCCTTACAGTAAACTCAACATCAGAGCCCACCCTTACACCAGAGTCCACATTAGAGTTTCCACATATCAGAATGGTCCCCATCAAAGCACCCCCTTATACCATATTAGAGTTCCCACATACATCAGATTCTCCTCTCATATGAGGGTCCCCATCAAAGAACAATATAAATCAGTCTCCACACCAGAGTCCACATTAGACTTTCCCATACACCAGACCCCCCCCTCCACTCACATGAGGGTCCCTATCAGAGTCCCCTTACATCAGAGAATGCATTAGAATTCTCCCATACATCAGGGTACCCATTGGAGTCCCCTATAAATCAGACTCCACACCAGAGTCTCTCCCTTTCATCAGGGTCCCCATCGGAGTCGCTCCCTTACATCAGAATCCCCCAAAGTTTGGAGACCCCACCACACGTTAAACGTATTTGTTTAGAACTGAAACATCGCCTTCATTTATCACGAAAATGAAAATGACATCATGTTTGAGCCGATGACAGCGCGTTTCCCCGGCCTGCACAGCGACGGAGTTCATCCCGCCAGCATCTGAAAGCACTTAGGGCCCCGCAGCCCAGATGTTCGGCCGGCCGCGCTGTCAGCCTGGCTCATTGATGCATGAGGTTGGTCCAACGCAACGGCGAAGAGCGAGCCGGAGCGATCCTTCTGTAATTGGCACTCCTCCGTCCACAATGACTCTCTGTCCTTAGGATATGGGTTTGCGTTCTCTCATTAATTCTCCGGCTTAGACGGCCCGGGCCTTCATTATGTTTTCACAATCTACAATTTCATTCACAATCCCTCTTGATTATTGAAGCCAATCAAGGGGCAGCTAACCGGTTAAAAAGGGAAGAGCGGGGGGGGGACCCGCTGTTTATGTTAACCCTTTCGGCTCAGTCCGTCCTTCATCCTGCCTGTAGACGATGGGCGCGGTTATGCCACGGGCGGTCAAATGCGTTATCAAGCGCAGGAATAAAATGAGTGTATTTCGGTGAACCGTTGCGGTGCTTACATGGTCGTTTAAAAAAAAAAATACAGCATGCACTGCAACTTTTTCCAGCACGCCGACTGCTTCAACATGCAATTTTCAGTGTTTTTGAGGCATCTGTAATGCTTTTTTTTTTTTTTTTTTAGCTTTAAGCCCTGCGTGTGTTGATTTTCTTTTTGTTTAAAAGGGGTTCAGTAGAACCCTGGCTCAATAGTATTCCCACCTCAGTAGTACCCCTGCTTTTCAAATTCCCAGTTGATTAGTTCCCTCAATCAGCAGATCCCTTGCTCAGCAGTACCCCCAGCTCTGCTGGTCCCTCACTCAGTAGTACCCCCAACTCTGCTGATCTCCCGCTCAGTGGTAACCCCCAGCTTTGCTGATCCTCCGTTCAGTTGCAATCCTCAGCTCAGTGGTAACCCCCAGCTCTCTTGGTCTTCCGCTCAGTGGTAACTCCCAGCTCCGCTGGTCCTCTGCTCAGTGGTAACCCCCAGCTTTGCTGATCCTCCGCTCAGTGGTAACCCCCAGCTCTGCTGATTCTGCACTCAGTGGTAACCCCCTAACCACTGACGTTCCGCTCAGTGGTAACTCCCAGCTCCACTGGTCCTCTGCTCAGTGGTAACCCCCAGCTTTGCTGATCCTCCGCTCAGTGGTAACCCCCAGCTCTGCTGATTCTGCACTCAGTGGTAACCCCCTGCTCTGTTGGTCCTCCGCTCAGTGGTAACTCCCAGCTCCGCTGGTCCTCTGCTCAGGTGGTAACCCCCAGCATTGCTGATCCTCCGCTTAGAGGTAACCCCCAGCTCTGCTGATTCTGCACTCAGTGGTAACTCCCTGCTCTGTCGGTCTTCCGCTCAGTGGTAACTCCCAGCTCCGCTGGTCCTCTGCTCAGTGGTAACCCCCAGCTTTGCTGATCCTCCATTCAGTAGTAACCCCCAGCTCTGCTGCTTCTGCACTCAGTGGTAACCCCCAGCTCTGCTGGTCCTCGGCTCAGTGGTAAACCCCAGCTCTGCTGATCCTTCTCTCTTTAAGGTCCTTGCTATACTCCCATGTTGCGCACTACATGTGACATCCGCTAGTTTGAACTGCTCCAGTCCCCAGTGGTCAATCCTCTGCCAATCGGTGCTCTCACTCCAGTCCCACTCACCTTCTGCTATAGCGTTCCCACATTATGCAACACATGTGCTGACATGCATTTTTTATATGTTTTTGAGGCTTCTGTAACGCTTTTTTGAATTTTTAATGAAGCTTCCCAAATGCCCTGTGTGTTTTTTCTATTTGTTTTAAAGGGGTTCAGTAGAACCCTGTCTCAATAGTATCCTCACCTCAGTAATACTCCTGCTTGGCATTTCCCCAGTTGATTAGTACACTCATTCAGCAGATCCCTCGCTCAGTAGAACCCCCAGCTCTGCTGATTTCCCGCTCAGTAAAAAAAAACCCCAGCTCTGCTTATCTACTGCTCAGTTGCAACTCCCAATTCTGCTGATCCTCGGCTCAGTAATAACCCCCAGCTCTGCTGATCTCCCGCTTAATGGTAACCCCCAGCTCTGCTGATCTCCTGCTCAGCTGCAACTCCCAACTCTGCTGATCCTCGGCTCAGTAGTAACCCACAGTTCTGCCGATCTCCTGCTCAGTTGCTACTCCCAGCCCTAATGATCCTCCGCTCAGTAATAACCCCCAGCTCTGCTGATCTCCTGCTCAGTTGCAACTCCCAGCTCTGCTGATCCTCAGCTCAGTGGTAACCCCCAGCTCTGCTGATCTCCTGCTCAGTTGCAACTTCCAGCTCTGCTGATCCTCGGCTCAGTGGTAACTGCCACACTTTGAATGACAATTGCACGGTCATGCAACACTGTACCCATATTAAATTATCATGTTTTCAATTAACAGTTTTTTATTATGTATTAGAGTCATACAAAAATCGCAATAGTATACACTGCATACAATGACATATGTGGCAAAACATCAAGAGTGGGCCCGTAGTTTTCTATCAAAACTCCAACCGTTAGCGGAGGGCCCAGTCTGATCAATCTATTGTAGTTACCAAACTATCAGTCACCTAAACCATAGCATTGTAGAAGGTAAACCACAAATCCACAATGTGCAAATTCCTCTGAAATACCAAAAAAGGAAAGAAAAACAAAAAAAAAAAAAAAAAAGAGAGAAAAGGGGGAAACAGATAGAAAACACAGCACAGAATGAAGAAAGAGAAGAAAGGAAAAGAGGTAAAAGAAAGAAAAAAGAAGCTGCGGTGCCATCCCGTAAATCATCCCAGGGCATTTTCCTCCCGGAGGCGCCAGAGCTCCCAGGCCTTATTATGTGCATCTAAGGTGTCATTTATTCTGCCCGTCATCCTCTCCATTAGTTCCACATTAATGATTCTAGCATGTAAGTCCTCCAGGGCAGGCAAGTGGCGACCCTTCCAATAAAGAGCGACTAAGCATCACGCTGCGGGCCCCACCCAACTCGGTTGGCGACAGGCCCAAGTGGAAAGCCCTCAGGGTCAGGGGAACCATGGCACTCAGCACCTCCACCAGTAATTGGTTGACCATCTGCCAGTATGGGACAATCAGTGAACAAGTCCAGTAAATATGGAACAAGGTACCCCTATCCTTGAAACATCGCCAGCACCTATCCGTCGTCGTGGAGTATATAGAATGCAGGACATCCGGCGTCAAGTACCAAAAGTAAAGAATCTTATAACTGTTCTCCTTATAGAGTACACATGGAACTCTTGGCAGCCTGAGACCAGATCACCCGCCATGTCTCGATGGGAATCTCCTCCTGTAGGAGTTCCTCCCACTTGACCATATATCTATGCTTACCAACCGCCGACAAGGGGTAGGCGTTTAGTATCTGAAATGGCAGAGATTAGTCCCCTACGGTCTGTACCCAGCAGAATTAGTTGTTCAAAGGGGAAAGGTTTAGAGAATCAGAGGTCTGGTGCTATGGAATGAGCGTAATGATGAATTTGTAGATACCCATAGAATGCCTGTTGAGGCAAGTCAAATTTCTCTCGGAGCTGTGCAAAAGTCAGGAGTTTTCGGGAGACAGGATCCACCAAGTGGCCCAGATGGAAAAGGTTCCTAGATGCCCATGGTGCTGACTTGGATGTGCGAGGCTATCCGGGAGGGCCGTACAGGAAAGAACTGAGATCACACCTACCCGACTGTGTCCCCCACATCGTCCTTAAATGAAGCATGGGACCCAGGAGTTGACCAGGGGCCACCTCCGCCTTCGCCCCCCAGAACAGTTATTAGGGTGTATTGGAGCCAGCCACAGTTTCTCAATCACTGTCCATTTATTATATAAATGTTGTGTAAACAAGGACGCGACGGCGCGTAGCTGTGTCGCCTGATAATACCTGACAAAATTCGGGAACGCCAGACCTCCGTCCCGGCGGGACGCCGTCAATACGGTGCAAGGGACCCTATGTTTCTTGTAATTCCAGACATATTGAAGCATATCTGCTTGCAAGTGTTTTAGTTGGGCAAGAGGCACTGCTACGGGCAATGTCTGGAAGAGATAAAAGAGCTTGGGGAGAATGAGACAGCTTTCTTTTGGAGGCAGTTAATCACCACTGGGGTTTTTATTTTTTGCTAAACAAAAAAAATAGAACAAAAATTGAGAAAAAAGTTTTAGTTTCTGTTAGAAAATGTTGTAAATAAATAATTTTTCTCCTTCACTGATGTGCACTGATGAGGCTGCATTGATGGGCACTGATGAGGCAGCACTAAGCGGCAATTATAGGCAGCACTGATGGGCGCTGGCTGGCAGCACCGATAATCAGGACAGTGGTGATCACTGCAGATGTCCCGTGTGGATCGTCACTTACCTGCTTCTCCTCTCCTCACATGCTGTCAGTGTGAGGAGAGGACTGCAGATAACCGGCAAATCCTGTTTACACTGTGATTGGCTTTTCCCCTCAATCTGCAATCAGCTGTGCCTAAAGATTCCTGCCGATGCGCGGCGCAGGGGGGGGGCATGATCACAGGAGGACGTCAATAGACGCCCTCCCAAAAATGTGCAACTGTGCTGTAGCCATCATTCGGCTATAGTGTAGTCGGGAAGAAGCCAAATAAGACAAAAGCAGACACATTTCAGGTTCACAATTTTATTTCGTTTTACAATAGATAATAAAACTGGTCCTAGGAAGGAAGACCAGCAAAGGATATCAGGAAGTGCAGATGATCCACCAAACCATTCACCAGGGCCAGAAGAAGAGCTTACTACCAAACCTGGACGGCTTTAACTCTCCTTCCACAGAAGGATTGGGTAATGGTCTCTCCCTCGACTTGTATACGTTTTCTGGAAGAGGTCGGTCGGTTTTCACCTTTGTGACCTAATGTGGAAGAAAGCGAAGAAGCGACATCTTAGCGACCCTTTTTTTTTTTTTTTTTTCTTTACACTTTACAGGAACAATAGAGCTTTGCTCGCTAAAAGTAGGATATTATTATGTGTTGACTGTAACCCTGCAACAATACCATCCCCAGGGGCCCATTCACACCTCTCCCTTCCTGTGCATTACGTTACAGCTGGTTAAATCTGCTTAGGTTTGCCTTCTCTGGTTCCAGCATTTTCACCAAACTTTATTGTTTTGGATTTGCATGCTGGAAGCCCCAACTTAGATCTCCCCCGAGGCGTTTTATCCATTCTCTAGGACTAAGGCAGCCTACAGGGTGAAATGCATCAGCAGGGGAGGTCCTCCGGCACGGGCAACTGAAGCTAGAGCTGCACGATTAATCGTTAAAAGATCGCGATCTCCCCGACAATCTCAACCCGACATTTCCTCAATTCTACGTGACAAGTGCAGAGTGGCTCAGCGTCAAAAAAAAAAAAAAAAAAAAGTCTGCCAAGTTTCAAAACATTTGTGAGCAAACTATAAACGTTGCAATGTTTTGTTTTAGATCAAAGGAATTAACTTCCGTCTGTAATTTAAGTCAGTTTAACCACTTAAACTACCGCCTTACGTATATTTACTGCGGCAAAGTGCCTCTTTATCACGGTTTATTAAACGGCGATTCGCGCATGCGCGAGTAGCGGGGCGCTCCGTGAGCAGGGCCGCGGGTCGGGCAGACTTGACGCCGGCGACCTGCGATCACCTGTGAGAAGAAGAACAAGGAACCACCGATGTAAAACACGGTGGTTCCCCGCTCTGTCAAACGGCATGCAAGAGATCTACTGATCGCTGTCACTGGGATCAGTTAGATCTCTTATGCCCCTGGCAGCCCAGCCCCTTCACAGTTAGAACACGCCTAGGGAACACCGTTAACCCCTAGATCTCTCCCTGCAGGTTAAACCTTCACTGCCAATGACATTTATACGGTAATCAGTGGATATTTAAATTTCGGATCGCTGTATAAATGTCATTGGTCCCAAAAAAAGTGTCAAAAATGACCGACATGTCCCCCCCAATATCACAGTCCTGATAAAAATCGCAGATCGCCACCATTACTAGTAAAACAAAAACAAAAAATTGTAAAAAAAAAAAAAAAACGCCAGAAATGAATTTTCATGGTTTGTTAATGTGGCAACTTTTGTGCAAATCAATCAATAAACGCAGATTGCGATTTTTTTTTACCAAATATATGTGGAAGAATATAAATCAGCCAAAACCGATGAATAAAATTGTTTTTTTTTTTGGATTTGCATTTTAGCAAGTAGTAAAAAATATTGTTTTTTTTTTTTTTGCAAAATTGTCGCTCTTTTTTTGTTTATAGCGGTGATCAGAAATGACACAAAGGGGATCAAATACCACCAAAAGAAAGCTCTATTTGTGGGGAAAAAAAGGATGCCAATTTTGTTTGGGTACAACGACGCACGACCGCGCAATTGTCAGTTAGACGCAGTGCCGAATCGCAAAAAGCGGTAAAAAAAAAAACGGAACTGTGAAGTTAGTCCAATTTTTTGTATAATATAAAAGATGTTACACAGTGAGAATCGTGATCTTTATTCTAAGCAAAAAAAAATTGTGATTCTCATTTTGGCCAGAGTCGTGCAGCTCTACCTGAAGCAATAAAGTTTTATGAAACACTGACATCATCAGTGTGCGCCTGGTCTTGGTGACCCAGCTTTCTATGGAGGGCACAGACAAACTCCATCCTGCTGGCACCTGCTCTTCTTAGACATTTCTGTGGCTATGTAAGCTAGTGGGCTGCAAAACAAATTAGTTTTAGATCGGGTGGAGCGGTATTAGACCCCCATCAGGTTTTTTATTGCTGTCTGTGTCCCTGTTAGGGAGATTCACCCTCTCTATTTGTCCCGTTTATTACTAACCACTTCACCCCCGGAAGGATTTCCCATGTTAGGACCAGAGCACTTTTTGCGATTCGGCGCTGCGTCGCTTTAACTGACAATTGCGCAGTCGTGCGACGTTGTACACAAACAAAATATGCATCCTTTTTTTCCCACAAATAGAACTTTCTTTTGGTGGTATTTGATCCCCTCTGCGTCATTTCTGATTACCGCTATAAAAAAAAAAAAAGAGAGCAACAATTTTGCAAAAAAAAAAAACCCCAATATTTATTTCTTACTTTTTGCTAAAATACAAATCCAAAAAAATATATATAAAAAAAACAAAATGTATTCATCAGGTTTTGGCCAATTTATATTCTTCCTCATTTGTGGTTAAAAAAAAAAAAAAACGCAATCGGCGTTTGCGCAAAAGTTGCCGCTTTTTTTTTTTTTTTTTACTGGTAATATCGGCGATCTGCAATTTTTATCGGGACTTTGATATTGCGACGGACATGTTGGACATTTTTTACACTTTTTTGGGACCAAAGACATTTATACAGCGATCAGAAATTTAAATATCCACTGATTACTGTATAAATGTCATTGGCAGTGAAGGGGTTCACCTGCAGGGGGAGATCTAGGGGTTAACTGTGTTCCCTAGGCGTGTTCTAACTGTGAGGGGGCTGGGCTTCCATGGGCACCAGATCCAACTGATCCCAGTGATAGGGATCAGTAGATCTCTTACATGCAGCCTGTCAGAAAGGGGAACCGCCATGTTTTAAGTTAGCTTCATTGTGGCTGCACAGGGTGGCGGGGAGCGAGTAAAGGCAAGTATCTACCCCAGGGGGTGGGGTAGGAATTAAGCAACCCATTTTCCTTCACACCCTGGTCACTCTTAGCACAGGTAGAGGCATCGATAACAAAAGTGATCTCGGCCGGACATCTAATGTCTGTTGTCCAATGTCAATCTAATGCCTGCCTGATAGTTTCACACCCCTTCTTCCCCCCATATAGCAAATATCTCTGGCCATGCTGGGGACAGAATCTCTCCTTGAATGAGAAGGGAGGACCCCGTGTCTAAAATAACGCAACTCTTGATGGGAGAATACAATCGTATATTGAACATGTGAGAATGTACAGACCGAGCCAGCATGTTTCCAGGGAAATTGCCCCATGAGGCCCTTTGCCTCTGCATTACACAAGCTGGAATTTGCCATCACAAAAAAATTCTGGTACTACTTTTGATTCATTCCATTTCCGCCCTGAAGAAGCGGGAGGCAATTCCCCTGAAACTTGTTGTCTCCACCTCTACGTTCTCCCACTTTCAATAAATGATTGCATTCTCCCCACCAAGAGTTGAATGAGAAGGAAGGAGCACCCGGTGTCCAACATAATGCAAGTCTTGGTGGGAAGATAAAATTGTTTATTGAAAATGTGAGAACGTGCGGTGTCAACGAGTTTCGGGGGAAGGGTCTCCCTCTTCTTCAGGTTGGAGATGGATGTACTCCAAGGTAGTACCAGAATTTTTTGTGGTGGCATATGCCAGCTTATGAATGGCAGGGGCAAAGGGCCTCTCTCTAGGGGGGGTACTTCCCCCAAAACTCGTTAAATCGATCTATACGTTTTCACATTTTCATTAAACAATTGTAATCTCCCAATGAGAGCTGACTGAGAAGGAAGGAGCAGCCAGTGTCAATCAATTCTTGGTGGGAGAATACAATTGAATATTTAATGTGCGAGAATGTACAGATTGAGCCAATGCATTTCGGGGCCAATTGCTGCCCCAGCCACCCCCCAGGCCTTTTGCCTCTGCATTATACAAGCCGCCATTCGCCATCACAAAAAAAATAAATTCTGGAACCACTTTGGATTCCATCCATTTCCGCCCTGAAGGAGGCAATTAACCTGAAACTCGTTGGCTCGATCTATACATTCTCACATTTTCAACAAACAATTGTAATCTCCCAACAGGAGTTGAATGAAAAGGAAGGAGCAGCCAGTGTCAATAATGCAATTCTTGGTGGGAGAATTTGTACAGATTGAGCCAACGCATTTCGGGGCGCAGCCACCCTCAGGCCTTTTGCCTCTGCATTATACAAGCTGGCATTCGCCATCACAAAAAAATTCTGGAACTACTTTGGATTCCATCCATTTCCGCCCTGAAGGAAAAGGCAATTCACCCGAAACTTGTTGGCTCCATCTATACGTTTTCATACGTTCAATAAACTATTTTTTTCTACCACCCAAGGGTTGAATGAGAAGGACGGAGTAGCCAAAGTCCGAAATCATGCAACCCTTGGTGGTGAGAGAACAAAATCAATTACTGAAAAAGTGTGAGAACGTACAGAGTCAACAAGTTTTGGGGGAACGGTCTTCCCCTTCTTCAGGGTGGAGATGGATGGACAGACGGACTCTAAGGTAGTATCAGATTTTTTTGTGGTGGCATATGCCAGCTTATGTAATGCAGAGGCAAACGCCCTCAGGGGGGGTAATTCCCCCGAAACTCATTGGCTCGATCTGTACGTTCTCATACTTTCAATAGACAACTGTATTCTTCCACCAAGAGTTGAACGAGAAGGAATGAGCAGCCGGTACTTGGTTGAATAATGCCACTCTTGGTGGGAGAACACAATTATTGAAAGTGTGAGAATGTACAGATCTAAATAATATTCGGGGGAACTGCCCCCCCCCCCTCTTCAAGGCGGAGATGGATGGACTCCAAGGTAGTACCAGAATGGTTTGGTGGTGGCAAATGTTGGCTTATGTAATGCAGAGGCAAAAGGGGGGCAATTCCCTCAAAACACACTGGCTTGCTCTGTACGTTCTCACAATTTCAATAAACAATTGAATTCTCCCTCCAAGAGTTTCAGAAACTGGGTGCTCCTTCCTTCTCATTTAACCGGTTCCCCACCGCGCGCAGTCTTTTTACGGCGGCAGTGGGGGAGCCCTGCGCGAATCGCCGTAAATAAGCGGCGATTCGCATTTGGCCACCAGGGGGCGCGCGCGCACCCGCCGCACTCCTGGGGAGTGTGCCCGCGGCTCGGGCGGACCCGATGTCTGCCGGCGAGCCGCGATGAGCGTCTACAGAGAAAGAACGGGGAACCGCCGATGTAAACACGGCGGTTCCCCGCCCTGTCAGTGGGGCATGAGAGATCTACTGATCCCTGTCACTGGGATCAGTTAGATCTCTCACGCCCATGTTAGCCCAACCCCCCCACAGTAAGAACACACCCAGGGAACACAGTTAATCCCTAGCTCTCCCCCTGCAGGTTAACCCCTTCACTGCCAATGACATTTATACAGTAATCAGTGGACATTTAAATTTCTGATCGCTGAATAAATGTCATTGGTCCCAAAAAAGTGTCAAAATGTTCCGACATGTCCCCCCCAATATCGCAGTACCGCTAAAAATCGCAGATCGCCGCCATTACTAGTAAAAAATAAAAACCCCAGAAATGAATTCTCACCATCCGTAAACGCGGCCACTTTTGCGCAAACCAATCAATAAACGCCGATTGCAATTTTTTTTATCACAAATATGAGGAAGAATATAAATCGGCCAAAAACGGTGAAAAAAAATGTTTTTTTATATTTTGTTTTGGATTTGAATTTTAGCAAAAAGTAAGAAATTTGTTTTTTTTTTGCAAAATGGTCGCTCTGCTTTTGTTTATAGCGGCGATCAGAAATAACGCAGAGGCGATCAAATACCACCAAAAGAAAGCTCTATTTGTGGGAAAAAGAGGACGCAAATTTCGTTTGGGTACAACGTCGCACGACCGCGCAATTCTCAGTTAAAGCGACGCAGCGCCGAATCGCAAAAAGTGCTCTGGTCCTAAACTGGGAAATTCTTCCGGGGCTGAAGTGGTTAAGCACAGTTTCTGAACTGTCGTAATGGTAAGGCAGCAGCCCAAACCTCCAAAAAGGAGGATCAGCACCACCACTTTCCCACAGAACGCCCTAATAAAGATCAGTAACTGTTAGAACCGGTACAGCATGGTCTCCAGCTCAAATTAGTATCTCACCTTGGACAATTCCCCCAGGTCCGGGCGTATCCAGCCGAGCTTGTCAAAGACACAGTTATCAAAAGCGAGCTGCTGTTTACGACATAAGCGGAGTTCCTGGAGGCCAGTATAGTCGAGACAACTCCAATATTCTGTGAAAGGCTCCGCACAGTGAGCTTTAACTTTTCTGGAAGAGAGAGAGAGAGAGTGAATAAAAAGATAAAATAAGCAACAACAAAAAGAAGAAGGAAAATATCTTCAACGACCAGAAATCATTGACCACCTTTGTGTCACCTTTCCCTATATGAGATGTGCTGCTCAGCCATTCACAGGGAGCTTTGCATTCAAATACAAAGCTTCCTCTGATTGGCCAAGTTGGAGAGGGAGGAGGAATGACATCATGATCTTTGCCTCAGCCAATCGCAGGAAGGTTTGCATTAATTCTGGCTGGCTTACCATAGAGGTGATCGGGGATTGGAACATTCCCAATCATCTCTATGGTATACGGAAGCGAGTATTTCATCACTTTCAGTCTCTGGTCTTTTGTTTACTGACTGGGGAAAGCTTCGGAACGGATCTGGGTTTAATGTGAAGCTTTCAAAGTCAAAAGGAGAAAACTAGGGTCTAATAGACTCCAGATGTCATTAAATAGGACCTGTCACTGCTTATAGTTATCAAGAGAGGTTTACATTCCTTGTGCTAGCAAAAAAAATAAATAAAAAAGGATAAAAATAAAACCTGTCTGAATAAAATAATGGCATCATTGTGAACGTTAGAGAGAGCAAGAATTATGGAGCAAAATCTCCTGTTTAAAATGAATGACCTATAAAGGCTTTTAAAGAAATGTCACCTGTGGCGATTGTTAAAGCCCGTCTCTGACCACCTCCTGTATCAGGTCTGCAGTCTCTGACCACCTCCTGTATCAGGTCTGCAGTCTCTGACCACCTCCTGTATCAGTCCTGCAGTCTCTGACCACCTCCTGTATCAGGTCTGCAGTCTCTGACCACCTCCTGTATCAGGTCTGCAGTCTCTGACCACCTCCTGTATCAGGTCTGCAGTCTCTGACCACCTCCTGTATCAGGCCTGCAGTCTCTGACCACCTCCTGTATCAGGTCTGCAGTCTCTGACCACCTCCTGTATCATGTCTGCAGTCTCTGACCACCTCCCGTATCATGTCTGCAGTCTCTGACCACCTCCCGTATCATGTCTGCAGTCTCTGACCACCTCCCGTATCATGTCTGCAGTCTCTGACCACTTCCCGTATCATGTCTGCAGTCTCTGACCACTTCCCGTATCATGTCTGCAGTCTCTGACCATCTCTTGTATCATGTCTGCAGTCTCTGACCATCTCTTGTATCATGTCTGCAGTCTCTGACCATCCCTTGGATCATGTCTGCAGTCTCTGACCATCTCTTGTATCATGTCTGCAGTCTCTGACCATCTCTTGTATCATATCTGCAGTCTATGAGCAGCTCTTGTTTCCCCCATTTCACCCTCACTTATTGTCCTGCTTACCTTATCACGGAAAGTGAAAGTAAATCTGGGAGGTCACCAAACATTAATAGAGGGGAAATCTTCCAATGGTGACGACCAGGCATTGGATTTCCCTCACTTTTTGTTTGGCTATGGGATAGGAAGTGAAAGGATACCTCCCCAATGGGACACAGATGGTGATAAACCCTGACACCCTATCCAAAATGAAAAATGTTTTACCCTTAGTTCCATTTTAATTCAACTTATTAAAAAGGAACTTTAGTTAGAAAATTAAGTCCTGCTATTTCACTTCAGGCTGGCCCCTAGCTATGTAAAACATTAAAAAATAAGCTCCCGCCGCCTATACAGTTTAAAATCCAGTAATACACCGGCTCACCCTGCTCTGCACACGCTCAGTTGCTCTATTTTTTGTTATGGTGCTAAAAATCAGAGCCACTAGAGGCTGAATTGCCGACAGCCTAAAGATTTACTGCTGTCCAGGTGCTCTGGACTTCAGTAGGGCCGAAACAACTAATCGATTAATCGACAACGAATTGATTATTAAAATAGTTGTCAACTATTTTCATAATCGATTAATCAGCCAGCTGATTAGTTGGCCTATGTATAGAATGCATTATTTGTTTACATATCAGGAAATACAGTGCAGCACACATACAGCTCAGTACACTGTCCGTAAATGTCAGTAAGTGCCTGAGAACTTGTGAATGTGTGAGGAGCAATGCCTCATGGGACATGTAGTCATGGGCAGGAAGTGAGAGGTTCCAATGGTAGAAGTTTTTTTTTACCTTGCTATAGGGACTCTCTATTACTATACTTTGCAGCTTGATATTGAGGCACTCTGAAGGCAGGAGGAGCCAGACGTGTTGACCCCAGAAGAGGGGAATCAGGGCTGCTCTGTGCAAAAGCATTACACAGAGCAGGTAAGTATAGCATGTTTGTTATTTTAAAAAAATACTTTAAAGACTGTGTACAGGAAGATCAGCATCTGAACCCAGAGAAGGTGGAGGCTGATAGACTGGAGGTAATAGAAGGCATTGCAATTACATTTAAAGTCGACTTTTACCAGTATTGTGCATTTATATATAAAGTGATCATATCCAGGAAAACAAAAGTCTCAGCTTTTAGCACTACTTTAATATTAAAGATTTCTATCTCCCTTCCACCCTTCATATAATTTCATGTCCGACTCCTAGGTAAAATACCCATATATCCTACTTCTGGGTGTATTTATTATTATTATTATTATTATAAATGCTTCTGTCTGTTATTCTCAGAGTGGATTAGAGATTTTGCTCCCCAACCATATAGTTGGTTATTTATATGTATCACTGCATATAGATATTTAAGACAAAATTGCCTTTTTTTCTTTTAAAACTTTAAATATTCACTAAATTTTACACCACATTTTTTTGTAAGGTTATTATCTGATTAAGCAAAACAATTATCGACCAACTAATCCAGGGGTGGCGAACACGCGGCTCTCGAGCCGCATGCGGCTCCCGGCCATAATGAATGCGGCTCTTTGCCTCTTATTATATTTTGTATATACTGTGGCTCTTTGCCAAGTTTCATGTTTCTCTCAGGGCGATCTCAGGCAGCTTGCATTGACTTCTATGATAGAAGTCTCCTCGCAAGCCGCCTTGAGATCGCCTCGAGCGCCGCGCCGCTTCTGTGTGAGTGTTTGTCTGTTTTGGCAGGTCACTGCGTGGTGTGGCTCTCTGACTCTCACAGTTTAAAATTTTGGCTCTTTGTGTCTAACTTGTTCGCCACCCCTGAACTAATCGATTATGAAAATAATCGTTAGTTGCAGCCCTAGACTTCAGCAAAACGGCAGCCTCCGGAAAGAAGACAGAACAATGCTGGAGGCAATTTACAGCACACATTCATTTTGGTAGGATAATTAAGGGTAACTTTAACCCCTTAATACTGGACACTTTCACCCCCTTTCTGCCCAGGCCAATTTTCAGCTTTCAGCGCTGTCACACTTGAATGACAACACAGAATGACAATTGCGCGGTCATGCAACACTGTACCCAAAAATTTTTTTTTCAATATTTTTGAGACAAAGAGCTTTCTTTTGTTTGATAGTATTTAATCACCACTGAGTTTATTCTTTGCTAAACAAATGAAAAAAGACCAAAAATGTGGAAGAAAACCTTTTAGGCTCCAATTACACCTGAGCATATCGATTCACTGACGCTTTTTTAAAGCATTTTTAGAAGCGTATTACAACTTCAGGCATTTCTATTAAGGTCTATGAGGCCAAAATGCTTTTAATCTGCCAAAAAGCTCATGTACTTTTTTGAGCTTCAGGCGACAGAAAGCTCAGGTGTGAACAGGGGCCATTGAAATGAATGGGATTTGGCTTGTTGAGCGTTTTAGAGCTTCAAGCAGAAAATGTCTCAGGTGTGAACAGGGCCTTAGTCTCTGAAGAGGCTGCACTAATGGGCGATGAGGAAGCCACACTGACGATGCTGCACTAATGGGCGCTAAGGAGGCAGCACCGATGGGCGCTGAGGAGGCTGCACCGATGGGCGCTGAGGAGGCTGCACCGATGGGCGCTGAGGAGGCTGCACCGATGGGCGCTGAGGAGGCTGCACCGATGGGCGCTGGGGAGGCTGCACCGATGGGCGCTGGGGAGGCTGCACCGATGGGCGCTGGGGAGGCTGCACCGATGGGCGCTGGGGAGGCTGCACCAACGATACTGCACCGGTGGGCACTAAGGAGGCTGCACCGATAGGCACTGAGGATGCTGCACCAATGGGCACTGAGGAGGCTGCCCCCAAGGGGCGCTGAGGAGGCTGCACTGATGGGCACTGAGGAAGCTGCACTGACGATGCTGCACTGATGGGCGGTGAGGAGGCTGCACTGATGGGAGCTGAGGAGGAAGCACCAATGGGCGCTGAGGAAGCTGCACCGATGGGCGCTGAGGAGGCTGCACCGATGGGCGCTGAGGAGGCTGCACCGACGATACTGCACCGGTGGGCACTAAGGAGGCTGCACAGATGGGCACTGAGGAGACGGCACTGAGAATGCTGCACCAATGGGCACTGAGGAGGCTGCCCTGATGGGCACTGAGGAAGCTGCACTGACGATGCTGCACTGATGGGCGCTGAGGAGGCTGCACTGATGGGAGCTGAGGAGGAAGCACCAATGGGCGCTGAGGAGGCTGCACTGACGATGCTGCACCGATGGGCGCTGAAGAGGCTGCACTAAAGGGCGATGAGGAGGCCACACTGACGATGCTGCACTAATGGGTGCTGAGGAGGCCACACTGATGGGCGCTGAGGAGACTGCATTGATGATGCAGCACCGATGGGCGCTGAGGAGCCTGCCCCGATGGGCGCTGAGGAAGCTGCACCGATGGGCGCTGAGGAGGCTGCACCAACGATACTGCACCGGTGGGCACTAAGGAGGCTGCACCGATGGGCACTGAGGAGACGGCACTGAGAATGCTGCACCAATGGGCACTGAGGAGGCTGCCCTGATGGGCACTGAGGAAGCTGCACTGACGATGCTGCACTGATGGGCGCTGAGGAGGCTGCACTGATGGGAGCTGAGGAGGAAGCACCAATGGGCGCTGAGGAGGCTGCACTGACGATGCTGCACCGATGGGCGCTGAAGAGGCTGCACTAAAGGGCGATGAGGAGGCCACACTGACGATGCTGCACTAATGGGTGCTGAGGAGGCCACACTGATGGGCGCTGAGGAGACTGCATTGATGATGCAGCACCGATGGGCGCTGAGGAGCCTGCCCCGATGGGCGCTGAGGAAGCTGCACCGATGGGCGCTGAGGAGGCTGCACCAACGATACTGCACCGGTGGGCACTAAGGAGGCTGCACCGATGGGCACTGAGGAGACGGCACTGAGAATGCTGCACCAATGGGCACTGAGGAGGCTGCCCTGATGGGCACTGAGGAAGCTGCACTGACGATGCTGCACTGATGGGCGCTGAGGAGGCTGCACTGATGGGAGCTGAGGAGGAAGCACCAATGGGCGCTGAGGAGGCTGCACTGATGGGCGCTGAGAATGCTGCACTGATGATCAGTGACCTGATTATTTGTGTACACGTCTCCTGTGGCAGCACATGAGAAAAGTACTGCAGATAACCAGCAAGTCTGTTTACATTGTGATCAGCTGTGATTGGACACAGGTGATCACATGGTAAAGGGCCACTATGATTGGCCCTTTACCCCAATCTGTGATCGGCTGTGTCTAAAGGACACAGCGATCATAGAACGTGCCAGAAGAGCACCGCAGTGGTGGTGGTTCTGGGGAGGCTGTCCATGAACACCCTCCTGGAACAACAAAGCCGCACTGTAGCCGTCTCTTGGCTATAGCGCGGTAAGGAAGTGGTTA
Source organism: Glandirana rugosa (assembly GCA_018402905.1). Classification (NCBI taxonomy): domain Eukaryota; kingdom Metazoa; phylum Chordata; class Amphibia; order Anura; family Ranidae; genus Glandirana; species Glandirana rugosa. Next base: position 222,057 of record BLSH010317020.1, read on the forward strand.
AGCAAGCAGAGTTGGCAAACCCCATCCAAAACTCAATGTGAATGTAGTCTTCCGCTGGGAGGTTACGACCCTGTAGTAATAGGAGGAGAAGTTACAAATTGCATAAATCATGAAATGATGTGATCAGACAATACCTGAAGAACTCTATGGCGCACTCATTCACCCTCTTGCCCTCTTGCAGACATTTTCTTGGATCCTTCTCCTCCCAGCGACATAACATGAACTCTTTATTGGCTTTGTCACACTGAGACCCATAGTGGTGGGCAGCAGCCTTCAGCACGGCAGAACTCACATTAATCTGAAGAGTTATAGAAATTGGTGTTAAAATAGAACATAAGAAGAAATACATACAAAAACAAAAAACTCATGTGCAAAAAAAAAAAAAAATGTCCATCCATTGAGGTCTAAATAGCTGTATTAACTTGCTCAATAAAATCGTATAAGAAATTAGAATAAAAACGTCTTCTTTAATTCTTGCATTCCAGCTTCTCTGCTCCTCCCCTGAGAGAAGCCCGATTTGTAGGCATTACCAACCCTGAACTCTGATGTTACCACCCCGTGTTTAGTGAGCGTACCTGGGAGAAGGGGTGCACCAGCTAGAAGGCTCCCTCCAAATTCTTCTGCTCAATCCTTTCTGTCCTTTTATTGGTCATTAGGATGCAGGTGACCCGGCCACACAGGGTCATTGGCTGCTGTGTTGCAGGGCTGGACAGTGTCATTCAAGAATAGGATGCAGGTGGCCAGATTGCACAGTGTCATTGGTCTATAGGATGCAGGTTGCGGGGCCGGACAGTATTCTTGGTCGTTTGGTTGCCGGTAGCTGGGTCACACAGTGTCATTGGTTGCTAGGATGCAGGTGGCTGAGCTGCACAAGGTTTGTGGTTGCTAGGATGCAGGTGGCTGGCTGCAGTCATTTGCTGCTAGAATGCAGATGGCTGGGTTGCACAAGGTCTTTGGTTGCTAGGATGCACATCGCTGGGCTGAAAAGTATCAGTGGTTGCTAGGGTGCAGGTCACGGGCCCAAGCAGTGTCACTGGTTGCTAGAATGCAAGTGGCTAGGCTGCACAGTGTCACCAGTTGCTAGGACGCACATGGCCGGGTTGCACATTATCCATGGTTGATAGGACACAGGTGGCCAGGCTGCACAGTGTCATTAGTTCCTAGGATGCAAACTGTTGGGCTGCACAATGTCACTAGTGCCTGGGACATAAGTGTATGGCACACTGTCATTGGTTGCTAGGGTGCAAGTGGCCAATGTGAACAATATTGACCAAGAGGATGCAGGTGCCCAGGCCAGACAGTGTCAATGGTTGCTAGGATGTAGAAGTGCATTCCGTCATTCATTGCTAGAAAGCAGGTGGCTGGACTGCATGGTGTCATTGGCTGCGGAGTTGCAGGTTGCAGGCCTGGAGAGTATCATTAAAGGCTAGGATGCAGGTGGCTGGGTTGCACAGTGTCACTGGTCAATAGCGCCCAGGCTGAACAGTGTCATTGGGTGCTGGGATGCAGGTGGCTGTGCCACATTGTGTCATTGGTTGCCAGGACGCAGGTGGCCAGGCTACTCAGTGTCATTGGTTGCTAGGACGCAGGTGGCCAGGCTGGACAACGTCATTGGTTGCTAGGATGCAGGTGTCATAGGTTGCTAGGATGAAGGTGGACAGGCTGAACAGTGCCTTTGGTTGCTAGGGTGCAGGTCAAGGGCCTGGACAATGTCACTGGTTGCTAGAATGTTGGTGGCCAGGTTTCAAAGTGTCACTGGTTGCTGGGACCCAGGCGACCGTGCTGCACAGTGTCATTGGTTGTTGGGACTCAGGTGACCAGGCTGCACAGTATCACTGGTTGCTAGGATGCAGGCAGCACATTACCCTTGGTTGATAAGACACAGGTGTCCAGGTCGCACAGGGTCACTGGTTCCTAGGATGCATATGGTCGGGCTGCACAGTCTCACTGGTTGCTAGGGTGCAGAACTGAACGGCATCATCCACTGCGAGGATGTAGGCGGACGGGCACGGTCATTGGTTGCTAGGACACAGGTAACAGGGCTGCCCAGTGTTATCAGTTGCTAGGACGCAGGTGGCTGCGCCGCACATTTTCCTTGGTTGCTAGGACGCAGGTGACTGAGCCACAGTGTCACTGGTTGCTACGCTGCAGGTGGCCGAACTGAACAATATCACTGGCCAATAGGACGTAGGTGGCCAAGACACAGAGTGTCATTGGTTGATAAGATGCAGGCAACAGGGCTGCCCACAGCTGCTAGGACGCAGGTGGCTGGGTTGCACATTATCCTTGGTTGCTAAGGTGCAGGAGGCCGAACTGAAGAGCATCATTGACCGAGAAGACGTAGGGGGCCGGGGCAGACAGTGTCGCTGGTTGATAGGACGCAGGTAACAGGGCTGCCTGCACGCAACACAGTGTCATTGGTTGCTAGGACGTACAAGTGCGTCCTGTCATTGGTTGCTAGGACGTACAAGTGCGTCCTGTCATTGGTTGCTAGAACGTACAAGTGCGTCCTGTCATTGGTTGCTAGGACGTACAAGTGCGTCCTGTCATTGGTTGCTAGGACGTACAAGTGCATCCTGTCATTGGTTGCTAGAAAGCAGGTGGCCGGACTGTCATTGGGCGATAGGACAGCACTGATTGGACAGAGAAGCGTGTCCTCTCATTGGTTGAGGTGTGCGGGGGGGCCAATCTGAACCTTAAATGGCCCCATCACTTATCCTCTGACTAGACAGAGGTGCAGGGTCATTATAATGTTATTATCACTCCTCTGCAGACATATGAACACCTTATACCGCCTGACAACCCTCCCTCCCCCTTCTCCATGCCGTGCATACACCCCCATCCCCCCCACAACACCACACAATCCACCCACCTCCCGGACCTCCAGCTCCTCCGCTGGAGGTAAGTCCACAGTCCCGGGCATGGCCGCCTCTGTCCCGGGAAGGTCAGCTCACCGCGCATGCGCGGCGCGTCTCCTCTCACTCAGTGCACGTCGTGACGTGAAAACGTCATCACGTTCTGTCCCTTTTACCTCAAAACTGACCTGGGAGGTAGAATTCGGAATAAACCGCGTCCGCTACATTTATAATTGGTCTCTGACGCGGCCCGTGTCCGCTTTGTCTTAATTTATTTCGTCGGAAGTTTTAGAGCCGCCGGTGGCGTCACGTGACGCGGGGTTGCCGGGGTGAGGCGTCCGGGGTTGCCCTGGTAACGCCGCGGCCTGAGGATGGAGTACACGGGCAGCCGGTACCGGGGGGAGCGGCGGGAGGACAGGTACCGGGGAGCTGTGTGAGCGGGACGGGGATCAAGAGGTTCATGTGAGGGTAGAGATAAGATCAAGAGACGCTGAGTGAAATAGCTGACCCCCCCCCGTTCTCACTGAATGGTTCTTCCCACTTGTAGTGACACACGAGGCAGCGGGAGAAACCATTGCAAGAATGGGGGGGGGGTGGGCAGGTATTGGACACATTAGGGCTGTCTGTTGCGCTTTAGAATATTACAGCTTCCCGCTCAAGGCTTGCTGGTTGCTAAGATGCCGGCAGGGGTCCTAGCAACCAGTGACCCCTCCTCAGTCCCATTCAGCTTAGAGTTGCCACCTCATCCCTTTAAACCCGATCACATATGAATTACATAGGTTTTTAGGCTAATTTAATGCAGATGAGGCACCAAGTGAGTTTAATTACCACCTTAATCAGCCCCAGAACAACCTGTGTAATTAATGTGTGTTCGGGTTTAAAGGGATGAGGTGGCAACCCTAATTCAGCTGCCAGCTGGTAGAGTCCCTGGCCCGCAGCTGAATGTAAACAAAGAGGTGAAGGATGCCGGCCGATTAGGGTTGCCACCTGTCCAGGATTGACCCGGACAGTTCGGGTTTTGAATCATGTGTCCGGGTTTCAGTCCACTTGAAACCCGGACACATTATTCAGACAGGAATGTGGATCGGAACAGGGCTTGGCAGGAGGGTGAGGGGGCACTATGTGTGCCACATTACTATTCTCTTTGAAGCGCCCACGGGTGTTCTAGGTCTGTTACAATCCTATAATGTATACTAAAAAAAAAAAATACTGTGCGCCTCTAAAATGTTCGGGTTTGGCTTGAAGAAAAAGTGGCAACCCTACGGCCGATGTGGTTGGCCTCTTGCCGCCCACGTAATGCAAAGATTGCGGGCCTAAACATGGTTGCCAACACTCTCCAAAAATTTTTTTAGGGACGCTTTTTTTCTCTGTAGGCGGAGTATTTTTTAATTAGGGGCGGGGCATTCATTTTTTAGGCGTGGTCTAGTAGGAGGGGGAAATGGGCGTAGTTTAATTTTACGCTAAACAATTTGGCGTGGCTTTAAGGGGGTGTGGTTAAATAGAGCCTGAGATGACTTAGATAGTGGAGAATGTGGTAATGTATAGGGAAAGGAGAAGGAGGGATGGAGGGAGAGAGAATGAAAGAAAGGTGGCAAGGAAAGAAAGGAAGGAAGGAAGGAGGGATGGAGGGAGAGAGAATGAAAGAAAGGTGGCAAGGAAAGAAAGGAAGGAAGGAGGGATGGAGGGAGAGAGAATGAAAGAAAGGTGGCAAGGAAAGAAAGAAAGGAAGGAAGGAGGGAGGGAGAGAGAATGAAAGAAAGGTGTCAAGGAAAGAAAGGAAGGAAGGAAGGAGGGATGGAGGGAGAGAGAATGAAAGAAAGGTGGCAAGGAAAGAAAGAAAGGAAGGAAGGAGGGAGGGAGAGAGAATGAAACAAAGGTGGCAAGGAAAGAAAGAAAGGAAGGAAGGAGGGAGGGAGAGAGAATGAAAGAAAGGTGGCAAGGAAAGAAAGAAAGGAAGGAGGGATGGAGGGAGAGAGAATGAAAGAAAGGTGGCAAGGAAAGAAAGGAAGGAAGGAGGGATGGAGGGAGAGAGAATGAAAGAAAGGTGGCAAGGAAAGAAAGAAAGGAAGGAGGGATGGAGGGAGAGAGAATGAAAGAAAGGTGGCAAGGAAAGAAAGAAAGGAAGGAAGGAGGGATGGAGGGAGAGAGAACGAAGGAACGGAAGAGAGAGGGATCGGGAAGGAAAGGAAGGGAAAAAACGGACAGAGGGAGAAAGAAAGAAAGAGAGATGCAGGGAGAGAGAAAGGGGGAAAGAAAGGAAGGGAGAAAAAAGAAAGGAAAAAAGAATGAAGGAGGGAGAGAGAGAGCATGAAGGTAAGAAAAGGAGAAAGAGGGATTGGGGGGGGGGGGGGATGGGAAAGAAAGGAAGTAAGAGGTAAACAAAAGAGGAAGGGAGAGAGAAAGAAAGAAAGAAAGAGAAGGAATAAGGTGTGGAGGTTGAAAGAAAGAATAGGAGAAAGAAGTATTGGGGGGGGGGGGGGGGTAAAAGGAAGGGAAAAAAAGAGGGATGGAGGGAGAGAGAAGGAAAAAGGGAGAGAGAAAGAAAGAAAGGAGAAAGAGGGATGAGGGGGGTAAAAGGAAAGGAAAAAAGAAAGGCACAAAAGAGGGATGGAGAGAGAGAGAAAGTAAAAGGAAAAAGAGAGGAAGGAAGAGAGAAATAAAGAGAAGGAAAGAGGGGCGGAGGAAGAGAGAAAGGAAAAAAAAGAGGGAGGGGGGAGAGAAAGAAAGAAAGAAAGAACGAGAAAAGGAGAAAGAGGGATGGAGAGAGAGAGAGAAAGAAAGTAAAAGGAAAAGAGAGGAAAAAAAGAGGAAGAGAGAGAGAAAGAAAAAGAGAAGGAAAGAAAGAAAGAGGGACGGAGGAAGAGAGAAAGGAAAAAAAAGAGGGAGGGAGAGAGAAAGAAAGAAAGAGAGATGGCACCGGTCTGACTTTTGTGAATGTCCCAGGCAAATCAGAACTGTTGCCAACAATGCCTAAATGCCCTCACATATGTGTCCATGGGCGGCTGAGGTTTCTGTGCTGAGAGCTCCCAGCACAGTGCCCAAGCTGTCAAGGTCAGCTCCTGGTCTATAGTAACAATCATGAGCCAACTGGACTGGCTCCCAATCATGTTACCACTGTGACAGCAATCACATTGGTTGCCTGATTGTGCAGACCTTCCCCCCACAGGGGGAATAGCCAAGTTTAAAGGACGTCGGGAATGGGTTAACCATATACATCAGACGCCATATTTGGTCAAAATGGCAGCCAGTATCTCACCTCTTTGTCTACATTCAGCCAGCAGCAGGGGAATCCCCTGTCTGGCAGCTGAATGGGGTCAGGGATGTGTCATTGGTTAATAGGATGCTGTAGGCTGCACACCTAACCTAGCGACCAATGATGCTCTATAGCTTGTGGGCTGAACATGGTCTAAGGATGAAGTGTCTGCAGTATGTGCCACCCCAGACCATGCCTCAGTCCATAGCCAACCCCTGAGCCGCACATCATCATCACTTGATAGGACACTATCAACTTTGCTGCCAACTGCACCCTGGCAACCACCAAGGGTGCTGGCTGATGTCATTAAAAAAACTGCAATGGTTATGGCATCGGTCAGCATCCCTGACCCTTTGTTTACATTCAGCAGCTGGCCAGGGAATCTCCCATCTGGCAGCTGCAAGGGGGTAGGGGATGTGTCATTGGTTGCTAGGATGCTGTCAGCTACACAGCCAATAGCATCTTGGTAAGCAGTGATGCTGTGCAGCTTGAGGGCTGAACATGGACTGAGGATGGAGTGTCTGCTGTATGTGCTGCTACCCCCCGCCCAACCATGTTCAGCCCCCAAGCTGCACAGCATCATTGGTTGCTAGTACACTATCAGCTGTGCAGCCAACTGCATCCTAGCAACCACCAGGGATGCTGGCTGATGTTATTAGCCAGATATGGCAATGGCTATGACATCAGTCAGCATCCCTGCCCCTTTGTTTACATTCAGTTGTCTACCAGGGAATCTCCCAGCCAGCAGCCGAATGGGGCCAGGGATGTGTCATTGCTTGCTAGGATGCTGTTGGCTGCACAGCTGATAATGTACTAGCGACTAATGATGCTGTGCAGTTCGGGGGGCTGAACATGGACTGAGGGTAGAGTGTCTGCTGTATGTGCCGCACCCCCTCCCCCTCCATGTGATAAATTCATTGGCCTGTTTCCAACCAAGACAGTGGAACACCCTAAACCCTGAGTAAGCCGGGGAGATGATAGCAGCGAGGGAGCTCGCGGATGTCGCTTCACTGGAGGGTAGATACATATTGGAGTCTTTAGTTCCCGTTGATCCTGCCAGAAATGATGTGTTCTTGTCCTTTTTGTCCTTTCTTTTAAATACTCATCCCATCAACCCTCTAAAATAGAGATGAAGAGAATAAGACATGGTTGGAGTGCAGCCTATGTGGCAAAAATTGCTCCCTCCATAGTTTCAAGTGTTGTCACCTTAGGACAGGAAATGTGTTATTGGCAGGATCGCCAGGGGAAAATAAAGAAAATGAATGCAGCTACCTTATCTAAGAATTGGTAAGCTGCAATATGTTACATGATTTTTGGGGTTTAGATACACTGTAACTATTTAGTTTTTCCCTCTTATAGATTGGAAGGTAAAGGAGAATATACCCTCCCTACAGAAACCCGCTATGAAGGAGAGATGAAGGATGGAATGTTCCATGGCCGAGGAACACTGTACTTTCCGAATGGAAGTAAATATGAAGCTCAGTGGGATTGCGGTATAGCACTGGAGGTAAGATACGTTCAGTGACCGTGAAGGATTATGTGACCCGTTTGTGTATTTAGAGAGCTGATGCAAGCGGCCACCCGGTCCAGTCCGGGGACTCCCCACACCCGGGTGCCGGCGTCTAAAGCACCCACCCAGGCCTCGTTTATAAAGCATGCTTGAAAGACACTGCATTGCTCAACAGCCCATGCACCAAGTCGAAATGGTGGTTTCAGCCTAGGCTCCTCTCAGGCCACACCCTCCGACGCGTTTCGCCCTGCCCATAGGGCTTAGTCATAGAAGTGCGGCATCTTTCAACTCTGTGTTCTAATTTTATGGTGTATTTTTTATTATATCAAACAAAGATTTATTCTCACTGCATGCGCTGACAGGCTTTTCTCTGCATAGAACAAATCAAGTCACTGCTCACTGCCCAGAAAAATAGACACCTTATAAACAGTAAAATTGACGGTTTTAGCATGCTGCAAAGGTGAAATGGCCCTAACAGTTAAACAGGGACATGCCAACAGCACTGGGGTGGGCAAGGAATTAAATCATTGCAATAAATGAGGGGAGGGCTGACAATGTTAAGGTGGGTGGGGATTTGAATCATTGCAATGAATGAGGGGAGGGCCAACAACATTGAGGTGGGTGGGGACTTGAATCATTGCAATGGATAAGGGGAGGGACAACAACACTGGGGTGGGCAGGGACTTGAATCATTGCAATGAATGAGGAGGGGAGGGCCAACAAACCTGAGGTGGGCGGTGACTTGAATCATTGCAATGAATGAATGAGGAGAGGGCCATCAATGCTTAGGGGGGTAGGGGCTTGAAAAACAAAATGAATGAGATGAGTGCCAACAACACTGAGGTGGGCAGGGACTTGAATCATTGCAATGAATGAGGGGGGGGGGGGCCTGGGACCTGACAGTACTGAGGTGGGCGGAGACTGGAATTATTGCAATGAATGAGGGGAGGGACAACAACACTGGGGTGGGCGAGGATTTGAATCATTGCAATGAAAATGAGGGGAGGGACAACAACACTGGGGTGGGCGGGGACTTGAATCATTGCAATGAATGAGGGGAGGGACAACAACACTGGGGTGGGCGAGGACTTGAATCATTGCAGTGGATGAGGGGAGGGCCAACAACACTGGGGTGGGTGGAGACTTGAATCATTGCAATGAATGAGGGGAGGGCCAACAATGCTGAGGTGTGCGAGGACTTGAATCAATGCTTAGGGGGTGGGGACTTGAAAAACAAAATTAATGAGATCAGTGCCAACAACACTGAGGTGGGTGGGGACTTGAATCATTGCACTGAACGAGGGGGGGGGGGGGGGC
>BLSH010317020.1:231179-245903 GCA_018402905.1 Glandirana rugosa
AGGGGAAGGACAACAACACTGGGGTGGGCGGGGTCTTGAATCATTACAATGGATAAGGGGAGGGACAACAACACTGGGGTGGGCGGGGACTTGAATCATTGCAATGAATGAGGGGAGGGACAACAACACTGGGGTGGGCAGGGACTTGAATCATTGCAATGGATGAGGGGAGGGACAACAACAGTGGGGTGGGCGGAGACTTGAATCATTGCAATGAATGAGGGGAGGGACAACAACACTTGGCTGGGCGGGGACTTGAATCATTGCAATGGATGAGGGGAGGGACAACAACACTGGGGTGGGCGGGGACTTGCATTTTTGCAATGGATGAGGGGAGGGACAACAACACTGGGTTGGGCGGGGACTTGAATCATTGCAATGGATGAGGGGAGGGACAACAACACTGGGGTAGGTGGAAGCTTGAATCGTTGCAATGAATGAGGGGAGGGTCAACAACACTGAGGTGAACGGTGACTTGAATCATTGCAATAAGGGGATGAGGGGAGGGACAACAACACTGGGGTGGGCGGGGACTTGCATTTTTGCAATGGATGAGGGGAGGGACAACAACACTAAGGTGGGCAGGGACTTGAGCCATTGCAATGAATGAAGGGAGGGCCAACAACACTCGGCATGGACTTAAATCATTATAATGAATTAGAGAAGTGACAATGACACTGAGGTTGGCAGGGACTGGAATCATTGCACTGAATGAGGAAGGGGGGGGGGGGGGGGGCTGGGACCTGACAATCATTGCAATGATTGAGGGGAGAGTCAACAACGCTGAAGTGGGCGGGGACTTGAATCATTATAATGAATGAGGGGAGGGACAACAACACTGAGGTGGGCGGGGACTATAATCATTGAACTGAATGAGGGGGGGGGGACCTGACAATACTGAGGTGGGTGGGAACTTGAATTATTGCAATGAATGAGGGGAGGACCTACAACACTGAGGAGGGCGGGGACTTAAATCATTGTAATGAATATGGGCGGGGCCGTCTACGCTGAGGAGGGCAGGGAATCATTGTAATGAATTATGGAAGTGACAATAGGCAGGGAATTGAAATACTGCAATGGGGGGAGGGCCGACAACGCTGAGGTGGGTGGATACTTGAATCATTGCAATGAGTGAGGGGAGGGACAATAACTCTGAGGTGAGCGGGGACTTCAATAATTGCAATGAATGAGGAAAGGTCCAACAACGCTGGGGTGCGGAGTTGAATCATTGCAGTGAATGAGAGGAAGCGCAGACAATGCTGAGGTGGGCGGGGGCTTTTGGGGAAGTGGTCTACTGTAGGTGGAGTCAACAATGCCAGCCGGTTGAGAGGAGCTATAGGGGGCTTGTTTAGCACTTTTCATTGGGTGCCAAGAATTTCAGTGGTGGCTGGAAAGCGTTATTGACATTCCACCAGAAATATAACACACAGCTGGATTCTGGCAGGATCAACAGGTCTTTGCAAAAGGATATAAATCGAGGTAAGCATGGCCATGATATCAGTGTTTATTAAAGGTAATTTACAACACACACAAATTTTTTCTGTTTAATCATTTTTCAAAATTCAACAGGGAAAATACACTTTTGCTGATGGACTTCAATATGAGAAGGAGAAATGGCCGTACTGCGATGGCTACGACAGAAGATTTTATACCGAAATTTGCCACGGATTAAAACCTGCAGGTAAAGTTCCATTCATTATCATGCCGGGTCCCTGTCCCACCAGGACTGACGGGCGGTGAGAGATCTGTCTGTCCTTGTTCAACTTGCCACCCTGCTGAGACCATCTCTCTCTTTTCATTCAACAACGCTTCCATTAGCTGTTGATCATGCACAGATTTTCGAACACGGTAAAATCAGCGTTGACAATTAGGAGTGCTTGTTTTCACTCTCCAATTAACCTTTACATGGTCTATTAATGGGCAGCAAACTCAAATCTATCAAATCCAAGGCCAGATTTTTAATTAGGCACAAAAGGTACCTGTCTTTTGATACCGCTATGGGGGGTGGGCATGCTTTGGCCTCTGCAGACCAAAATTATGAGTTCGGGTGTTTCCAGAGACGGGTACTGTTAATGCTACAACATACATTTTAACAGTTGTGCGCTTCCAACCTTGTACCAATATTCTGGTGAAGGCCCTTTTCTGTTTTAGCATTACTATGATTCTGTTTGCAAAGCCAACTTCATAAAGACATGGGTTGACCAGTTTGGTGTAGAGGAACTGGAGTGGCCTAAACAGAGCCCTGACTTCAACCCTACTAAACACCTTTGGGATTAATTAGAATGCCCATTGTTTGCCAGGTCTTTCCATCCAACACCAGTACCTGTCTTCATCCCTACTGAACACCTTTGGGATCAGGACTTCTCATCCAGTACCCGACCTTGTCATCAGTACCTGACCTTAACCCTACTGAACACCTTTGGGATCAGGTCTCCTTACCCAACATCAGTACATGAGCTCAATCCTACTGAGCACCATTGAGGTCAGGTCTTCTCATCCAACACCAGTACCTGATCTCAACCCTATTGAACGCCTTTTGAGATGAATTGGAAGACCCGTTTTGAGCCAGATCTTCTCACCCAACATCAGTACCTGACCTCAACCCTCCTGAACACATTTGGCATCAGGTCTTCTCATCCAACATCAGTTTCTGACTTGAACCCTACTAGATACCTTTGGGATCAGGTCTTCTTATCCAATATCAGTACCTGACCTGAACCTTACTGAACACCTTTGGGATCAAGCCTCCTTACCCAACATCAGTACCTGGCCTCAACCCTAATCAACACCTTTGGGATCAGGTCTTCTCATCCAGTACCTGACCTCAACCCTACTGAATACCTTTAGGATCAGGTCTTCTCATCCAACACCAGTACCTGACCTCAACTCTACTCAACACCTTTGGGATCAGGTCTTCTCATCCAACCCCAGTGCCTGTCTTCAACCCTACTGAACACCTTTGGGATCATGTCTTCTCATCCATTACCAGTACCTGACCTTAACCCTACTGGACACCCTTGGGATAAGGTCTCCTTACCCAACATCAGTACATGATCTTAATCCTACTGAGCACCATTGGGGTCAGGTCTTCTCATCCAACACCAGTACCTGATCTCAACCATATTGAACACCTTTTGGGATGATTTGTAACACCTGTTTTGTGCCAGATCTTCTCACCCAACATCAGTACCTGACGTCAACCCTACTGAATACCTTTAGGATCAGGTCTTCTCATCCAACACCAGTTCCTGACGTCAGCGCTACTGAATACCTTTAGGATCAGGTCTTCTCATCCAACACCAGTTCCTGACGTCAGCGCTACTGAATACCTTTAGGATCAGGTCTTCTCATCCAACACCAGTACCTGACCTCAACCCTACTGAATACCTTTAGGATCAGGTCTTCTCATCCAACACCAGTACCTGACCTTAACCCTACTGGACACCTTTGGGATCAGGTCTCCTTACCCAACATCAGTACATGAGCTCAATCCTACTGAGCACCATTGGGGTCAGGTCTTCTCATCCAACACCAGTACCTGATCTCAACCATATTAAAAACCTTTTGGGATGAATTGGAACACCTGTTTTGTGCCAGATCTTCTCACCCAACATCAGTACCTTACCTCAACCCTTCTAAATACCTTTAGAATCAGGTCTTCTCATCCAACACCAGTACCTGACCTCAACTCTCCTGAACATCTTTGGCATGAATTGGAACACAGATTGTGTGCCAGGTCTGCTCCAACATTAGTACCCAACCTCATAAACAAAATCAGGTTCTCAAAGACATACGCCAACATTTTGTGGAAAGCCTTCCCAGAAGAGCGGTGTGTGTCGGTAGGTGAGCACCCAACTCCATATTAGTGTTCTTGGTTTTGGAATGGAATACCCAACAGGCTCATATAGGTGTGATGGTCAGGTGTTTATAGCTGCAAATAAAAGTTTTTTTTACATTAATGCAGAAAATGCATGAGCCTGAAGCCGTTACAACCACTTTAAGTAAGCAGAAATCAGCAACCTTTTGTTCTTATTTCCCTCTTAGGTCGCTCCCAACTTACAAATTTAGATCCTCCTCGACAAATTCCGGAAGGCTGTTACGATTGTGGCGATGGATTTTATGACCCGGTCAGTCGTGTGGTGAATGACTACCAGCACAGATTCCTTCGAAATGCAGGTCAGGCTATACGATTGTTGCGTTCTGTTTTCTATTGTTAAAGCTGAACTCCGGGGCAAACAGCTAAACACACTGATTAAATGCCTATATGGGAGCTCTGCCTGGCTGTGCAGGAGGTATGCAGTGCGCAACCATGCGATCTGGTGCTGCAATTTGGGATTCCTTTAACAATGTATTGGCACCCGCAGCAGCTCGCCAAGGCAAGAAACGCATACGGAATGCACCTTTCCACAGTTCTGGTGTGAACCGGCGCTGAAGAGTCCTGAACTTTTGTCCTGGGTGCTCCTCAACACTCACCCCAAAGCTTTATATCCCCAAAACTTTGGGTTTCCGCTCAGGCTTCTGTAGCTGTGACATTGGATTCTGCCGTGGGTTGCAAGCTGGGTGAGGAGTCTGTCCGGGCTCTATGCAGACTGTAAAGGCAAAGAAAGTGTCCCGATCACCGCAACACCATGCAAACCCCTTCCGTCATGCAAGTGATAGCAGCCTCAGCCCAGGTCTATTGAAGCCACACCACTAACGCTTTTCTCCACATCCACAGGACTTAGTCATGAGCTACCTCCATGACTAAGCCCCGTGAATGCAGCGAAACACGTTGGGGGTGTGGGTTAGACAGAGCATGGCTGAAGCTGCTATTGCTTGTGCGACAGACGGGTTTGCACGGTGTGTGGCGATTGGGACACTTTGCACTCTGCCTTTAACACCTTGCTGCCCCGGGCATCGATCAGCTATAGACTCCTGCTGAGGGAATGTCACATAATGTCCTCTCAGAAGGCACTGCTCGCACAGCCGTGGAGCAGCGCAGCAGTGCGATCTGTCACCGGACACAGCTGATGACTGATCATTGTACTGGCTCGCTACCGGCACCATGTGAACACTGTGACCAATCACAGCAGGTCACGTGACAGTTGTAAACAGTGGCTTCCTTTCATGCCATTCATTGTGTTGTGTTGCTAGCCATGACTGTTCATTGTGATCACATGGTACAGACAGGGCCATCACATCACAGCCCATCTGTACCATATGATTAGCTCTGGCCAATCACAGCTGAACGCAACAAAGCAAGCGAAATAGTAAAATGCTTGCTTATAGCAATGAAATTCACTGCTGAAAGCAATCATAATGTGTAAAAAAAATCCTAATCACTTCCCCAGAGTAGTACAATGTTACTTTGGTAATATTATATTGCTCTGGTCATAGTGTGATAAAAAATCATAAAAAAAATGCTAATCACTTCCCCAGAGTAGTACAATGTTACTTTGGTAATATTATATTGCTCTGGTCACAGTGTGTTAAAAAATCATTAAAATAAAAATCCTAATCACTTCCCCAGAGTAGTATAATGTTACTTTGGTAACATTATATTGCTCTGGTCATAGTGTGATAAAAAATCATAAAAAAAATCCTAATCACTTCCCCAGAGTAGTACAATGTTACTTTGGTAATATCATATTGCTCTGGTCACAGTGTGTTAAAAAATAATAAAAAAAATTCCAATCACTTCCCCAGAGTAGTACAGTGTTACTTTGGTAATATTATATTACCCTGGTCACAGTATGATAAAAAATCATTAAAAAAATGCTAATCACTTCCCCAGAGTAGTACAATGTTACTTTGGTACTGTTATATTGCTCTGGTCACAGTGTGTTAAAAAATCATTAAAAAAATCCCAATTACTTCCCCAGAGTAGTACAATGTTACTTTGGTAATATTATATTGCTCTGGCCACAGTGTGTTAAAAAATCATTAAAATAAAAATCCTAATCACTTCCCCAGAGTAGTACAATGTTACTTTGGTACTGTTATATTGCTCTGGTCACAGTGTGTTAAAAAATCATAAAAAAAATCCTAATCACTTCCCCAGAGTAGTACAATGTTACTTTGGTAACATTATATTGCTCTGGTCATAGTGTGATAAAAAATCATAAAAAAATCCTAATCACTTCCCCAGAGTAGTACAATGTTACTTTGGTAATATCATATTGCTCTGGTCACAGTGTGTTAAAAAATAATAAAAAAAATTCCAATCACTTCCCCAGAGTAGTACAGTGTTACTTTGGTAATATTATATTACCCTGGTCACAGTATGATAAAAAATCATTAAAAAAATGCTAATCACTTCCCCAGAGTAGTACAATGTTACTTTGGTACTGTTATATTGCTCTGGTCACAGTGTGTTAAAAAATCATTAAAAAAATCCCAATTACTTCCCCAGAGTAGTACAATGTTACTTTGGTAATATTATATTGCTCTGGCCACAGTGTGTTAAAAAATCATTAAAATAAAAATCCTAATCACTTCCCCAGAGTAGTACAATGTTACTTTGGTACTGTTATATTGCTCTGGTCACAGTGTGTTAAAAAATCATAAAAAAAATCCTAATCACTTCCCCAGAGTAGTACAATGTTACTTTGGTAACATTATATTGCTCTGGTCATAGTGTGATAAAAAATCATAAAAAAATCCTAATCACTTCCCCAGAGTAGTACAATGTTACTTTGGTAATATCATATTGCTCTGGTCACAGTGTGTTAAAAAATAATAAAAAAAATTCCAATCACTTCCCCAGAGTAGTAAAGTGTTACTTTGGTAATAGTATATTACCCTGGTCACAGTATGATAAAAAATCATAAAAAAATGCAAATCACTTCCCCAGAGTAGTACAATGTTACTTTGGTAATATTATATTACTCTGGTCACAGTGTGATAAAAAATATTTAAGAAAAAAATCCTAATCACTTCCCCAGAGTAGTACAATGTTACTTTGGTAATATTATATTACTCTGGTCACAGTGTGTTAAAAAATCCCAATCACTTCCCCAAAGTAGTACAATGTTACTTTGGTAATAGTATATTGCTCTGGTCACAGTGTGTTAAAAAATCATTAAAAAGAAAAAAATTTTAATAAAAAATGAAAAAAATTATGTTTTTTTCATACTGTCACCTGTCAGTGTCCATGATCACTGCCACACCAGTTATAAAATGACACTGTACTGCACTGGTAACAGTATGTAAAAAAAAAATTGTGAACATTTTTTTTAACTTCTTAATTTTTTTAAAAAAAGGGAAAACAATGTAATAAAAAAATGGAAAAAAAATTATAATGTTTTTTTTTGTACTGTCATCTGTCAGTGTCCCTGATCACTGCCACACCAGTTATAGAATGATGTTGTACTGCACTGGTAACAGTGTGTAAAAAAAAAATTGTGAACATTTTTTTTTAACTTCTTAATTTTCCAAAAAATGATGACAAAAAAATACAACTTTAAAAAACTCACTGTGCTTCTTACTAAATACCTTGAACTGTCTACTTTCCACAAAGCGGTCATTTGGGGGGGGGGGGGTATTTGTACCTTCCTGACTTTTTTTGGGTCACAAGAAATGAGATCAGCCATCAATCAGTACATCAGGATTGATCGATTTTTCAGATATATATCCCACAGTTTGATAAACTCTATACCTTTCCTACAGACTAAATGCTATACACTGATTTGGGTTATTTTCACCAAAGGAATGTAGCAGAATACATTTTGGCCTAAATTTATGAAGAAATTTTATTTATTTGCAAAATATTATAAAAGAAATGAGGAAAATTTTTTTTTTCTAAATTCTGTCTTTTTTAAATTTTTTTTATTTAGCAAAAAATAAAAAAACCCATAGGTGATTAACCACTTCAGCCCCGGAAGGATTTCCCCCTTTAGGACCAGAGCCCTTTTTGCGATTCGGCACTGCGTCGCTTTAACTGAAAATTGCGCGGTCGTGCGACGTTGTACCCAAACGAAATTTGCGTCCTTTTTTTCCCACAAATAGAGCTTTCTTTTGGTGGTATTTGATCACTGCTGCATCATTTCTGATCGCCGCTATAAACAAAAGAAGAGCGACAATTTTGCAAAAAAACCCAAATTTCTTACTTTTTTTTCATCGGTTTTGTCCGATTTATATTTTTCCTCATATTTGTGATTAAAAAAAAATCGCAATCGGCGTTTATTGATTGGTTTGCGCAAAAGTGGTCGCGTTTACGGATGATGAGAATTCATTTCTGGGGTTTTTATTTTTTTTTATTTTTTACTAGTAATGGCGGCGATCTGCGATTTTTAGCGGTACTGCGATATTGCGGCGGACATGTCGGAACATTTTGACACTTTTTTGGGACCATTGGCATTTATACAGCGATCAGTGCTATAAAAATGCACTGATTACTGTGTAAATGCCATTGGCAGTGAAGGGGTTAACCTGCAGGGGCGCTCTAAGGGTTAACTGTGTACCCTGGGCGTGTTCTAACTGTATGGGGGCTGCCCTGGCTGGGGAAGGGAAGTGATCACAGCTTCCATGTAGAGGGAGGCTGTGATCACAGCCCTTCCCCCTCTCACAGAACGGAGGTCCGTGTTTACTTACACGGACCTCCGTTCTTTCACTCCGGGGGGGGGCATCGCGGGTGGCCAACGGAGATCGAATCCGCCGCACCCGCTCCCTGGCCCTCCCCGAACACAGTGGGTGCGCTCACTAAACTCGTTCCCGCAGCCGCCGTCGCATGACGGCGATTTGCGGGAACGAGCCACTTTGCCACCGTCAGATGCCGATCGGCGGTCGGCAAGTGGTTAAATACCACCGCAAAAAAAGCTCTATTTGTTTGGAAAAAATTAGTTTGGTACAGCGTTGCATGACCGCGCAATTGTCATTCAAAGTGCGACAGCGTCGAAAGGTGATAATTGGGCTGGGCAGGAAGGGGGTAAAAGTGCCCGGTATTGAAGCGGTAAAGGTCCCGTCTACACCGCTCATCCAGGAGGACTCTTTCTGGGTTAAATCCTTAAAATCCCAATATCCCATTTCTATTGGTCCAGTGCTATCACACACATACCAGATATACCAGACGGTATGGAACGGACCCGGTTTTCACTGCCCGGACCATTTTTGTTTATTGCTTGAAACCAATTTAAGGTCGAAAATCGTTGGCGAGAAATTAAGTTCTTCGCAACGCGGTAATTTCCCTGTCATAATATTGTGCTTTTTTTTTTTTTTTAAGATCTGCAGACCTGAGCCTGAAAGGAGCACTTTGGCTTGTGATAGGCGAAATCCTACGGCGGGTTCCTGCCTAATATATCATCATCATTTGAAGTTCTGGATGTTTATTTGGTTTAGGCTTAAACAATTAAGCTCCAGATGAGCGGTGCTTTCAATTAACTGCGCTCAGCGCACACTCTTATGAATTAGGAGAACGACCCATTGCTCGCCTTATTAGTGGGTGGTTTAAAGCCCATCTCCAGGTTAACGTTAGGACAGCAAAATAATTTCCTTTGGAAATATTCTTTAGTAGACTCGTGCATGGCTGAAAATTTTGTTTGTTTTCTTATTTTTTGGGGAATTCGGAAATTCGAAGAATTCGGAAATCGGAAATTTGCGATAGTTCCGCAATTGCGGTCATTCGGAAATTTGCGGGAATTGCAAAAATTAGGCAAACGGAGCAGCCTAAAATCCGAAATACGGAAATCCGAAAATTCGGAATTAAAAAAGAACATTTGAAATAATAATAAATAACTATTCAGTTATAGGTATTGGCATTTCTTTGAAAATTTGGCTGTTAGTGAACTTAACCACTTGCCGACCGTGTCATGTAGAAACACGGCCGCAAGGTGGACTCATTATTCTGGGAGGGCGTACTATAACGTCCTCCCAGAATCGCGCTCCCGTGCGCCCCCTGGGGCACACATCCACGGAGCGATCACATGCAAACAAGCCAGCGGATATCCGCCTTGTGTCTCCCCTCTCTGTACCGTGCGGGGGGGAGAGATCTGATGCAGCAGCGCTGTGGGCAGGATCTGCAGTACCCACAGCGCTGCTATGTGCCCATTATGTGCCACTCACCCAGCCATCCACTGTCACCCATCATCCTCATCGATCCAGCCAACCTCATCCCTCATCCAGCCATCCTCAGGCATCCTCATCCATCCAGACATCCTCATCCATACAGCCATCCTCATCCACCCGACCATCCTCATCCATTCAGCCATCCTCATCCATTCAGCCATCCTCATCCATCCAGCCATGCTCAGTCATCCCCATCTGTGCTCACCCATCCCCATCCATGCTCAGTCATCCCCATCTGTGCTCAGTCATCCCCGTCCGTGCTCAGTCATCCCCGTCCGTGCTCAGTCATCCCCGTCCGTGCTCAGTCATCCCCGTCCGTGCTCAGTCATCCCCGTCCGTGCTCAGTCATCCCCGTCCGTGCTCAGCCATCCCCATCTGTGCTCAGTCATCCTCATCTGTGCTCAGCCATCCCCATCCATGCTCTGCCATCCCCATCCGTGCTCAGTCATCCCCATCCATGCTCAGTCATCCCCATCCGTGCTCAGCCATTCCCATCCATGCTCAGTCATCCCCATCGGTGCTCAGTCATCCCCATCCGTGCTCAGCCATCCCCATCCATGCTCAGTCATCCCTGTCCATGCTCAGTCATCCCCATCTGTGACACATCCATGCCACTACAGTGCCACTACACTGCCCATCAGTGCCACTACAGTGCCCATCTGTACCACTACATTGCCTCACAATAGTGTAATAGGTAGTCAAATTAGATTTGAAATGTATGCCCCTAGAACACCTGATGATGCTCCCTGCAGCTGTATGTGGCCAGGCTGTATAAAAGTGTCACACACGTGGTATCGCCATACTCGGGAGGAGTAGCAGAATATATTTTGGGGTGTCATTTTTGCAAGGTACATGTTGTTTTAGAGATATTGTATACATGGACAACGTTGTGTAAAAAAAAAAATGTGTTTTCATTTTCTTTCCCTATTTTCCAAAACCTAGTGGAAAAAATGAACCGTTCAAAAGACTCATTATGCCTCCTAGAATAGATGTTGGGGTGTTTACTTTCCAAAATGGGGTAATTTTTTGGGCGTTTCTATTGTCCTGGTGCTCCAGGACCTTCAAAAGTGCAAGGTAGTCAAGAAATTATGTGTGTAATTTATGACCCTAGAACACCCGACGGTGGGCCTTTGTATGTGGCCAGGCTGTGTAAAAGTCTCACACGTGGTATCGCCATACTCAGGAGGAGTAGCAGAATGTGTTTTGGGGTGTAATTGGTGGTATGCATATGCTGGGTGTGAGAAATAACCTGTTAATATGACAATTTTGTGAAAAAAGAAGAAAAAGAATTGTAGGAACAAATTACAACTTCAAAAAACTCATCATGCCTTTTACTAAATACTTTGGACTGTCTACTTTCCAAAAAGGGGTAATTTGGGGGGGTATTTGTACTTTTCTGGCTTGTTAGGGTCTCAAGAAATGAGATCGGCCATCAGTGCATCAGGTGTGATCAATATTCAGTGATTGGCACCTTAGCTTGTAGACTCTATAACTTTCACAAATACCAAATAATATCCACTATTTTTTTTTTTTTTTTTTTACCAAAGATATGTAGCAGTATAAATTCTGTCCAAAATGTATGAAGAAAAATTACCAATTTGCAAAATTTTATATCAGAAACAAAGAAAAAATGAATTTTTTTTTACAAAATTTGCGATATTTTTTCATTTATAGAACAAAAAATAAAAAACCCAGCAGTGATTAAATACCACCAAAAGAAAGCTCTATTTGTGTGAAAAAAATGTCATATGGGTACAGTGTACCATGACTGAGTAATTGTCATTCAAAATGTGAGAGCACTGAAAGCTGAAAATTGGTCTGGTTCGGAAGGGGGTTTAAGTGCCCAGTGGTCAAGTGGTTAAATATGAAATTTATCACTAACAGACATATTTTCAAGGAAATTCCAATACCTATAATTTAATAGTTATTTATTACTATTTCAAATGTTCTTTCTTATTTCTGAATTTCGGAAATTTGGAAATAAGAAAGAACATTTGAAATAATAATGAATAACTATTAAATTATAGGTATTTGAATTTCCTTGAAAATTTGGCTGTTAGTGAACTTAAATATGAAATTTATCACTGACCGCCATATTTTCAAATAAATTCAATTATCTATAATTTAATAGTTGTTTATTAGTTATTACTTCAAATGTTCTTTTTCGAATTTTCGGATTTCCGAATTTTGGATTTTCATCTGTTCCGATTATCGAATTTCCGAAAATGCTGAATTACCGCAATTGTGGAATTACCGCAAATTTCCAAATTGCCGAATTTTTGAAACGGAAAAACAAAACTTGCAGAAATACAGAATTCTTCCGAATTACCGAATTTAACAAGATTCGTTAAAAACGAAATTCGGAACAAAACAAATTGCACAGGCCTACGCACAAGCCTATTCTTTAGTGGTGAATGTTGAAGTTTCTTCGCCTCCCTACCCAATCCATCAACATGCTAAGGAATTTTTTAAAGAAAACCTTTCCATTTTCATTACATAGCTAATCCACTTCAGCCCCGGAAGGATTTCCAACTTTAGGACCAGAGCACTTTTTGCGATTCGGCGCTGTGTCGCTTTAACTGACAATTGTGCGGCCGTGTGGCGTTGTACCCAAACAAAATTTGCGTCCTTTTTTCCCCACAAATAGAGCTTTCTTTTGGTGGTATTTGATCGCCTCTGCGTCATTTCTGATCGCCGCTATAAACAAAAGCAGAGCGACAGTTTTGCAAAAAAAAAAAACAGTTTTTCTTACTTTTTGCTAAAATGCTAATTCAAAAAAATATATAAAAAAACATTTGTTTTCATCGGTTTTGGCCAATTTATATTCTTCCTCATGTTTTTGGTAAAAAAAAATCGCAATCGCCGTTTATCGATTGGTTTGCGCAAAAGTGGCCGCGTTTACGAATGATGAGAATTCATTTCTGGTGTTTATATTTATTTATTTTTTTTACTAGTAATGGCGGCGATCTGCGATTTTTAGCAGTACTGCGATATTGCAGCGGACATGTCAGACCATTTTGACACTTTTTTGGGACCAATGACATTTATTCAGCGATCAGAAATGTAAATGTCCACTGATTACTGTATAAATGTCACTGGCAGTGAAGGGGTTAACCTGCAGGGGGAGATCTAGGGGTTAACTGTGTTCCCTAGGCGTGTTCTAACTGTGAGGGGGCTGGGCTACCAGGGGCATAAGAGATCGAACTGATCCCACTGACAGACAGGGATCAGTAGATCTCCTATGCTCCTACTAACAGAGCGAGGAACCGCCGCGTTTACATCGGCAGTTCCCCGTTCTTTAGCTGTGGCCACTCATCGCGGCTCGCCGGCGGACATCGGGTCCACCCGAGCTGCGGGCACACTCCTCAGGAGCACGGTGGGCGCGCGCGCCCCCTAGCAGCCACCCGCAGATCGCCGCTTACTTACGGCGATTCACGGGAAGCGTCCACACCGCCGCAGTAAATATACTGCACGCGGTGGGGAACTAGTTAAATTAGGACCAGTGATTAGTGATGTCATAATTAGATCTCCGTGCTTCTTTTTGGAATGGAGGAAGATCATGGCTGGTGGAAGGGGCCAGCAGGGTGCTGTACATACAGTGAGGGAAAAAGGTTTTTGATCCCCTGCTGATGTTGTACGTTTGCCCACTGAGAAAGAAATGATCAGTCTATAATTGTAATGGTAGTGAAATAAGGATTTGATCCCCTATCAATCAGCAAGATTTCTGGCTCCAAGGTGTCTTCTATACAGGTAACAAGCTGAGATTAGGAGCACTCAAGAGAGTACTCCTAATCTCAGCTTGTTACCTGTATAAAAGATACCTGTCCACAAAAGCAATCATTCAGTCAGATTCTAATCTCTCCACCATGGCCAAGACCAAAGAGCTGTCCAAGGATGTCAGGGACAAGACCGTAGACCTACACAAGGCTGGAATGGGGGCTACAAGACCATCGCCAAGCAGCTTGATGAGAGGGTGACAACAGTTTGTGCGATTATTCACAAATGGAAGAAACACAAAATAACTGTCAATCTCCCTCGGTCTGGGGCTCCATGGAAGGTCTCACCTCGTGGAGTTTCAATGATCATGAGAATGGTGAGGAATCAGCCCAGAACTACACGGGAGAATCTTGTCAATGATCCCAAGGCAGCTGGGACCAAAGTCACCAAGAAAATAATTGATAACACAATACACCATGAAGGACTGAAATCCTGCAGTGCCCACAAGGTCCCCCTGCTCAGGAAATCACATGTACAGCCCCCTTGAAGTTTGCTAATGAACATCTGAATGATTCAGAGGAGAACTGGGTGGAAGTTCTGTGGTCAGATGAGGAGGGAGCCATGGGTGTCCGCAGATAGGGGCAAGGGGGGGCAATTACCCCCCCTGGAATCAGGGATCGGATCGGGGGTTGCCCACTAGGTCCTTATCCTCTTGGGCTATGTATGAAGTCTGTCATCGTCTCGTGTGCCATGTCCACAGTCTCAGACCATCTCCTGTACTATGTCTGCAGTCTCTGACCATCTCCTGTAGTATGTCCGCAGTGTCTGACCGTCTCCTTTAGTATGTCTGCAGTCTGTGACCATCTCCTGTACTATGTCTGCAGTCTGTGACCATCTCCTGTACTATGTTTGCAATCTCTGACCATCTCCTGTACCATGTCTGCAATCTCTGACCATCTCCTGTAC
>BLSH010317150.1:63437-84330 GCA_018402905.1 Glandirana rugosa
TGGCACACGTTACGTGTACCGATGTCGTGTCACCATACCCTAAAATTCTCAATTTTTGTTCACCATTCCTCTTTTGTTGCGAAGAAGTGGTGGACAGTTTATGCAGATTTTTTTACTAAGTGACACCTAGTGAGAAGTCTCACGGGACGATGAAACAAATGTGAATACCAACCCCCTGTCATTTTTAATCTCCAACTCGACACAAAAATGACGATGGGTTGATAAGGAGAATTCGACGTTTCCGTCGTCTCCCCCCCCCCCCCCTTACATGTGTGCGTTAACAGGCAGTGAGGAGGTTTTATATCGCCTCCTCACCACCTGTTTAAACCCCACAGCGGTGCCCCGCAACTGAATGCATTGCACACGGATGCAGGAAGCCCTCATTCACTTAGATGGGCCACGTTCAGCAGGCATTGCCGCACTGCGATGCAAAGCATTTTGGCTATTGCGTGTGTACATTCCCCCCCCCCCCCCTCTGCTGCCTTTGCAGCTTAAGAGGAATAGTTGGGTAGCAGTAAAAACACAGCTCAACCTCTAATTTTTACTGTCCCCCAACCATAAGTGTAAACAAAGTAGCAGGGCACTCTGAAGAGTGATCCACAGTGAATCATTTTTTTAGACGTATTTGACAGGTGGTGAAGAAGCGTTGTTTTCTCCTTACCACTTGTTTTTAACTCTTAAAATCCCATACCACTGTGCTGTAGCCATGTGCATTGCACACGGTTTTAGCGCAGCCCAATTGAGTTGAATGGGTTGAGTTGTTAAGCAAGTGCAGTGCAGTGTGGGCGGTCCCAGTGTGAAAGGGGCCTTAGTGTTCGGGTTTGGCTTGAAGAAAAGGTGGCAACCCTAACCCAACCCCACTACAGGCTGGCTGAAGAAAACTACAGGAGAGGGGCAGTTACAAGAGTAGTCACCGTGCTAAAGAAGATAGAACAGCAGTGATTGGTTTTAATATAGTAAGACCCCTTTCACACTGGGATGTTTCACAGGTGCTTTAGCGCTAAAAATAGCGCCTGAAAAACTCCTCCCAATCCACCCCAGTGTGAAAGCCTGAGTGCTTTCACGCTGGGGCGGCGCGCTTGCAGGACAGGAAAAAAAGTCCTGCAAGCAGCATCTTTGGGGCGGTGCGGGAGCGGTGTATACACCGCTCCTACACTGCCCCTGCCAATGAAATGAATGGCCAACGATTCGGAAGCGGCTGAACGCCCCTTTGGAAGCGCTGCACGCTGGAGCTTTTAACCCCTTTTTGGGGGTTAAAAGTGCCCCACTGCTGCCTGAATAGTGGCGCCAAAGCGCCACTATAACAGCGGTAACGCGCCACTAAACCAAGCTGCGCTTTACCACTACCACTCTAGTGTGAAAGTGGCCTAAGTTCCAGCACAGAGGCAAAGTTTCAGACTGGTTTACTGCACGGATCTGAAAGATACATAGAGCACACCAAGATCCAAGTAAGAACACACATGCAACTTTTACGTGGACAATATTTGCTTGTTGTCTGTGTACTACAAGAGGCCTAAACCCTTAGGCCTCATTTAGACTTGCAGTTCAAGGGCAGCAAAAATGTGCCCCATGGTCCCTCCGACATCTCCTACACGTAGGCTCCATCAGCAAGTGCATCCGGTGGAGCCTATGTGGAAGAAAAGTATACCCTATATAGTATATACATTTGGGTGAGACACTGTGTGACATTCAGAGAACATAGACTAACCGCTTGGAAAACCTCCTCACACTGATCCCCATCCATCTGGCCAACATATCCTGTTCCCATTTTTCTCTTATTTTCATATGGTGATTTTTCAAATAGGCCTGTAGCAGAGCAGGATGGCATAACATTGTGAAATGAGACCTTTTTGATGAATCTGCCCCTCTAATAAGACTAAAAATTGGAGTTGGAGATAGGTGCCACTCCGAGGAGCCACTCTGTGCCTTGACGGCATGTTTCAGTTGGAAGTATAAAAATTGCATAGACCCAGTTATCCAATATGTTGTAGATCCTCAAAGGTTATCAACTTCCCATTATGGAATATTTGACTAATGTGGGTTACCCCCAGTGTTGCCAACCGTCCGTAAATTTACGGACAGCCAGTAAAAACAGGGCATATTTTTGCCATCCGTAAAAGTCCGTAGCTGCTGATTTGTGCCAGTAAAAACGGCAGCAACTCATTCGGGTCAGAACTGCGCATGTGATTCCGGAAATTCCCGAGAACTTCCGATCCTGACCTGAGCCGCCCGAGTCGCGTGGTGGCGCGCAGCACATGATGTCATTGGATTTTGCCCTACAGCCTATAGAAAGGCAGGAGCAGAGCGGGCGGATGGAGGAGCCTCATGGACATGGGACAGAGCGGGCTGCCTGGAGCAGACTGACAGAGCAGCAGACGCCGGAGATGGGACGGACATGTGGAGGACTGAGAGGGGGAACTGCAGGCGTGAATTGAGTTCTAACTTCTTCTCAGTCAGTTACCTCTGAGTCCCTGGTCCAGGGCAGGTTGAATCTGATGGGTGGGTGGGTGGCTCTGGCTCAGGTGAACCGGTCCAGGGGTGTGTGATGTATGTGCAGTGCACTGTGCAGCAGGCCCAGGAAATTTCCCAATCACAGCCCACTGACTGAGCCCAGGTCCAGGCTGAGTCTGATGGTAGGTGGCTCAGGTGAACCGAGGGTGTTTGTGTTTGATATGGGTATTGTCAGTGTTTCCATGTTGTGTTTAAATATCTATTGTCTTCGTTTTTAATAGGAGTTCTACGTTTTTTCAAGTTGCCAGTAAAAAATGTGTTCCGCCAGTAAATTTTCTATGTTTTGCCAGTAAAAAACGCTGCTGGAGGTTGGCAACACTGGTTACCCCATATGCCTTCCATTTCGCCCCATATCACAGTTTGGCCAGTTCTAGGTAAGTATTATTATTCCAAATGGGACTGAATTCTGTAAACCCAGTTACTTTCCGTAGATATTTAGATTTATTCCAAATTTTTTGGAGGAGTGTGCGTGGGGTATCTTTTATTTGACAGACTAAAAGTCTGAGCTTCTAGAGTCTGAGGGATTGGGCCTCCTCCAACCGTATGTTCCATGACAGCCTGAGCAGAGCTGTATTTGCCCATCTCTGTTTCGCCCACCCCGGATATATCACCATACAGTAGAGCTGCACGATTAATCGTATTAAAATCGCGATCTCAATTCACCCCCTCCCCCCCCCCGCTATCTCTATCAGGCATTACCGCGATTTTCAGTGCAGTTAATGGAGTCCGACTTGCGGGGTGACTCTGCACGACTTGACTGTAATAGAAGTCAATGCAAGTCGCCTGAAGTCTCCCCAGGAATCTTTCTCTAAAGTCGGAGCGACTTGAGGCTGGGCAGACTATCAAGTCTGGGCAGAGAGCCAAGTCAAGTTGATAAAAGAAGTAAAAATATTCTATGTTTAAAATGATCAAATGATCAAACTCCCGTGTATAGAAGAGTTTGGTTTAACCATTTAAAGACTAAATCTTATCTGACATTTGCTGCTTACAAGTAAAAATCCAGTATTTTCTGCTTGAAAATATCTTAGAACCCCCAAACATTATACAGGCGGTCCCCTAGTTACAAACATCCGACTTACAAACGACTCCTACTTACAAACGGAGGGAGACAACAGGAAGTGAGAGGAAATCTCCCCCTAGGAAGGGAAATTCACTCCTGTAAGAGTTATTATGGGAAAAAGTTGTCTCTACTGATGCTTTATCACCAAGGTTTGCTTCCACAACAACCCAAAATTTTCAAAATCCAATAATCATTGGGACAGGAAGCGAGGTGAAATCTTCTGAACAGAGCCATAGACAGCAAAACAAACATTACAGGGGTGTTACCCCTTCCCTATGCTATCAAAAAAGCTTAAAAATAGTTATTTTGGCTAAAGCTACACTTAAAAAATGTACCTGTTCCGACTTACAAACAAATTCGACTTATGAACAAACCTACAGTCCCTATCTTGTTTGTAACCCGGGGACCGCCTGTATACTTTTTTTTTTAGCAGAGACCCTTGAGAATAAGATGGCGATTGTTGCAATATTTCATGTCACACGGTATTTGCGCAGCGGTCTTTCAAACACAATTTTCTTTTGGAAAAATTACACTTTCAAAAAAAAAAAAAAAGAAACTAAAGAGTGCTGTTAGCCCAATTTTTTAGTATATATAAGATGTTACACTGCGATAATCGTGATCTTTATTCTAAGCAAAATAATCATGATTCTCAGTTTGTCCAGAATCGTGCAGCTCTACCATACAGATGCTGTAGTTGGGCAGCCAAATAGTACAACCAGGGATTTGGTAGCGCTAATCCCCCTTCATCTCTAGGCCTCTGGACATGTTCTAATTTTATCCTAGGAGGTTTATTCTTCCAAAGTAGGCTACGGTAAAGGGAGTTAATAATTCTAAAGAATTTCAATGGGATGACCACTGGGATGTTATGGAGGTAATAGAGAGGCTGTGGCACGAGAATCATTTTAATTACGTTAACCTTGCCTGTGACTGAGAGGTAAAGTGTATTCCATGTTTTAATCCTCCCTCTGCACTGCTGAATAAGGGGAGTGAGGTTCAGGGAACTAAAGTCTCGGGGATCTGCTGTCATCTGGATTCCCAGGTACTTAAATGAGGTTGTGATTGGTATCAAGTTATTCACTGTGTTCAACGGAGTTGGTTGTCTGTCCAATAGCAGAAGAGCAGTTAATTAGAAGCCCAGAGAATCTACCAAATTCTCTGATGGTCTCCATTGCAGCCCTCCTAGAGCCTTCAGTATCCCCCAGGAGAAGCCTGGTGTCCTCTGCATACAACCTCACCTTTTCATGGGTGCTGCCAAACCGAAACCCCTCAATGTCATCACTGGTCCTAATTTTAATCGCCAAGGGTTCAATAGCCAGTGCGAACAAGAAGGGGGACAGAGAACAGCCCTGTCACGTACCCCTCCTCAACGCAAAGGCATGAGACAACTTGCCAAAAGCCCTAATACCTGCCTGTGGCTGACTATACAGGAGACGGACCCAGGCTATATAGTTCGGTCCAAATCCAAAGTTCCTCAGCACCTCCCATAGATATGTCCAATCAATACTATCAACCCCTTTGGCAGCGTCAAGAGACAACAATGCCCTGTTACCAACGTTATCTGTCGGGGATTGGATGTTAAGGAAAAGCCTGCGTAAGTTAATTGCTGTTGACTTATTTGGCATAAAGGCCACTTGGTCAGAGTGTACCAAAGATGTAATAACCCTGTTTAGTCTCATTTCTAGCACTTTCGCCAGAACCTTCACGTCGGTCTGTATGAGCCCGGATCTACCAGGTCTTTGCCCGATATAAGCAGTAGAGCTATGTTCGCTTTTGCCATTGAGGGAGGCAAGTAAACTTCCCCCTTAGACGCATTGAATACCCTCAGCGACTGTGGCAGCAATGTGTCTAAAAATTGTTTGTATATTTCCATGGGTATCCCATCCTCCCCCGGAGATTTACATTTAGTGAAAGAGCACACAGCTTCGTGGAGCTCTTCAAGGGTGAGTGGGGCATCTAAGTCCTTTCTTTGCATAGCACTCAGCTTGGGGAAAGGGATACCTTGCAAGTAAGTGTCCAAGTCCTCTTTTATATATGATGTACTTGGAAGATAGTGTCTCATAAAAGTTTGACAATACCTGCATTATAAGCTTTGGGGAATGTACCAAGTGTCCCGTTCCATCCCTGATAGCTCCAATAACCAGAGTATGCTGTTTGGCATTTGCTATCCTTGCCAACATATGACCAGTTTTTTAGAGCTCCTCAAAGAATGCTTGTTTAGAAAAGAACCTTTTCTTTTCCGCCGAGGAGAGAGCGCTCTCGTAGGCAGCTTGGGCAGAATGCCAGGCCTCCTTGGCGGAATCTGAGGGGTCAGCTATAAATTTCTGTTCCAGATCTATAACCCTAGCATCCACCTCTTCCCGTAGTGCAGAGGATGTCTCCATTATGAGCACCCCCCTCAAGTATGCCTTAAAAGCACCCCATTGCTGCAAACAAGAGCCAGCGGGATCTTGCATATCAAAGAACTCACACACCCTCCGCTCTATATTTTCCGGTGTACTAAACAGTTTGAGTCAAAATGCATTGAATTTCCATGGAGCAGCAGTAAGAGTACCTAAGGGGGAAATTGTCAGGTGTACTACCAAAGGTGAGTGGTCCGATACACTACAAGGCCTATAGACCATATCAGAAACATATGGGAGCACACCTGAGTTCTCCAGACATAAGTCAATTCTAGAAAGAGTTCCATGATATTTTGAAAAACACGAGAACTGCTTAACCCCTGGATTATGTAGGCGCCATACATCAACAAGCCCACCTCTTGCAACAACCGCGCCAGGGGGGCACCCCTGGAGAGGGCAGAGGATTGAGGGGCCGGATGTCTATCCAGCGCCGGTTGTAAGTAGCAATTGAAATCCCCCATCATAAGTATGGGTATGTCCGGCTTGTCATCTAGATGGGCAATAAATATCCTCAGTATCTCCGCTGTAAATGGGGGAGGAACATATACACACCCTAACATACATTGTAGTTTAGCAAATCGGCAGTGCAAAAATATATACCGACCCTCTGGGTCTTTTTTAACATCAAGTTCTTGGAAAACTATAGCACCATGGATAAGGCTACTGACTCCACGTGAATAGGAGGTATGAGTAGGGTGGTATCCCTTACCCACCCAGGAATAACGTAAACATCCCACAGTTTCATCATTTAAATGAGTTTCCTGAAAAAAACTTGTTCAATCCTTACCTTTGTCCCCATTTTTGTAATCTTCACTATGTGGCCTTTCTCAGTGCTGAATAAAGCTCACACATAGGAATGGATGGTTGTTGAGAATTGTACAGTTTGTAGTTGTTTTATGTGTGGCTGCTGGCACTCCTCACACTCTTTTGATGATTATTGTCACTGGAGTCAAAGGCTTTATGCCAAAGCTATATGTTCCAGATAATGTTTTGCCACACCATGGAGACCATAACAACAATCTTGTATCGGTTTAATGCTGATGTATTTTTTAAATGAATCTTAGAGTATGACACCTTAAACAGAAATAGTCCGCCAAAATGAATCCACACAAAACCATTTATTTTATTGTTGAATATAAAATGTAATCAATCTATCAAAGGATCTGTTTTCTCATGGCTTTGCAAACTCCAGTTCCCTGATAGACAGACAACAGCTTTGATCATAGAGTGGAAGACCTGACTAAATTTCCCATGAGATATAAAAGGCTCACAGATGAGTCAGCCTAAAAGCATCTACTCATAACTGAAGTGAAGTTAGTGCCACTTACTTGGCGTGTCAGTGTGGTGACCCCTTACATTGTTGGCTATGGAGAAATGCTCTCTTTCATTTATGGTCAGTAGGAGAAGGACCCCTTGAAAAAAGGGGTCAGTGGGAAGAATGCCTTGTTTACATTGATTGTCAAATAGGTGATCAGTGGAATGACCATTACATTGGCGGTCAGTGGAGAAGTGGGAAGAATACCTCTTACAAACAGCTAGAAAGGTAATTCCACTCCACTGACTGTCGCATTGCTTAGGTGCTGAATCTATGTAGGCACTGTTCAATGAACCCCCAGCAGCACCTGGCTGCCAACTCTCTCCACTAATCATACCCACTTGCATGAGATCGCCACATGAGAAATGTGAGTGGTTAACTGTGAAAGCTGGCAGCCTCTTATTTCTTTTAATGGGGCTGCCTACTCCCAGCTAATCACTGGAACCCCTGCTGGGTTGTTGCAGCTAAAAGCTGAGCGGGTGGGGGCGTAGTCTTGAGCTGCATGGAGTGAGGTGTGTGCTGTGAGAGCTCTGCTTGACCGATATCCGTTCTAATATCCTGGGGGCTCTATATCTCCTTGAAAACCCTCCAACTTACGCCCACAAGCTTCTGGATCCTCAGCTGCCATGTCTCCGCCAAAAAGGGTGTCGGAGGCCATCACTAAGCTGGACAAGTGCCAACATGGAGAGCACGATCAGACTGAGGAAGATGGCGCCTCCCCTCCTACAGAGGAGCCTGTCTCGGCTCAGACTGCGAAGGTCCTGGAGGCGATCTCTCTGTGCCAGTCTACTCTCACAGCACGGATTGAGGAGGTGAAGATAGCCATCTCCCTGATCCGGCAGAACGTCCATAATCTGTGGGAGATGGTCACTGAGATGGAGCGGCGCATCGGCCGCGTGGAGGATGACCTGCCGCCATTACAGGTGAACACCGAAAGATTAAAACATCAACTGAACGCTGTCCTCCTCAAACAGGACGATATGGAGAACAGGCTCCGTCGGTGTAACCTACATTTTGTGGGGCTCTCGGAGCACGCCGAAGGGTCGGACTCCCCCCATCTTCCTTGAAAATCTGCAGAATAAAAAATATGGCAGGGAGGCCTTCTCCTACTCGTTCGTAGTGGAACGTACTCATCGCCTCTCTGCTCGCCCGCCACCTAATGGTGCTTCACCCTGCTTTTTTTATTGCTAAACTCCTCAACTACCGTGACCGATTACACAGTTCTGAGGCTTACTCGTGAGAAAGGCAACATCCCAGTAGGCGGTGGGCACGTGGCAGTATCCCCGGACTTCTCGGCTGAGGTCCAGAAGAGGAGGGCCCGCTTCAGAGGCAAAGTGACCGCTTAGGATCCATCATTGTTTGAAGACCCAGACGCAGTCCTTTCCTGGCTTGAACATCATACGGGTGCTGCTGGCCCTGCTCCTGCCTAGCGCTCTGCCGCTGCGATTCATTTCCACCTCGTGTTTTGGATCCTGGGACTGACAGCCGCACCTTGGCAATACCCTCTCTCCTACGGCCACCCTGGAGAGGCTTGTTCGTGGGTATGTTTTATTGCTCTTGTTTGCCCATTCCTCCCTGAACTGATACTACACATCTCTCCATGGACATTGGTTGCAATTTGTTATTTTTCATTAGCCCCCTGACATTGTGCACCTAAGCACCCTTGTTATCGGGCGGCTCACCCGCACCGCAGATTGGAACCTTAATAGGAACTATACCAGCTCACATTGCCATGCGCTCTACACCATATGTTCGTCCCCTGGACTACAGTGGTCAGTACTGCTCCTCAAGCCCTGTTTCCCTGGCCAGCCCCTGTACCCTTGTTCATGGGAGGCAGTAGCCTGTTGCTTATGTCGTGCTGGTCCAGTGCAGTTATAGTTAGTTTGTTTTCTTTCTTTATTACACATGTGGTGTTTTTCACATGCTCCTGGCACCCTTTCCCAATGCTCATTCACAACTTGCAACTCAATTGGACTGCCCTGCAGGATTCCCCTCTCCGCTTGCCCCGTATTGTGTCATATACTAGTGTCTGTTCTATCTCTATGTGCTTTATTCCACCTTAACATGCAACTCACCCCTATTTTCTGGAATGTCGTATTGACTATGGCCCTGTCATCATTTGATGCCCTCTGGGCGTCTGACTGCTCCTGGCTCTAACTCCCCTTTTTTCACAAAACAATCATGGCGTCATTTAAAATTGTGACCTGGAATACCCGGGGCCTGTGTACTAAGCCCAAGCGGACTGCGGTCCTTTCTCACCTCAAATCCCTCAGGGCCAATATCTCAGTCCTGGTGGAGACCCACTTAGTGGGTCAGTTACAAATCACTCTTAAAAAACCCTGGGTTGGCTGGCTCTACCAAGCCCCACACACCCCTAACTCTCGGGGTTGCGATTCTGATCGCCAAATCGGCACAGTTCCAGCTCCACAGCCTGCAGTCAGATCCTCAGGGTTGTTTCTTATTTTTACATGCTACTATGGGTGGTTTGTAGATTCTCCTTTTGGCATTTTACATCCCCCCCTCCGTTTCACTTTGGCCCTTTGCAACAAGATGTGGCCTTTATGGCCCAACACCCCTCGCCGCCGGCGATCTGGAGGGGGGATTTTAATATGTTCATTGACCCACAACTTGATAAACTAAGTTTATGCTCCTCTGCTCCAACTCCACCTTCCATTACTAGATTTGGCAGGTTCCTGGAGGAATTCTCATTGACTGACACATGGCGGCACAAACACCCAAATCTAACTCAATACTCCTGTTTCTCCTGTTCCTGTCCCGCATAGGCCTGCTTCTAGTTACACCCACCCTATTACCCCTCCTCCAGGAAGCGGAGATGGGTGCCAGGGTATTGTCCGACCATTCCCCCATCTGGGTCTCTCTGTGATTACCGCCTCCCCCACGGTGCGAATCTGAAAAATTCTAGCCAAAATTCTTTCCTTCCGCCTCAACAAAGTGATCCTCAGTCTCATACGTCCTGACCAAACCGAGTTCATGCCCAACAAAAATACAGCCTTTAATCTCTGCCGATTTATTCCTTAACCCTCAATCCCAACATGAAGAGATGGGCTCCAGGGTGGTAGTTAGCCTCGATGCCGCTAAGGCCTTTGATTCCGTAGAATGGAATTGCCTCTGGGAATGTATGCGTAGGGTCGGCTTTGGAATTTATTAAATGGCTCCAACTACTCTATCAGGCCCCTACTGCCCGCATCCAAGTTAATGGTAATCTTTCAGACTCATTCACCCTCACCCGCGGAACAAGACAGGGATGCCCTATCTCTCCGCTCCTTTATGCCCTAGCCGTGGAACCTCTTGCTATCGCAATTCGGGCTCACCCACATATTAGAGGCCTCCCAATGGGTTCACTGACCGAAGTCGTCAGCTTATATGCTGACGACATGCTTCTCTACCTGGCAGACGCCGGTCCATCCCTTCATACTGCTTTACAACTGATTGAACGTTTTGGGACTTTTTCGTGTCTTCGGATCAATTGGTCCAAATCTCATATCGTGCCAACCGCTCTACCCCTTATACGCACTAACCAGATTAAATACCTGGGTGTCCAGGTTTCGAGATTCCCCCCCCCCCCCCCCCCAATAGACTATGTAGGCCTCAATCTTGAACGCCTCTTTGCTCTTCTCAAAAACAAAACACAAAGTTGGTCCCACCTCCCACTAGGGTTCATGGGACGTATTAGTCTAGTCAAGATGATTCTCCTTTCAAAACTCCTATACATCTTCTGGCAGGCTCCAATATGTGTCCCACTCTGTATAATTAAAGCCATGGAATCCATTGTGAATACATTCGTACGGGGCTCCTCTCGCCATAAACTGTCCTGGCGAGTCCTGAAGCGCCCTACGAGCCTCGGGGGTGCTGCGCTTCCCGACCTTGCCATGAAACGTGATGGGGCTCCTCCACTCCACTCTCATACGCCACTGTTGGATTCCCTGCACTTGCCTGAACTAACCTCCATCCCCGATCGCGGATTGTGGATCACTAGAGGAATCCCACACCTCTCACAAGTTGTAGCAGGCGGAAGTATCAAGACTTTCCAAAACCTAAAAGACCAATACTCTCTCCCTGACCATATGTTCTTCTGCTACCTCCAACTCCGCCATGCCCTACAATCCCAATTTGACAACACTATCCCTCAACTCGAAACCCTGCCTACTGTGGATATTATGCTGGGTCGTGACCCAAACAAACTTACCTCCGTGTTTTACAATTATCTCCTGACCCCAGGGGCCACCACTGAGGCGTACAAATTGAAATCCAGATGGGAACCGCACCTGGGTGACATCACAGACGACTGGGAGGTGACACTCGCCATGTGTAGGCAGGTGTCCCCCAGAGTTTCGGATCGCCTTACCCACCTTTTTATACCCTGCACAAATCTTACATCACACCCCACCGTATCCTTAAATATAATTGAACCTACAGTCCTCTGTACCCACGGTGTAACAACCCCCAGAGCACATTTTTTCATCTTATGTGGTCATATCCCCCCATCCAGGGTTACTGGTCGCAGATCATTAAATTCCTGCATAACCTCATGGGCTACCCTCTAACCCTTTGCCCTCGGCAATGCATATTGGGGATCCTCTCTTTACCTGATGAGAAGTACCTCAATATTTTCTTACAGGAAACCCTATTCCTCGCTAGAATGCAGATAGCCAGTACGTGGCTAAGGGTGACATGCCCCCCACCTTATAACAGTGGAGTAGGGCTGTAAACGCAGTCCTCCCATATAAAAGTGTACTCCTATATACACTGGGGCTGCCCTAATATATATCATAAGGTATGGGACAGGTGGTTGGAGGACTCCTCTACATGTGCTGATGCAAATGAGCCTTGATTTCAAATGACAAGCTTCCTATCTTGTTGCTGTGCCTTTATTGTGCCGTGACATCCTTGCATGCCTACCAGTATTGTAATTGTGAATGTTACCCATGATTTCTGTATGTACAGTATTCATGTCAAAATCTGTATCCTTATTGCAGTGCCTGTTGCACTATTTTACCTGTAAACCTCATTGGTCGTTTCATTATACTCAATAAAACTTTGTTTGATTAAAAAAAAAAAAAAAGCAGAGCGGGTACATTCTGCACCCTCTGGGTTTCTTCTTTCTCCCCCTCTCTTTCT
This sequence comes from Glandirana rugosa, assembly GCA_018402905.1. Lineage (NCBI taxonomy): Eukaryota > Metazoa > Chordata > Amphibia > Anura > Ranidae > Glandirana > Glandirana rugosa. Next base: position 75,862 of record BLSH010317150.1, read on the forward strand.
TTTATGTTCTCTCTTTTTTTTTTTTTTTTTTTTTTTTTTTTTTTTTCTTCTTGTCCTTTTCTCTCCTCTCTCATAAATCCCTCATCAGACTTGTTCAGCTGTGTGTGCAATCTAAGCTTTAACCATTTAAACATAAATTTTTTTTTTTTTTTTTTTTTTTTTTTACAAAGCAGTTAAAGAGGAAGTAAACCCAGATTGGTTTTACTTCCGCTCCGCAATATACCCCTGTAATGTAGAAGCATAATGCGCTACTATGCATCGCATAGTAGCCCATTATGTGCCACCTACCTGCAAACGAAGCCTGCGATGTCCAGCGCTGTTCCCCGTGCTGGCCGCGTCCATCTTCTGCCCCTTTTCCTTCCGGGGCTGCGACTCCGGCGCTGTTATTGGGAGTCGCCAGTCACGGCACGGTCGCAGTGGAGGAATGGCACGGAGGCCGTTTCTTCACTGCGCATTTGCCGACATGATGTCGGCACAACACATACACTGCAGATCTCCTGAACCGTGCAGGTTTAGGAGATATGCAGGGCACCTACAGGTAAGCCTTATCCTAGGCTTACCTGTAGGTCAAAGTGGTTGTCACGAGTTGACAACCACTTTAAAATTAGCTGGTAAATGCCAATAAAAATGAGCTCACAGTTCCATGTCCCGGAATTATTCATACTTAATAATTTATCCCTACCTCACTTTATGAGGAAAAATGCAAAGTTTGTTCTAAGTACTTTAACAGATTTTTTTCTTAGTTCTAGGATGGGTGTAGGCATCTTTTCAGAGTGTGTTTTCTTCCTCAAAGTCAACTCTTTACCATCCAAAGAAAAGACAAACCTCAAGACCAGCATAACTTCCAATGGAGGAGCCATTTCTTTTGTTATCAATGAAAAGGTATGTGTAGCAACTGACTGCGTTGACAGCATTTGTTATGTATTGATGGCTTACTGCCATGGCCAGATGTATAGCAACTGTTCTAGGAGAGCTCCCGTGTTCATGTCCTCCAGTGGACAATGCTAGCCCTTGTTTTAGAATGCTGTCTCTTTGCCCCAAGTTGCAGAATTATTTTTAGCATTTAAAGGATTAGCTCCTTTAAAAGTTATTTTTAAACAATAGGTTGAATCTAGTGAGTTATCGCCCATTGGCTTTCTATGTTTCTATACAGTGAACTCCAGTGGTGAGATTTCCTTACCACAGTTTCCAACTCCTTTTCCATCCACGCTACAGTCTTGCTACTCCTACATTGTTTATAATTTCAAGCACTGCTGCTTCCATACATTGATGAGACAGCACACTGCATGCAGGAGGCTAAAGGGATATGGCCTGGCTCATTGTGAATAATGCAGTACATGGGTTTTTGACACCAAAAACCTTTAGTACAGTGAAAAAGTGAGAAATCCTACATACTTATCGATGACCCTATCCTAACTCTAGGACTGGCCCTAACACATCCTTTTATTAATCCTAAAGGGAAATCATTATGATACACTTAGATGCAACAAAGACAACGCAAGATCACAATAATGAACGGAACGGACACAATGACACAATAAAATTACCAATAACAGCAATTCGTACCAAATAAAACTAAATTAAATCTATACTCTAATAAATTATTAAAATAAACATAGAATAAATAACACAGACTGAAAAATAACAGAAAATCAAACTACCATTATTATACAGGATTTATATAGCGCCAACAGTTTGCGCAGTGCTTTACAACATGGGGGCAGACAGTACAGTTACAATACAATGCAATGCATGAGGAATCAGAGGGCCCTACTCGTTAGAGCTTACAATCTAGAAGGGAGGGTCAAGTGAAACAAAAGGTACCGTATCCTCTGGCGTATAAGGCGACTGGGCGTAAAAGACGACCCGCTAATTTTCCAGTTAAAATATAGGTTTTGCCCTATGCTCGCCGTATAAGACTACCACCCCCATGGCAACACCATTAATAACATACAGTACTGTAGCTTCGGCTACATATTACAGAATGTCCCTAATCTTTTAGTGTGCTGGATGTGCGGTAATACAGAACTGTAGCTTCAGCTACATACAGAACGTCCTTTGTGCTATAATACTGTATGTACCGTGCTGAGCCAATCACGGCAAGCAGTTTATTTTATTAATGCAAACAAAGCCTGATCGGATTGTAATAGCCCGCCTCTCTAACTCAGCCAATCCGAGCAGGCTTTGTATGCATTAATAGAATACACCACTATCCAGCGGGCTGAAAGATTAATAATCGGGAAGTTCTGTATGTAGCTGAAGCTACAGTACCTGGTGTATAAGACGACCCCCGATTTTTGGGGGATATTTATTAGTATAAAAAGTCGTCTTAAGCGCCGGAAAATACACTAATAACTGTGGGAGATGAGCTGATGGAGAAAATGAAAATACAGTTCTTAGGTGTGGGTAGGATAGGCTTCTCTGAAGAGGATGGTTTTCAGGGATTGTCTAAAAGCTAATAGAGTAGAAGATAATCAGACAGATTAGGGTAAGGAGTTCCATAGGATTGGAGAGGCTCTGGAAAAGTCCTGGAGGATAGCATGGGAGGAGGTGACGAGGGAGCTAGAGAGCCAGAGGTCTTGTGAAGAACAAAGATAACAATTAGGTTGTTATTTTGAGACTAGGTTGGTGATGTAGCTGGGAGCAGAGTTGTGGATGGCTTTGTAAGTTGCTGTTAGTATTTTGAATTTAATTTGTTGGGTGAGCGGAAACCAGTGGAGGGATTGACAGAGAGGAGTAGCAGACACAGAGGTTTCATTAATAAGTTGGTTGATTCTGGCAGCAGCATTCATGATGGATTGAAGGGGGATAGACTATGTAGAGGTAAGCCCATGAGAAGGGAGTTGCAGTAGTCGAGGCGAGAGATGACCAGGGAGTAAATTAAGAGCTTTGTAGTGTCATTGGTTAGAAAGGGGCATATTTTGGAGATGTTGCGGAGGTTGAGGCGGCAATATTTATACAGTACCATCATGCAGAGCTTTAAAGCAAGCCTGCATCTTATTCCACGCAGGTTAAATAAATCTGTTTGCTTTCAGACCTCATCCCCAGCAGTATATAGTGACCTTTCCTTAGCACTTCTGCCACTCTATTGAGCCTTCAGAAGTGAGAATTGGAAGCCCCAATGAAGCTTTTAGTTGCTGTAGTTGAAGTTTACACAAGGTTTTAGACTTTTCCAACTTTCTGCACTAAAAGCAGAACTAGAGCACAAAAAAAAAAAAAAAAATTGTAGTTCAAAGAATCAGGAGTACTTGTCATAGCGGGGGTATGCTTAGCACGTTATGCACACTTAAACTTGCAAAGAGCCCCTCCTTCAGGGATACGATGTCTGTGTTCCCCCTCTTTGAGGCTTCCGTCTTCTCCTGGTCTTCTTTTGTCTGGAATTAATAATAATTGCAATTTTTCACTTTCTGTAGTAAAGAGAAATTTAGAGGTGAAGTAATACTATGGTCAAATCTTACTGTCAGAATATAATGCTGTTTATGGTGTATAAATTAATTTTATTTTGATCAGAGTTCTTTGTCTTCCAGTGTACACATGTTGTTGCAGTAAGTAATGTAGCTCTGAATAGTTCCCAGCAGAAGAATATTCAGAAGCATTGTATACCAGTAGTGAAGCCTAATTTCATTTGGAGATCGATTCAGGAGAATCGACTTGTTGAGGTGGAAGTGTGTGACAATAGAGCATTAGAGGTGAAGCAGGACCAAGTTAAAGGTAAATATTTATAAATGCTGGAATGATATGCCCAGATAAACATACCAACTTCTTTCATTCATTTCTTATACTCCTTTCACACTGGGACGGTGCTGGCGTTAGTGGTAAAGCGCTGCTCATTTTAGCAGTGCTTTACCGCTGTTTAAGCAGCGCTTTTTGGCCGCTAGCAGGGCATTTTTAACCCCCAAGAAGGGGTTGAAAAGGGGTTAAAAACTACCCGTGTTGCAGTGCTTCTTAATGCGCTTTTCAGGTGCTTCAGAAGCGCTGCCCATTTATTCCAATGGGCAGGGGCGGTGGAGGAGCGGTGTATACATCGCTCCCAACCTGCCCCAAAGACGCCGCTTGCAGGACTTGTAAGCGCACCACCCCAGTGTGAAAGCACTCAGGCTTTCACACTCGGGCAGCATGAGAGGCAGTTTTCAGGCTCTTTACAGGCGCTTACATAGTGCTAAAATGCTTGAAAACTGCCTCAGCGTGAAGGGGGGTCTTAGTGGAAACCAGATTAATTTTTTTTTATTATTATTTATTTATTTTGCAATACATTTTTTTTCTCGAAGTCCATTGAGGGACACACAAAGTCTTAAATCATTGGGTTATACTGCCAACTACAGGAGGATTGAACACAACTCTGGCAAACCATAAAATTAGGCCAGCCCAGGGTGCAACTACTAGCATGCCTCAGTTTTGTAGCAAAGCAGTACAGATAACATGATTATGAACACTAAGAGTCTGAACTTTATCTTACAGTGAGTACAAATATGTGATTTTTCTTTTTCATCCATTGAAGGACAAAGGAAGCCTTAAACCTTCAGGATGTCCAAAAGCAGTCCATCTAAGTGCTAGGCAACACAGCAAATAATTGCTAACATGCCAAGGAAAATGCAACAGGAATTAGGGATTGCCTGCAGGTCAAAGAGCCGCATGAAGGACCTTCCTTTCGAAGCTGGCATCAGATAAGACAGAAATCATCACATAGTAGAACTAGAAATTGAGGAATGCGTGAATTAGAGCTGCATGATTTTGGCTAAAATGAGAATCACGATTCTCCTGGCGTAACATCATATGTCACATTATACAAAAGAATGGGGCTAGCTTTACTGTTTAATTTTTTTAAATTCATTAAAGTGTATTTTTTCACAAAAAAATTACATTTGAAAGACCGCTGCACAAATACAGTGTGACATAAAATATTGTAATGACCATTTAGCCATTATATTCTCTAGGGTCTCTGCTAAAAAAATATATATAATGTTTAGAGGTTCTAAGTAATTTTCTATCAAAAAATACAGATTTTTAGCTTGTAAGCAACAAGTGTCATAAAAAGGATTAGAGCCAGTTCACACAAAGGCGACTTGTCAGGTGAGCTAGTCGCCTGACAAGTCGCGCTCCATGCAGTGCAATGGAACCATTCTAATAGGAGTGACTAAAGTCACTCTGGCTTAAAGAAAAGGTTCCTGCACTACTTTGGGGGCGACTTCAAGAAACTTGCCTTAACTTCTATTACAGAAGTCATTTGCAAGCCGCGCTGAAGTAGCGCTGTGCGGGGCGGCTTAGAGTCACGCCTGAAGTCGGATCGCCCCTGTGTGAACCAACAATAAGTCTTTAAGTGGTTAAACTGCCCTCATTTACAGACCGAAGTTCATTCCTTTGATCTAAAAGAACCAAATATTACATTGTTTATAGTTCTCTCCCAGCGCTGGGCAATGTTGATAAACATTTGTGGCTTTTTTTTTTTTTTGAGAGCTGTGAGTGAGCAGAGAGCGGCTCTGCACTTGTTACATAGAATCGTGGAAATGCTGGATTAAGATCGTGAGGTGGGGTTGAATCGGCATCACATTTTTTTTTTTTAACGCATGATCGTGCAGCTCTAGTGTGAATAGGCGAAAAGGCCTAATGCTTCTCTTCCTCATCACCTGTTGGTAGCCTCTGAATCACGATCCAAACACGGATTATGCTTCAGAGGCAAGGGAGCTTTAGATGCATGTCTAAATCTACCCTAGATCTGTTGTTTTTTTTTGACAGAAGAATCTGTCCTGCAGCTGTAGCACTTAGAGGGTTAAGACAATTTAACACCACCAGGGATGCTTACAATGGTCAACTTTTATTTACCTATGTAAAACCTTTATCCCAAAAGAAAAAAGCTGTTGCTGTGGCTGCTGATAGTGTTGGTTAGAGTTTGGCTTCAATTTGTTAGAGTATGCAAATTTGCTAGTACATCTAACACTACCATCCCCGCCTAGACTGACAGGACTGCTGTCCAAAGGTGTCTCTGTTGATCCACCTTCCAGAAGGAGGAAAAACTAAAAAAGAAAACTAATGCAGCCGCCACATCTAGAGCAGTATGTTACATGTCTGGTTTTGGATTTATTACCATGCTGCTTTTTTTTCTAATAATGGTAACAGTATTAATATTTTAGTTGCACACCATTTTGGAAAAAGGTTAAATCTATGCATGTCAACTTTGGAAGGGGGGACACCTTGAGATACAGAAGAGATGTGGCACGCTCCGCATGCCACAGCAAAGATGGGCATGGCTAAAGTGCGCTTATTATTTGGAGTGGAGTGTTAAATAGAGTCTAAGCCTTTATGCTGTATACACTGCACATAATACAGTGGGTAAAACAAGCATTGAACACATCACCATTTTTCTAGGTAAATCTATTTCTAAAGGCGCTATTGACATGAAATTTTCACTACATGTCTGTAACAACCCATGCAATCCATACATACAAAGAAACCAGAAACACCTTTTGTACAGCTTAGGGGCCGTTTCACACTGATGTGCTTTGGAAGTTCCCATTGACTTATATTGAAAGTGTCTTGGGAGCACGTTTGAAAAACTGCATGAAAGATGCAGCATGCAGGACTTTTTAAAGTGCAGCAGCAAGAGGCCTTAGAAAAGTTGCAAACTACACAGCAATGGCCAATTGTTGAGAAAGGTGCTGGGGGAACAATGGTACCCAATGGGAGTTAGGGGGAGCAGTAGGCGTTAGCAAGAAAACAATTGTGCCCAGTGGGAGGTGAGAAAAGTAATAATGCCCAGTGTAGAAGGGGGGGGGGGGGAGGACAATAGTACCCATTGGAGGTGGGGAGGAACAGTGGTGCCCAGCATAGGCTGAGGAGAACAACGGTAGTGCCTGTAGGGGATGGGGGAGAACTATAGTGCCCAGCAGAGGAGGGGACAGTGGAAGAACATTAGTGTTCAGCAGGGAGTGGAAAGAGCACAATAGTGCCCCAGAGTGTGGGCAGGAATAATGGTGCCCAGCGGTGGGTGGTGGAGAACAGTACTGCCCAGTTGGGTGTGGAGAGAACAGATTATACAGACTCTGTCAAGAGGGAAAACACGCCATTGCACAGTCTGCATAGAGCTGAAGCCAGGTGGAACAAGAATCCCTGTACCGTCGAGGACAGGGACAGTCCCACAGAATCCGAAACTATTATGGGGGCGCCTATGTGACTCTTCTTCATAACAAATGACGTACAACTTTCCTACAAGCTGCTGAGAGAGAGAGAGAACGACTTCCGTGCTCCTTCTGTGAATTTGAGAATGAATTGCCACTCAGTGCCTGTAGCTATAGAGGTTGGTGAGGCCTGCCACCTTGATATAAAGCTCATTTACTTTTTTCTAACAATGTAAGAGTGTTTGGATGTCTGTAAAAAAAAAAAAAAACATAACAGGTGGCATTTTTTTTATTTGCAAAATGTGGAATGATTGTTTCCTTTCTGGAGGGAAAAAGGAATCGTCCATAATTTGCTACTCAGGCTTTTTCAATCATCAGCATTTGTGCTCCTTCCACAGTTTATAGATGATGCTTGCTATCCCCTGCTGGTATACAGACTATCAGTACTTATATATGACTTAATAAGAATATGCAACGTACATTTTATTTAAGTAAACTAGTGAATGTTAATATTTATGTATGTATTTATTTTTTTCAGATGATAAAAAAGGTAGATTTCTTGCCAAATTTATGAAACAGTCTAAAAGTGACACTGGTGAAAGGTAATTTATAACTTTATAGTTCGTTTACCATGTGTTTTATTCTGTATCTTCTATGTATACTTCATAATTTAAATATACACCTCCACAATACAACCAAACTTAGTAGTGTCCGCCTCAGCTTTGGACTAGGTTATACAGTGATAAGGACTACAGGTAAATGTACTAATGAATGGCAATGTGGGATTAATAATTTGGCTGCATTTCAGGGGTATATTGTTTGATGCACTCTCTGTGTTTACTTCTTAGAGACTGTTGTACCCCACAATCTGGGATTAGAGGAGCTGCTCTACCTCTTGCCCCATGACTACATCATTTGGATACTTCATTATTTAGTGATGTCTGTTAATTTCATTAGCTAAAGTTATTAGCAAATTAGACAAAATTGTCCAACCTATGGGACCTTGCATTGGTAAATGCAGGAGAGATTATTGCAGGATTTTACTATAAAAGTTTATTTTACATGAACAGAGTGAAAACAGCCAAGGTGTTTCTCTGGAAACATTTGTCCTCTCTCGCATAGGGATAACTTAACAGCCCTTCCTTCCTTGTTTCAGGAATCTCATAGATGATGAAGAGTTTGAAGAGGAAGGCAATGAAAAGGAGCTTCCATATGGCACAGAAGTGGCAAAATACAGCTTTTTCCAAAAAGTATGTGCTTCATTATTTGATAATGGTTACGTTCCAGGGTATCCAACCTGTTAAAACAGATTAAACGATTATTGAAATCGATTACTTTAATTGTCTGTAGTGATTTA
>BLSH010317150.1:104671-116306 GCA_018402905.1 Glandirana rugosa
CCCCCCCCCATTTAGCACTAATGCCCCATTAACTTAGCACCAATATCATCCCCTATCCCCCCTCTTTGCACTAATACCCCCTCTCCCCACTTAATATTGCACTCCTACTGTGAGTTGTAGCTGCTCTTCTGTTGCAGCCCCCCCTCTAACATACTCTGTAGGCACTGAAGAGAGGATTTGGGGGTGGAAGGAGAACTCTGTAATGGAAGGGGGTTGTAAACTGTCCTGTGAGATATGCATCCCTGAGCCCTGCAATCTGTACATAGTACAGTCATGAACTCTGCACCCTTTATTCAGTGTACTACTAAACTCTGCTCTCTCTGCTTAGCACACACCTGAACCCTGCACTCTGTACATAGTGTACTCCTTAACTCTGCACTCTGTATGCAGCGCACTCCTGAACTCTGCACTCTGTACGTAGCACACTCCTGAACTCTGCACACTGTTAACAGTACATTCCTGAGCTCTTCACTTTGAAGTGCACTCCTGAACTCTGGAGTCTATACCTAGTGCTCTCCTGAACTTTGCACTCTGACCATCTCCTGTGCCATGGCTGCAGTCTCTGACCATCTCCTGTACCATGTCTGCAGTCTCTGACCATCTCCTGTACCGTGTCTGCAGTTTCTCACCGTCTCCTGTAGTATGTCTGCAGTCGCTGACTGTCTCCTGTAATATGTCTGCAGTCGCTGACTGTCTCCTGTAATATGTCTGCATTCTGACTGTCTCCTTTAGTATGTCTAGCACCAAATATTATGCACAACCCTTACATCGGGGTTATTATTGGTTGTCTGCTCTGCTGTATATAAGTGCTCCTCGTTATTTACAACCTGAGCCTCTGATTGGCTTCCCGCAGCCTTTTATTATTTGTTGATAATGAGAAGATATCTTTGACTACTGTGGTCAAACAGATATCTCAGATCTAACCAATAATAAAAGGCTGCAGGCAGCCAATCAGAGGCTCCGGCTGGGAGGGGAGGAATGCTTTCAGTTTCTATGGCCACAGCATGTATGCAGCAGCAGAGCAGTCCCTGAGCCCCCATTCTTCGGTGCTAAAAGTCCACAGGTTGGGAGGCGTAAATTACTTGCCTTGCCCCGGATGCTGACAACCCACGCTATGGCACTGACTGTAGGCAAGACACACTTGTCTTTGTACTCCTCACCTGGTTGCCACCACATACGCTTGACACCATCTGAATCAAATAAGTCTCATTAGACCACAGGACATGGTTCCAGTAATCCATATCCTTAGTCTGCTTGTCTTCAGCAAACGGTTTGCGAGCTTTCTTATGCATCATCTTTAAAAGAGGCTTCCTTCTTGGATGACAGCCATGCAGACCAATTTGATGCAGTGTGCGGCATATGGTCTGAGCACTCACAGCCTGACCCCCCACGCCTTCAACCTCTGCAGCAATGCAGGCAGCACTCGTCTATTTCCCAAAGACAACCTCTGGATATAATGCTGAGCATGTGCACTCAACTTCTTTGGTCGACCATGGCAAGGCCTGTTCTGAGTGGAACGTGTCCTGTTAAACTGCTGTATGTTCTTGGCCACCGTGCTGCAGCTCAGTTTCAGGGTCTTGGCAATCTGCTTATAGCCTAGGCCATCTTTTATGTAGTGCAACAATTCTTTTTTTTCAGATCCTCAGAGAGTTCTTTGCCATGAGGTGCCATGTTGAACTTCCAGTGACCAGTATGAGAGAGTGAGAGCGATAACACCAAATTTAACACACCTGCTCCCCATTCACACATGAGACCTTGTAACACTAAGAAGACATTGGGAAGGGAAAATGGTTAATTGGACATAATTTGGACATTTTCATTTAGGGGTGTACTCACTTTTGTTGTCATCGGTTTAGACATTAATGGCTGTGTGTTGAGTTATTTTGAGGGGACAGCAAACTTACACTGTTATACAAGCTGTACACTCACTACTTTACATTGTAGCAAAGTGACATTTCTTCAGTGTTGTCACATGAAAAGATATGATAAAATATCTTTATCTGAAATTTGTGGCCTAAAAGCAAAATGCTATGTGTGGCGGACAACTAACACTGCACATCATCCTAAACACACCATCCCCACAGTTAAACATGGTGGTGGCAGTATTATGTTGTGGGGATGCTTTACTTCAGCAGGGACAGGGAAACTGGTCAGAGTTGATGGGAAGATGGCTGGAGCCAAATACAGGGCAATCTTAAATGAAAACCTGTTAGAGTCTGCAAAAGACTTGAGACTGGGGCAGAGGACAACGACCCTAAACATACAGCCAGAGCTACAATGGAATGGTTTAGATCAAAGCATATTCATGTGTTAGAATGGCCCAGTCAAAGTCTAGACCTAAATCTAATTTAGATTCTGTGGCAAGACTTGGAAATTGCTGTTCACACTGTTCACAGAAGCACTCCATCCAATATGATATAGTTTGAGCTATTTTGCAAAGAAGAATGGTAAAAAATATAATTCTCTAGATGTGCAAAGCTGGTAGAGACATACCCAAAAAGACTTGCATCTGTAATTGCAGCAAAAGGGGGTTCTACAAAGTATTGACTCAGGGGGGCTGAATACAAATGCATGCCACACTTTATGTACACTGTGTTATGTAGAGATTTATAACTGAAGACTATGGCTGCTTCTGTTGCCATACAGGCAATATTCCCAGAAGAAAGACAATCATGTATGTTAACTATTTACTTCAAGATAATTGAGATGGAAACTGGGGAATGCTAAATGACTCTTAAAGATACCTCTTTGATAAACTACAGGGTTATGAATCAGCAGTGACAATGCTGATAACCACGTCCCCTGCAACTTCTTGATGAGATGGGAAGCCTAAGATGCTGCTTTGAATTCAATAGCAGTACAGCAGCATTGTTCCCTCATCACAGGAAGTGTCTCTCTCTCTCTCTCTGCAGTGTGAAGACCGAGAACTGAGCAATCAGTGGTGTTTGATGGCTCGGTTCTCAGGGTTAAGAGCCGGCGGAGGACCTAGGTGTGTAGGAATGTGTGTTTTTTTTTTTTTTAATTGCCAACCTTTTTTTCATGCAATTGTCCTTTAAAATAATAAAAAATACTATAGCTCCTCCTTAAAACACACACTTGTAAGAAGTGGTGAAGGAGTCATGTTCTATATTGCATATGTTTGAGCAGCGAAGGAAGGAATTTGACTCATGCTAATTGTGCTACAATCTTACCACTATGTCTTATTGTTTGTTGTATGTTTTTTTTTTTTTCAATACAGAAAGAGTTTAGTTATAACTTGCTTGATTCTAGCGAGAAGGCTTGTAATAAATATGAACAACGAATGAATGATCTGAAAAACAAAGGATTCACACAGATAATGAAAATTGACCCTGTAGCTGAGTTAATGGCTTCCCAGCCTCTGCAAAAGGTAATGGCTTTGTATGTCTTAAAGTATCTTCATAAATACATTTCTGACCAGTCACAATATACAGCAATATTTTGTTTATTCAAAAAATAAGAATGCATTATCTCTTGAGAAGAGGTGTTCAAGGGGGATATGATCAACATTTATAAATATAAGTGGTCCAAATAGTCAATTTGGTATATACAGGCGGTCCTCTAGTTACAAACGTCCAACTTACAAACGACTCCTACATACAAAAACTGAGGGAGACAACAGGAAGTGAGAGGATATCTCCCCCTAGGAAGGGAAATTCACTCCTGTAAGAGTTATCATGGGAAAAAGGTGTCTCCACTGAAGTTTTATCACCAAGGCTTGTTTCCACAACAACCTAACATTTTAAAAATCCAGTTATCATAGGGACAGGAAGTGAGGTGAAATCTTCTGAATAGGGTCCCAGACAGCAAAATAAACATTACAGGGGTATTAACCCTTCCCTGTGCTATCCAAAAAGCTTTTTTCGGCTGGAGATATACTTAAAAATGTACCTGTTCCGACTTACAAACAAATTCGACTTAAGAACAAACCTACAGACCCTATCTTGTTTGTAACCTGGGAACTGCCTGTAGTTAGTCACTTTAAGGTCATTAGAATGGGCAAGGGGGCATACTTTACTTCTGTAAGAACAAACATAGAACTTCCACATATGGAAAGGCTTCTTTGCTGTGAAGATGGGGAACAGGAGTTCCCAAGAGCTAGTTCTGGCCAACTCCGTATATTTAAGAAAAGGGCTGGATGCATTCCTAAACACACAAAATATAACAGGATGTTAACATTTACATAACACCAGAGATTGTTAATCCAGGGAATATCCAATTGCCTTCTGATCATTTTTGATGCAATCTCGTGCGATTTAAAAAAAAAAAAATTCCTCTGCTTTATTTTTTTTAATCTCAATTGAGGACATGTGCATTCCAGTGCATTTTTATGTGTTTTGCCACGTTACAGATGCGTTCCATACAGAAAAAATGCTGCACATTCTACTTTTGTTGACTGCACTGGAACACACTGCACTGGAACGCACTGCACTGGTGTGAACTAAGGCCATTGAAATCCATGTTTAACACTGTCCATGCGTTTTTGATGCAGAATAAAAACGCCCTGGATTGCACTCGGTGTGAACCAGCCCTTTATAGGGTTTTTTTTGGGCTTTTTCTTGATCAGCTGTGGATTTACAATTCTGTATATGGAGGTTTCTATTTATTCTGTATGTTTATTTTTTTCTATTGATTGAACTAGATGGACTTTTTTTATTCATCCTGACAAATCATGTAACTGTTTAGCCTTCTGGAGAGAGAAAAATAAATAAATCGATACTGTCTCTGTCAGGAGTAAATTGATGAGTTTAAAGTTAAAGCATGCCTGCATCCAAGCAGACCTTTACCTATGGGCCATTGGATGCCTGGAACCAGAGGATCTCAGAGCAGAAGGCACAGCAGTTAACGAATGTAACAGAAGCTGAAAAAAATTATTTTTACAATAAAAAGGTTCACCTAATAATATACGGCAATAGCACAAACCTTGCTATATGCCTCTGTGCATGTGAAATATGAACAATAGTACAGAGATACTTCTGTCCTAGGATTCAGATACATACTCAAGAATATATGGCCAGCTACAGTTAAAATATTAGAACACAAGAATACTTGCATAATAGTCCCGGCTTCTGGGCTTGCTGAAAATCAGCAGATAATTTGATATTTGTATAATAGAGTCAGTCCAATAAAGTCCAATGGGGTGCTTGAGCAGATGATCAAATTTCAGGCAGGCAAATATAGGTGCTCTGTTCTGGGAGAGTAGTTTAATAGATTTGTGTACACCACGTGATTGGTTAAAAACTAGCTGCTGATTCTGGCAGAGAACTTGGTTTTGAGTTGAATAATAATTCTGACAAAGAGGGTCATATTAGACTCTACTTCATGGTTAACATTTGTTTTGTCCTCTCAAAAGGTGCTGCTGGGAGAAGCATTGACTGTCACACAGCTGTCTCCAGAAGTCGGTGGATTTATGGAATCCATCTGGACAGAAGCTCAAGGACATCTTACGTCTGTATTGTCACGTCCAGTAGAAAATATCAGCCTCAATGATGTAAGCTGACAACTATAATTGTTGGTATCAAATACAACAACAATGAATGCATTAATATGGTACATGTTTAGTTGATATAAATATGTGCAATTTAAAGAAAAATCCCTCACAAAATTCTCCTAAAATGTGTTCCTATGTCCTTGGGAACCTTGTAAAATGACCACAAACAACCTTACCTATCATAGTGCAATACAAGCAGCTTTTTAATATTTTATACAATAGAATACCTTATTTGCATGATGTTGCACAAGGTGTGTGGCAGGGACCATCAGCACTGCCTTGGTCAATTGTACGAAAGGGTCTTCAAAAAGTTTCCACATTTTTTATATATTTTTAACTTAGTTTAAAACAAGTGCGGAGACTTTTTGAAGAGCCCTCGTATATCATCTTCTTTTTACTGTTCAGATAAACTGACATGAGATGTGCTGTATGCTGATAAAGAAGGCATGATGGGTTATTTACCGAAGTGGATACTACAACCATATTTGGCTACCTATTATCTATAGTGTTTTAGCATGTTTGAAATAATGGCATTGGGAGACAAATTTTTATATGCATTCTGGGTTAGAATACATAGGCAGAGCAGGTGAAATCCTAGGTAGCTAAAATCCCAATACTAAGCCATGAGTATAAGTTTCAGAAGGAAGGGTTTTGGCAGCAGGAGATACATTTGACTCACAAAAGCATGTACGGTAATTTAACAAATAAAGAAAGACAACATAATTTATTAATACCTTTTTATTAAAATGATTTAATTTTTACATTCTTTTTAGGTAGTATACCTTTTTAAATGCATTAGTTTTATTTTATCTGTTGTTGGGGTAAGCTATAGGGTATTTTTAATGTTAGGAGGAACACAATGCAGGCATGAATGGATATTAGGTACAATAAACTCAAAAATTATTTTTATGGGGTTATTGGGGTAAGCTATAGGGTACTTTTTAATATTAGGAGGAACACAATGCAGGGATGAATGGATATTAGGTACAGCAAACCCAAAAAGACTAAGCCCAAATATCTAGATCTTCTGTAAGCATTTGAAGTATCATGTACGCTCCACTCCAACATGGTCTCTCAATAGCATACACCACACCTATAACTTTTAACTCCTCATTTACCACTCCATCAAAGGACTATATTCCTTCTTTATGAGTAATATTGAGGATGCCCTTAACAGTTTAATGCAGAACAAGAATAAAAGATTTTCCACTTTGCACATAAATCCTCTATCTACACCAGACTGCAGAAATCTGACTTTTAAGTTATTGATCAAATGATATAGGCTCCCTGCGAGATTACATTGAGTGTCCTACAGATGATTCCTTGTGCTGGAGATGTGGGGAATCGTAGGGTACACTGTTACATGTGTTCTGGTCCTGTCCGCAGCTCAGGCCCTTCTGGCAAAAGGTATGCAAACTAATCCTGGAGCTCATTGGTTTGTCATTAGGTGAAAACCTACTGCACTTACGCTCCCTCCCCAAAAAGGAATATTGCCACTCATTAGTAATTAACTTACTAAATGCAGAAAGGGCTTGTATACCAACTAAATTGAAAAACACATCTGCCCTAACGGTGGGTCAGTGGATCAGGACAGTGAATGATTTAATGAAAATGCAAAACATTATGCTATCCCTCAGAAAACAAAATGAATGCTTTTATAAGCCGTGGTTTTTCTGGACACGTGTCAAATTCTCTTTCAAGTATAAGAAAATCCTGGAGGCTTATCCCCCAGAGTAAGAGGAGGCACTTGCGGCCAATACACTGCATCTAGGATTGCCCCCCCCCCCACACTTTTTTTCCTTTCTTGTTGTTACATCCTACCCTCTCATGATTTTTATCTCATCTTAGAAAATAAACCTGCTGATATTATATATTTTTTATTTTTTTTATTTTTTTTATGTAATCTTTATTTAAGGTTATTAGTATTAGCCATACAAAAATCAGAAGACAGAATAGCATAAGTGGTACAAAAACACCTAGATAAGTCCACTTTGGCGTCAGGTATGACATACAGCATGGTAGCCATGATATGAGTGGCTGGGGCAAAAGGAGCTTCATACTCATAATATAACTGATGAACCCAAGCATGAGTGAAATGCCACAGACCCCCTCGCTTGTGGGAATGAAGAGCGGTTTAAACTGCACCGAGAGGACTATGAACAAAAGGGCAAGGGGGAAGGGGGGTGAGGGGAACAACAGGAAACTAAATGGAACAGAATCAAAACAAAACAGTACTCCATGGCATACCGGTTCAAAGGCATAAATGTGAAAACATTGGTCAAATGCTCTCATCTAAAGGTCCTGAGGGCCCAAGCTCCCGTTCCCAGCCAGGCAGGAGCTAACAGTAGACGAGGTCGCCTGAGAGGCCGATATGGTCTTGCTAGAATAATGTATCCAGGCAGCCCGTATACTGTAAAACTTATCATAGCGATCCTTGCATGTTGCCATCCATTCCTCAGCAGCCATTATATTGTTCTCTAAAAGAATCTAATGGGTCCAAATGGGGATTTTCATTTTCTTCCAGTATACTGGAATCAACCACCGGCCCGCATTAAGGACGTGAGGCCACACAGACTTATGGTAATGTCTGAGAGGAATGGCAGGGACGTGCAGCAGAAACTCCCAGCGGTGAGTCAGGGATCTCCATGTCCAAAATTTCTTTAATTTGAGACTGTATATCCTGCCAGTATGGTAGTATCTTGGGGCACTCCCACCAGACATGAAGTAAGGAACCCCTTTGGCCACATGCCCTCCAACAATAGTCAGAAGTAGTTGGGTAAATCTTGGCAAGTTCTGAAGGAGCCCTGTACCACCGGGCGAGTTTCTTGCATCTTTGTGTCTACAGAGCTTGTATGAGAGACGGTAGAGATGGTCCAACTGAGTATCCGTAAACACATGCTGAAGGTCCCTCTCCCTTATATAAGCAGGCTTACCTCCGCTGTTAAAGCCCTAAACAAGGAGGGATGTTCCCCTGGAGCAAACCATGGGAAGCCCTCCAGAGGCGCTAGGGATGAAATCTGCGGGGCAGGCAGTCCCTGATTGTTCAATATGTCCAAAATTTTCAGGGCATGGACGGCAGCAGGAGACGTGAACTCAGACAATCCCTGGGCCTCCCAGGGAAGCCAGGGGGAGTGAGATAGGTTGCAGCCTGCTAAGTATTTTGTCAAGCGGCACCCATAATTTATTGGCCACATTGTGGTACCAATCCATGATCCTTTGTAGGGCTATGGCTTCATAGTATTTGCGGGGGGCCGGAACCTCCAGGCCCCCCCCTACCCTTCAGTAGGTGTAATATGCGCAGAGCCAGTCTAGGACTTTTCCCATTCCAAATCTATTTTATAAACCGGCTGTTAAGAGTTGAGAAAAAAGGCTGGGGCAGGGATATGGGCACCGTTTGTAAATAGTACAAAATACGGGGCAACACATTCATCTTTAAAACACTGACCCAGCCCATCCAGGAGAAGGTGGCGTGATTCCAATTTTGTAAGTCTTTTCTGATTATGGAAAACAATGGGGCTTAATTACAACCATATAATTAAGAGCAGTGGGCTGGAAGGAAGCTGCCCAAATACTTTAGGGAGGACTGACACCAGGTGAAAGAGAAGGAAGTTTGCAGCTGTGTACGCAGCCCCGCGGGCACAGTCAGGGAGAATCTCAGACTTATTATAGTTTATCTTAAAATTTGAAAGGAGATTAAAGTCTCTGATCCCACCTTGAAGCCCTTTATGGAGGCATTAAGACACACTTTATTGAGCAATGGTTCAAGGATCAAGGCGAAAATGAGGGGGGATAAAGGACATGCCTGCCGGGCCCCATTACGTATTTAGGAAGGAGTCTGACTGCACACCATTCACCCTTACCTGAGCCTCAGGGGAGCTGTAAAGCGAGAATATCCAAGAAAGCATATTAGGGCCCAGTCCTAGTCTTGTCAGAACCGTCTGAAGGTATAGTCAGTCCACCCTGTCAAACGCCTTCTCAGCATCCGTGGAAAGCAGAAGGCAAGGAAGGTGATCAGTTTGTCTCTCAACCCAGTAAATGAGTTGGATCACTTTTTTAGTGTTCTCTTTCGTTTCCCTCCCGACAATGAAACCTGTCTGGTCAGGGTGGACAATCGTTGAAAGAATTGGTTTGAAGCTGTTGGCCAAGATCTTGGCTAAGATTTTGATGTCAGTGTTCAGAAGCGAAATCTGCCTATAGTTACCAGGGAGAGTGGGGTCCTTACCTTCCTTAGGAAGGACTGTAATGTGAGCCATCAAGACCTCCTTGGGCAGGACTGTGCACGAAGCCAAGGCGTTAAAGTAGGCGCAAATGGGACCGGAAGGGAGCGATTGGAATATACAATAATAGGCGTTGGTGAAACCGCCAGGGCCCAGACTCTTCCTGTAGGGAGGCCTTTGATGACTGTCGCAATTTCTGTCGTAGAGATGGGGATGTCCAGTTGATCACTACTCATGGTGGCAAGCCGTGGGAATCGGGCCCCCTCTAAATACTGCGTGATGTTTTCCACCTTTTGTGCCTCCAGGAGGCCAGGTGAGGTATCAGGGAGTTGGTAGAGCCTTGGGATTCCAAGATAGTAAGCTGCCTACAGTTAGGAACGTACACAGCTGCAAAAGTGAACTTGCAATCAAAGAGTGCCTTAAAGGGAAGACTTATCCACCAGCGGGGTCAGCCAGGTGCTCCGCAAGGACAAAGGGGCAAAGTTTGGGAATCACTATAGCCACTCCCCCTGAGAGTTACTGAGGTACCATTGCTTGAATAGATGGGTAGGGAGGTGGAGGACTGAGTCAGTGCAAAAATGCATTTCTTGTAAAAATAATACATGTGCCCCTAGGCGTTTCATCTCAAGCCACAACCTACTGCGTTTTGAAGGGGAGCCCAAGCTTCAGACATATGTTGCGGTTTTCAGGGAGGCCATGATGACGGGAAAAAGAAGTGCATCTGGGTCCCCATCAGAAGGAGAGCGGGGCCCACAGCATGCCGAACCAGAAACCAGGTGAGGTATCAGGGAGTTGGTAGAGATGGGCATAATATTCCCGAAACGTTTCAGCTATTTTTGACGAATGCACCACCGAAGAGCCCGATGCGGTGGACAGCTTATGGACATGCTCCAAGGCCCTCTGACATTTTAGGGCCCTAGCCAAAAGTCTCCCACACTTATTCCCATATTCTCAGAACCTGTGGGAGACATGGTGTAGCCTCTTCAGAATCCGGACAGCAAGTAAGTTAGCCAACTTCTGACGAAGGGTTTGTAATTCGGCAGTCAACTGTGGAGTGACATGCCGCCTATGGGTAAGTTCCACCGAGTGATTTTTTTTTTTTTTTTTGCCAATAGGGTTTGTAGTTCTCCCTCCCTCACCTTTTTCAGTCTGGAGCCTTGGGAGATAAGCTCCCCTCGGACCACCGCTTTATGGCCTTGTCAGATAGAGCCCATCCCCACCTCGCCCAGCCAATTTTCAGCAAAATAAAATGAGATTGTGTCGGAAACCTTGTTTCAGTGTCACTGCATCATCCAAAATAACCTCATTCAGATGCCAGGCCCACATCCGTGTGTCTGAAGATAACAGATGCAGGGAGATGGAAGTGTGGTCTGAAATTGTAATGGACCCAATGGACGCATCGATAGAGACTCAAGAGAGAACTGGTCCATCAGTAGAAGGTCTATGAGAGTATAGACGTTGTGGAAAGCCGAAAAGTAGGTATAGTGCCTCCAGCAATCAATCAGCTGGTGCTTTTGCAGGGATTTTCTGAAGTGCTTCAGAAAAGCAGGAGTGGATGGAGTGGCCAGAGGATGCGTAGAGGTGTGGTTTGGGACTGATGTTGAAATCCCCACCCAGAATCAGCTGTCCTTCTCTGAAGGAGGAGAGAGACTCTAGGACAGAGTCCAAGATAGTAAGCTGCCTACAGTTAGGAACGTACACAGCTGCAAAAGTGAACTTGCAATCAAAGAGTGCCTTAAAGGGAAGACTTCTCCACCAGCGGGGTCAGCCAGGTGCTCCACAAGGACAAAGGGGCAATGTTTGGGAATCACTATAGCCACTCCCCCTGAGAGTTACTGAGGTACCATTGCTTGAATAGATGGGTAGGGAGGTGGAGGACTGAGTCAGTGCAAAAATGCATTTCTTGTAA
>BLSH010317150.1:122261-161826 GCA_018402905.1 Glandirana rugosa
TGAATTCTCATCATCCGTAAACGCCACTTTTGCGCAAACCAATCAATAAACGCCAATTGCGTTTTTTTTTTTTTTATCGCAAATTTGAGGAAGAATATAAATCGGCCAAAAACGGTGAAAAAAAATTTTTTTTTATATTTTTTTTTTTGGATTTGTATTTTAGCAAAAAGTAAGAAATTTGGGTTTTTTTGCAAAATTGTCGCTCTTCTTTTGTTTATAGCGGCGATCAGAAATGACGCAGAGGGGATCAAATACCACCAAAAGAAAGCTCTATTTGTGGGAAAAAAGGACGCAAATTTCGTTTGGGTACAACTTCGCACGACCGCGCAATTGTCAGTTAAAGCGACGCAGCGCCGAATCGCAAAAAGGGCTCCGGTCCTAAAGCTGGAAATCCTTCCGGTCCTTAAGTGGTTAAGTGAGCTGGTGAGAGTTCTATCTGTAGGGTAGTGACATGTTCCATGATCTCCCTGACCTTAGACCAGAAGGGTCGGATTTTGGGGCAGGACCACCATATGGGCAGTAGTGTACCCACATCGTCCAGGCATCTCTAGCATGTGTCAGGGATGGTCGAGTTGATTCAATGCAGCAATGCGGGTATGCGATACCATCTAGTTAAGGTTTTGTAATTGTTTTCCTGGACTGTAAGATTGAGGGATCCCTTGTGGGCTAGTGTATAAATGAGCTCCCATTGGGTTTCTGAAATGTCTACTTGCAGGTCCCTCTCCCATGCCCTACATGCCTTTCCTAGGTTGAGGGGTGTGTGGGTGAACAACGTGTTTATTGTGATAGACCATATGCCATTGAGGGGAGTTTTGAGTATAGAGTGTTTCAAATGGTGTGAGTGGTCTAGTTAGTGGAGATTTGCCTGCCAGGCCTGTAAGAAGTGGCGTATCTGCAAGTATGCCCAGTAGGGAAAAGGAGTGTGTATTCCGTTGGTAGCCAGCTGGGTTCGGTCAAGGAGCTTGTCATCTCTATGGAATTGGTGTGCATGAATCTCAGGGTATGGCCAAATGTCTGCTAGGAATTTATCATGGAGGCCTGGGGGAAAGGCAGGGTTGTGTCGGATCGGCGTCAGAGGTCCCGGGTTAGTCAAGAGGTTCCCTTTAGTGCAGGCTTCCCTGAAGCACTGTAAAGTCTGGCCAATCAATGGATGTTCTTCTATCCTCAGCGGGAGATGATTGGGGAGGATCCATGGAGTCAACTTCAAGGGTATGGAGGAGAATGAGGATTCTAGGCCAACCCAGTCTTTGACCCTGTTGTGGACTTTTCAGTCTATTGCCCTTGTTAGATGGGTCGCTAGGTAATAGTGTTTGAGATCCGGGAGGCCTATACCACCTTTTTCTTTTGGTCTAATGAGTTGGCTATAGCTTGCTCTCGGATGTTTGTTTCCAGTGGAAGTTTAGACAAAGCCTTTTATAGGCTATGAAAAAGCTAGTGGGAAGTTTGATTGGTAGGGTTTGTAGGACATAGAGCAGCCTTGGAAGAGAACGACGGTCTATCCCACCTCTTAAGGTCTTCTGTTATGGATTTTAGGATGTGTTGGTAGTTTTTTGGGTATAAGTCTGAAAGGTGCGCCGTCAGTTGTATACCCAGGTATGTAATTGCTTGGGGTTGCCATTTATAGGGGAAATTGTAGCTACACTGGGTCACCTCCTCATTCGAAAGTGTCACATTCAGGGCGTGGAATTTAGTATAGTTTATCTTAAGGTTAGATATTTGTTCAAAGAGTTCAAATTCCTTTAGTAAGTTTGGTATGGTGACTAGTGGGTTTTGGAGAAAAGAAGAATATCATCGGCGAATGCCGCAAGCTTGTAAGTATGGTCCGCTATGGATGCTCCTTGTATGCCGGGGTTAGCTCTGAGGCGGCTTAGGAGTGATTCCTGGGTAAGAAGAAAGAGGATCAGGGAAAGGGGGCATGCCTGTCTGGTTCCATTGTGGACGGAGAAGGCATTAGACAGATGGCCATTCACTTTGATACTGGCTGTTGGTGTGGTCTAAAGGGACATAATGAAATAAAGGGATTTACGATCAATTCCCAGATGTTCAAGGACCGCTTCCAGGTAGTCCCAAGCCAGTCTGTCGAATGCCTTCTCCGCATCCAGTGATAAAAGGAAACCTTTCTGTCGTGACACGGTTAGCCACTGGTGTATGTTAATGGCTTTAGTTGTATTATCTCTGGCTTCACTGTCAGGGACAAAGCCAACTTGATCTTTTATCAATCAACAGGGGTAGGAGGCGGTTGGCTAATATTTTAGCGAAGATCTTGATATCCACGAGCGATATTGGCCTGTAATTCGCTACTGCTGTCATGTCCTTACCCTCTTTAGGAACTACTGTTATATAGGCTTCTAATAATCTGTGTCGTTGGAGTGTGGGAGGGTGTAGACTATTAAAGGCTTTCAGAAACGGGGACACAAGTAGGTCGGAGAACGTTTTAAAGTAGGCGGCTGTGAATGCATCTGGGCTCAGGCTTTTTCACGTTTTGAGCTGTTTCACCGCTAATTTAAATTCCTCTGCAGAAATGGGTTTATTGAGTTGCTCAGCATCTTTTTAGGGATGGGTTTTGGACCGTATGCTTGGAGGAAGTTTTGGATGAGAGCTGCGCGCGTTTGGTTTTTCCCACTGGTGTTCAGTGGAGAGGGGAGGTTGTACAACGTCTTGTAGAACTGCTCAAACTGGTTAGCAATATCCTCGTTCACAGATAGGTTGCGGCCATGTGCGTCTTTAAGTAGGTATACGTTAGTGTTGGCCTTTAGGTCGTGAAGGGCTCTAGCTAAGAGTCGCCCGCTCTTGTTCCCATGTTCGTAGTAAAGTTTCTGGGACAGGGTGAATTTGCGACAAGTTGTAAGATTAAGCTCCTCTAGTATAAGCTGTCTGCTATGAATGAGATCCAGGTAGGTGTTCCGGGCCTGGGATTGTTTATTAGCTTGTTTTAGTGGTTTTTATCTGGTTGGATAGGGCATTCATTTTTTTTGGCGAGCTTTTTTAAGAGCTGTTTTGAGGGCAATGCATTTGCCCCTAATGACACACTTGTGTGCCTCCCACTGGGTAAGCGGAGACACCTCAGGTGTATCATTGAATAGGAAGAAATCTTTCAGTTCTGTTTCAATTCCTTTCATTCATGTTCAGAGGTCAAAAGGGAGGAATCTAGGCGCCATATTTTGGAGAGGGAGATTTTCTCTGGGAAGGTTAAGGTCATCGTTATGGGATGGTGGTCTGAGGGTATCATTGTTTCGATTGAGGTATTCGATAGATAGGACAGGTCATTTTGAGTTACGAACAGATAGTCTATTCTGCTATATTTATTACGAGGGGCGGAAAAGCAGGTACAGTCTTTCCCACTGGGGTGCTGTACTCTCCATGTGTCATGTAGGCCGAGGAGTTGCAGTTGAACTTTAATCTGGCGTAGTGCTCTGTATGGTAGGACTGAGGTACCGCTAGAAGTGTCTAGGAGGGAATTCAAGGCTAGATTGAAATCTCCACCTAGAATAGTTAGGCCCAACTGAAATCCTGTGAGCAACTCAGCGATTGTTCTAAAAAAGGTGACTTGTGCTGTATTGGGGCTATATACATTAGCCAAAGTTACCGGTCTATCTTGAATCATACCTTTCAACAGTAGGTAGCGGCTGTCTTAGTCCGCGATGGAGTCTGTAACCTGCCAGTGAAGATGGCTTGCAATAAGGGTGGTGACCCCTTTCGTCTTGGTTAGATCATTGGTGGCGTGGTAGAATGTGGGAAGATAAGCTTGGGTATAGAAGTAGATTTAAAGTGCGTTTCCTGGAGAAACACAATGTCAGCTTTAAGTTTGTGCATTAATAAGAGCATTTGGCTATGTTTTTTCTTTTCTGTTTAATCCCTTTACATTAAGGGATACTATTTTTAGGGCAGAATGTTTATTAGTTTTTGTTTCAGTCGGCTGGCTCATTGTAATTTAAAGGATGTGTTGGTCGATATGGCAAATCGAAAGGCTCAGACTATTACTAGACTCTCCAACTTGGGTGAGCCAAGTGTATTACTAGGCTGACGTAGGGATCGGGACAGCTGGAGGAAAGAAGGGGTGGGAGGGTAAAGAAGGGGGAGCTGGGGTGAAGGGGTGGGGGAGAGGGTGAGGAAATAGAGGGCTTAGGGCTGTGGGGAAGGTGTGGGTGTAGAAACTTCCGGCGGTAAGGAAGAACCTGTTTCAATACCCTAATGTTGTATCGAAATTCCGGAATTGGGTGACGGAGATAAGGAGGGTCTGGTGTCCGAGCGCAACGTCGTCGGGGCGCCGGCGCATGCGTGGAGATCAGTAGTTTAAATTAGGGGAGTTTTTTGAGAAAGGGCCAAATAAGTGTCAAGGTGTTATGTTGGTGGGGAGCCAAGGACGCATGTTCCCTTACCCGCATGGTTTCTTGGTTGCTTCACGCTCTCTGGTTAATACAATACCCGAATGTATATTGTTCAACCACCGGAGGGTCAAGAACTTGGATATAACAGAGTTGGTTAGTTAAGGGGAGATATCACTCAGGCTCCTAGTATAGGTTTGGGTTTTGTGTGGTGTGTCCAGATTTATCGCTCAGTGAGTAGTTAGTAACAACTTTCACAGTTAGATGGAGCGATAGAGTATGGTAATAGGGGTTGTGAGTAAGCCTATCTACACTAAGGCATGGTCCCCGGTTTAGAGATATATTCCTTGGTTCGTAATGTGATGGTCATCCTGACCTCGGAAAGTTGTCCCATTCTGACCTAGTCTGACATTTGGTCTCCGAGAAGGTATGCTAAGCATTTTCTTCCTAAGCTCCTTCCCCATCTCTGTCCCTCTGGGTTCCCCTCCCTCTACCCCTTTTCTCTCACTGGACCTCTCAGCTTCTTCTCCTCCTCTGAGCCCAGCCTACCATCCTTGCACCTTCCTTCCCTGACCTCTTTTACCTTGTACCCATCCCCTTCCCCCCCCCCCCCTTACCATTCTCCTCCTAGTGGTGGTTCCTAGGGGTTGGGGTGGATGGTAAAGTCTAATTTAAACAGTACATATGATCCAAGCTTGTTATCAATAAACCATAACTCTCCCCCTTTATGGGGCACTAGGAGATTCCAGCAGTTAGGTGATGGCTAGTGGGTTGAGGAGCTGCACCCACACCTATTTGAGTTTGTGCGCTCCAGTTAACCTTCTGTGGGGTCAGCAAGCTCAATCCCCCAGCCAATCACAACACATATTATATACCCACAGTTTTTCCAAGAAGAGAGAAAAAAAGAAAAGGGGGGGGGTGTCCTACTAGTGCTCGTGTGGGGGTACATCTCGTATTTCAGCACTAGCACCATGTTCCTAAGATGGCAGACTCGGCTGGCTGGTGGGGGGATAGGCCAGGGCTAAGGTTCAACACATCGAGAGGGTGACCATCCGTAGGCGGAGAGGTAAAAAGGAAAAAGAATGTTCTGAAGTGTTCTACTCTCCAAGGACTTTGTACTGTGATTCGGAAGGCGAGAGATGGATAGGGGTACAGGATCCAATGCCAGAGTCGGGGTAGTCTCTTGCTTCTCTCTGGGGCATCATGAGTCTGAGGTAGGGTACTACATTCTGGTCCAGGCATTCAGTCTGGGGTTCACATATGCAGACAAAGATTTTCAAGTCTATTTGCTGATGCTGTGCTCCTTAGCAGGTACTCGCATCCCCATGGGGTTGGACATCAGGGATAGGCACGGTTGGACATGGGCATGAGGGGCAGGCAGGCTTACACCACATACCACATAGCTTACGAATGGATGAGTAGGGGCACTGAGTGAGTCTCGGCCAGCAGAGCTCCAGGGTGTTTAGGCAGGGCCATCTTGTCATGGTCTTCTGTGCACTGGAGATGCTGTTGGGCTGGAGGGTCCCCCGTGGTTCTGTGGTGCACGTGGGGGTCTTGGGGAGTTTGACCGCCGTCTGCGAATGTGGAAATCCTCTCTCACTGATATAGCGTCCATGGAAATGGTTCCTCTTAGGGAAGGCATACGGTGGTTGCCATACCAGTCTGGTACATTTACAACGGGTATGTTTAGGGTCTCACAGAAAGCTCTGAGTTCCTCATGCACGTGTAGATTGACCGCGCGGCCCTGAGATGATGCAGTTAAGCAAAAGAGGAACTTGCATCGGTACTGTATACCTTTTGTGCATAACACATCCAATAGGGGGCAATGGTCTCTTCTGCTTTGGAGTGTTATAGGTGATAGATCCTGGAATATTTTGATTTCTTTGCCATGAAAGAGGATCTCTCGCCTGTCTCTGGCTCTCTTCAAGATGTCCTCTTTCAATTTAAAGTTCACCAGGCAGCAGATGACATCTCTGGGCAGGTCAGTGTCTCTACCCCTGGGCCTGAGTGCTCTATGGAGGCGCTCACAGTCAATGGGGGCTTCAGGTGGTCTGCCCAGTACATCATTAAAAATAGCTATAGTTGCATGGGCAATCTGGTTGGCATCAATTGTTTCAGGGATACCCCTCACCCGCAAGTTGTGACGGCATCCCCTGTTGTCAGGGTCCTCTGGGTGCCTGTGAATGTCCCTGAGTTGGATTGAATGAGTCTCTGAGGCCTGTTCTAGGTGTTCTATATCAGTGTCATGGCGACGGGAAACCTCTTCCACGGCATCCGTCCTGTTAGCGATCTCCTATATGTTGCGGCGTAAGTCAGCTATAGCCGCGGTCAGAGTGTTTTTTATTGCTGTTGCTACTGCCCTCTGGTCGCTCAGACTGAGTGGACAGTCCTCTGGCATCTCCATCTGAGATTGGTGGGTGCTGGAGAGGTTCTGGCCGGCCGTATGCGTGCCGCTGGTGGAGGCCTGAGGTGAAGCCTCGGTCTGCCGTGGCTGGGAGCGGAAGAGCTCTGGTATTGTTTGGCACAGCTGTGCCGCCGGGCCTCTGGGTGAACGCGATCGGGACCGGGGTTTCTTGTCCTTATCCTTACCCATACCCTGGGTGGTATGGCCAACCATTTTCCCCAGCTAGACAGATAGCTTTCCGTGCACACGCGGGAGCAACAGAGTTAGGCGGCCATTACGCTCCGGCTCCAGACCACGCCCCCTCTACATTTAATGATACTTATGGTTATCAGTGCAATTTGTGTCATGAGAGAAATGTAAGTTAAGTTAAGCTATTACATCAAATTAGTATGTACAATTAGTACATCCTGGCTCTCTATACTCTTAGGTATACTGTGGCACCTTAATGTGTCTATAAACACAATTGCTCAGTCGTGTATTGTAAAATGAAGAATTAAAAAAAAAGCTTTTATATCTTTTCCACATGGCTGAACCACTCTTTTATTGACTCACCGCTCCACCCCCAAGCCATCCATCCAGATTCTAACTTTACAGCCTGACAGGGCTGTACACATGCTGTGGCCACAATGCTTTGCTTTGTGGTCACGGCAGTTTTAACTCTGCAGAGTGTGGCACCCCCTGTCAAATTCGCCCATTGAGCTCAATGGGAGCACACAACAGGAGCCACATTCTCAGCTTATGGGTGAGTTGCAATTTTTTTTTTTCTCTACTACAAAATCCCTTTTGGAATTTGAAAAAAAAGCAGATGTTTAGGAGGGGACAGGATCACTTCCTGAAAGCCTGCCAACCGCTGCTATACCACCCGCTGAAAAGCAAGTAGGCATTGCCTTCAGTGTGAAAGAAGCCTTAAGTGTACAGTACAGGACACAGGAATTAAATCTTAGAGCATGGGTTATATGCTGCTGCCATCAGGTGAGTGGACACTTGTAGAAGCTTTGCTGGAACTAACGGCCAGTGTATCCCTATAACCATGCCCACTTTATGTGGCTTCAGTTTGTAGCTAGTGTTTTTAGGTAATGGGCCACTTCTCCTACTGGAGAAGATTTTCTGCTATTTTTTCAAAAGATTTATTTTACCTCCTTCGATGGACACATCTGTCAATATCTGACTGCTTATTGCCATATAGAATAAACTGGGGGAAAAAAAACCCAGAAGGACTGTTACACTCAGGACCATGCAGTATAAATGACAAGGCTTGGGCTCCATTTACACGGGACGCTATTTCAACCTCCCATGAACGTGTTTTTTGTTTTTTTTTGACAGCTAGAAGCCGACGTCTAAAATGGCCGTTTTGACACGTTTTGCATGTGGCGTTTTGCCACGTTCGTGTCCTAGGAGCGTTTTAAAATTTTTTTTTTTAAATGGAAACATCTGTAAACGGAATGGTCCTAGACGCGAGTTACCGTGTTTAGGTGCGTTTAGCGATGTTTACAAGCTTTTTTGGCATTTCAAATGCCTCTGAACTGGCGTCTGAACCCATTTTTTTGCGTTCCAAAAAAAGCCTTTAAACTCAACTGCCTGGAAACTACCTTAAACGGCCCTGTGTAAATGTACTGATAACATAGAGGAAGGTTCAGGGGCAGCTGAAAAAACGCCCAAATGCCTCTAAAAGTCCATTTACCAGCAGCAGTGTAAATGAGGCCTTAGTTGACCAAATATTAAACACACAAAGTAGCATAAAAACCCATACACCGCCACCACTCCAACAATAAAGTATAACGTGAAAATGACAGCAGCTGCAACACACACCGCATCAAACGCCTTCCTCCTAATGGCTGACTATAAAATATAAAGCACAGTCGAGACTTCAAATGAGTAACCTGGTCATGGGGATATTTCCCTCAAAACAGACAGTGTAAATATGCCACCCATCTAAATGATCGAATTGCGTATAACACATACATCCCTTACCAGAAGTCACATCCCATTGAAGTGCTAAATAATGGACCTGCAAGTAGCTCATGAGCTGACAAGTGGAACATAAAGATAACAGCCACAGTGATATGATTTAAAGTCCATAGCAATATTGCGGCAAGATGTATAAATCGAATGAGGAAAGAGATGTGGCATCAAAAGTAATCCACAATTACAGCAGTCATGAAGCAGGTGTGTATATATAGGGGTGATGCAATGGAAAATGTAACACACTCACATGCTGCTGATAGTTGGGGAACAGTCAGCATATTCTAATATATCTAAGTACTGGACTTTATATTGAAGAGCTAACAAATGCACAAACTGTAAGAGATGGCGGGTACTGCCTCATGAAGTATTGCTCACCAGTCCCCCTGAAGCCGACTAGATTCAGTGATGGAACACAATAGGATCACCAGTAGAGCTGCCATAGTAGCAGGTGTCATTTAGTAGCGAGCCTCCGGTCTTCCAGGTTTTGGACAGACGTTGACAGTGATGCAGTTTCCCACAACAGCTATAGAGCATCATGTATGTAGGCCGTGGTGCGCAGGTTAGCACTTTAATCAAACATATGGGATGTGACTTCTGGTAAGGGATGTATGTGTTATGACCTGGTGGTTGTAAACCACTGCTATACTCATAGAGTTAAAGGGGGCCTAGGGGTTCCAAACATAGAATGATGCTATAAAGCAGCACAAATCTCACAACTTTTATTACTGCACGCTACTTTGGATGTTCCCTTGTGGGTGTTCTTGGATCTACCAAACTGTGACTCCAATCCCATTGCATCTTTGCTTTGGCTCCTGAACAAAGTTCACCCACCCACACTAAGTCCTCTAGTGATGCATAGCCTGAAACTCTGGGACTACTCTTGTTGTTCCATTAAATTAATGTCCGCCTTTTTACCTTTGTTGCTAATACTTAATAATCTGCTTTTTTCCCCAGTTATGGAACAGACAAGGTCTTTTGAATGGTTCTGACTTCTTACATCTTTCCCATCTAGACCTCTGCAAAAACATCAAAATGCATCCAACTTAGACTGTTTTTTAAAACTGGATTATAACTTTGCAAACTTTGCATTTTGATTTTCCATACACAAAAACACATTTGAACATATCTCCACTCCCCTGGGTCAACCAGACTTACATAGAAACATAGAAAAGTGACGGCAGAAAAAGACTGTAGTCCATCGAGTCTGCCCCTTTTTTATTTTATTTTTTTATATTTTTATTTTTCTGACTATAGATTTATGTTTATCCCAAGCATGTTTGAAGCCATTTACAGTTGACTGTCTCACAACCTCTGTTGGTAGTTTATTCCAATCATCAACCACCTGTCTCTGAACTCGTTCTATCTTATCAATATCTTTTTGTAAGTGTGGTCTCCAGAACTGGACACAGTATTCTAAGTGAGGTCTATATAGAGGAATCAGAACCTCCTTCCTCCTGCTGGTGATCCCTCTACTGATACATCCCAGAATTCTATTTGCTTTTCCCACTGCCTGGTCACACTGTTTGCTCATTTTGCAATCATCTGAAATAAGCACCCCCAAATCTTTTTCTTCTGTAGTGCTGGCTAACACTGTACCCCCAATGCTGTACTCTCTAAGGGGATTCTTTTTCCCTAGATGCATTATTTTACATTTAGAAATATTGAACTGCAGTCTCCACTGCTTTGACCAATCTTCCAGCAATGCCAAATCATGTTCCATGTTACAGACACCTCCAGGGATATCAACCCTATTACACACCTTTTTTATCATCAGCAAAGAGACATACATTGCCCAACAAACTTTTAGATATATCACTTACATATAGGTTAAATAGAACAGGACCCAGTACAGAGCCTTGTGGTACCCCACTAGTGACTGGTCTCTGTTCTGAGTGAACCCCATTAACAACCACACTCTGGGATCTATCCTTTAGCCAACTGCATATTAACTGAACCACCCAAGGGTTAAGTCCCAGCTTGTACAACATTTGTATTAGATCATTATGTGGAACTGTGTCAAATGCCTTGCTGAAATCAAGATTCGCTATATCCACAGCACCACCCTTGTCCAAAACACTGGTAATATAGTCAAAGAATTCAATCAGATTTGTCTGGCACAATCTGCTCTCAGTAAAGCCATGCTGCTTTGGGTCCAGCAAGCTGTGTATTTTTAGGTGATCAATGATCCTTCTTTTCAGAAGTGATTCCATTACCTTGACTACAATTGATGTTAAACTAATTGGCCTGTAATTGCCAGCTTCTACCTTGCTGCCCTTCTTGTGGATATGTACAATATTAGCTATCCACCAGTCATGGGGAACTTCTCCTATTATAAGAGATTTATTTAAAAGTTTTATTAATGGTCCAACAACTATATCACAAAGTTCTCTTAGAACTCTGGGATGAATACCATCAGGGCCCATTGCTTCTATAGATTGTATACTCTACATTAAATACTTGGGGGTCCGCCCTTCTCTCTCTCTCTCTCTCTCTCTCTCTCTCATATGTTGCGAAATGGGAACAAGACCTTACGGGCCCTATGGAATTGGAAGACGGGAGCAAAATCTGGCTAAGAGTTGCGAATTGTTCTTTTAATGCATCTATTCTAGAGGTGCAAGGTTCTTTTAGTTGTGTTAGGTCACAGCTTGGATAGCTCTGGCCAACCCAAATTACAATGATAGATGTTTCAGGAGATGCAGTCTACATGATGATGGCGATGGTCTTTTCCAAAATTGACAGTGTTTTGGTCCAGAATAATACTCTAGACCTGATTTCATTTAATAATCCCTAAGGATGCACAACTGGCTCTTCTTTATCCGTCTGTTCCAGGCCTCTTTTCATACCAACAAAAGTTGACCACATACCGGTTTCTGGCAGCAAAGCAAACAATAGCCAGGGCCTGGAAAAAGTCCTTTTTTTTCCGTTTCAAGTAGTTAAAGACCACGTGAATCTGGTCAATGAGAATATATCAAGCATCCGCAATGACTTACAAACTACATTTCTCAAGATATGAGAATCATTGCTCACTTATGCCTTACCATCCATAAATCCCTCTAGCCTGAGCAGTCTATAGTTCACATATATGACCTTTTGGCCTGAGTCTATGGGAATACATATTAATATATGCCTTCCTTCCTGTATCTCCACTTTGTTCCTTCTTTTCCTCCCCTATTTCGGTCTCCTTCTCAGTCCATCGGTTGGCATCGGCTCCTATGCCAACCTGAATTGCCTGTTGGCTTTATTTGCTTTGTGTAAGACTCTGAAGGAAATGGATCTGGGAGTCCAAACAATCACTGTTATATATGTTTGCTTATGTTTTAGTAAATGTACTCTATGTAAATGCATTGGCAATTGTCTTAGCCCCTGCAATTGATTGTAATTCCCTCTTAAAATAACAAAAGGAATTGAATGGGAAACAACATTTTAACCCTTCTCTTACAAGACACTCAACAGCGCTAAGCACGCAAGCAGTCTGGAAGGCACAGTTTATGGAGTAATCTGCACTCTGAGGGTTTTTTTCTCTAGCGTTATTGCCTTGCTTAATTGGCCATATAGGTAATATTATTATAACATTTACCTATCTAAATTTGGTGTTCTCTTCACCTCATTGGCGTATGTTTATCTCTGGCTAGTGATGTAGTGCTTATAAGATTCCTAACTGCACATCCAAGCACCATTTTTCACCGACAATGCCAGCTGGTTTGCTGTCTCACCTGTTGCCCGATACCTCAGAGTCACGGGTACAGAAACTTGGTTAGCACCTGAATTATTGTGATTCCATACCGGACATGCTGAACCCCTTAATTCTACATCCATTCTGTGTGTCCCCCACAGGGGAAGATCAGAAAGTGTCACCAGCACACCAGGATCTTCAAATGAGTAATCTTTAATAGATGATCGCATTGTTACAGCAAAGAGCGACGTTTCGGAGCCGCGCAGGACCCCTTCATCAGGCACGTGAACTCATTTGAAGATCCTGGTGTGCTGGTGACACTTCCTGATCTTATGATATGCGGTTCCAGCCATTGGTCACTTCAGTACCCACACTACAAGTAAGCCATCTGAAAAAGCAGGAACGTGTGCGTTGGGAATCTCATAACCCCACAGGGGAAGATCTCCACTTACCTATGGCGGATTACAAGTTCCATCTTTTCTTGTCAAACCCTTCTCCTCTAAGCCTACTGGATAGTTTCCCTACACCTCCATGCAGCTTTATGGCCATAAGGGGTGATCATCTCCTTCGCTCTTAGGAAAATGATACAGGGACTTTCCAAATCCTACATCCTACCCTTAAATCGACTGTCCTAATTACTGCAGTAGTTAGGTTTCTGCAAGGTCTCCTACAGACCTGCCACTATGTCTACTGTAATAGCTTGGCTTTTTCCTGGTCTCTAATAGACCTGCCAAAATATTTGTCATGTGAAAGATTTTCTACCTCTTTTAATAGCAAACAATAAGTCATGGGTTTTACTTCCTATCTATCCACAGATCAAGGTAGTTCTTACATTGCTGAAAAATGACCACATTCTGTGGTGCTATTATTTTAGGACCTTCATCACATTCTGAACTTTTATATCCCTGGGTACCTGGGTAACTTTTTACTGCATGGCTCCTGAGCCCCATCAATTCAACAGGGGAGTCCGGGCAGTAGAAGGAAGGGGGACCTGAACTGGAGGGGTGGTGGGGATGACATTTACTAGAACCTATACCCTTTTAGTTCCCCCCTGCAACAGCTGAAATCCTGTTTCTCCTCTCCCTCCCACTGCTTCCAGCTGCTGCAAGGGGGAACTACAGGAGATCAGTTCCTTTAAATGCCACCCCGCTGCTGCTTCTGTCAAATTTGCCCTTCTGATGCCTGGACCCCCCTGCATGCTCCCTTGGTTGCCACCCCCCCATCCTCTGCATTGCTGCCAGCTGTTTCAGTTTGTGAATGAACAGGGAGACTTGTAGACAGGTTTAGTTGATCTTCCTGCATAGGTGGTGCTGTCTGGCAGTCACCATGCAGAGAGTGAGTGGAGGGCAAGGGGAATCTCCTGTTACTCGGAGACCTCCATATGTGTCATCACGGGGAGCAGCTGTCTGATTAGATGCTGCCCACTTGGACCCTGGCTGACCTCTGTGACCATTTTAGGTGTGGGCAATGCTAATAAATAGCACTGTCCCCCCTTCTTCGGTTGGTGCGCATTTGCGAAGTGGTGAGGTCAGGGACAGTAACCAGCTGCCTAGGGACAGTGTATCTAGTACAGAGAGAGGCTCTGGTGGAGGAGGGACAATATAGGGTCTGCTTGCCTGTGCCACCAGCTAGGAGCTCGTCCACCTTCAGGTGCCTTGTTGCCATATCGATTTACAGCCACCTCCTCTGTAAGGTGCTGTTGGCATTGTTAGTGCTACCTGGGATCTGGTGACTGTTATCATCTTGTCAGAACTTTTCTGTTAAATATACATCATCACAATTCCTGGTCTCCGTGTGCCTTCTCTCCTCCCTGGGTACCCATGCCCGGTCCCTGCTCACAGACAGTGCAGAGCCCTTCCTGTTCATGCATTCTGCGCAACTGAGGCTGTCCCAAAATTAAGACATCAGGGGTCTGTTTAGACCCACTCAGAGTCACTGGGACACTCCTCCTTCCTATGTTACTGGCATCTCTAATTCCCTGATCTCACCTGTTTGGTACATCCCAGGCTCTAGGTTGGGTGCCACTCATTCCTTGGGGCATGCCGGCTGTTTTCCCCAAACTCTGCAATCTATCCATCGTGTTAGTTCTCACCTAGTGTGATGATCGGGAACTTCATCCCAGAACTTGTTCCTGTTCCTCACCCTGCAATTTTTTTTGTAATCACCAAATCCTCAATCCTTGGTACCCTGGCGGTCTTGGTTTGACGTTGTATACAGTATCTACTTCCTAACACCCTAACTCTTGCACTTTCTGGGCACTCTCATTGCAAGAGGTTTCTCTTCCTTGTTGCCTGCTGTGACCTTTGGTGTTTCTCTTGGGCCTTCTATGGGTACTCTTTCCAATGCAGAGCCCTCCCCTACTGTTCAAGGGGGTTACTACCTTAAATTGTCACTTGTACAAATATAACTTTCTTTTCTCTGTTGCCCCTGACAGCTGTAGTTCTGGTTTTGTTCCCCCTAATTTCTTCTTGTTATCCCCCTACTTTTCTTACATGTATCCTGGGAAGCCTGTTTCTTTTGCTTCCCTGGTGCTCTTCTTCTCCCCTTTGGTGGAACTATCATTTTTGATCCCCATGTCTAGCCTGGAGGCATGTCAAACCTTTTACAATTTACTTTATGGGTGGAGTAAGAACTTGCATTTATGGCTACTTGCTGCTTCTTCCCTTGGGAACTGATCCCTCTTCTCTTTCCTCACAGGACAGACCCTCTACAGGATTCCTCCCTCCTCTTCAATCTGGCTGAGTGGTCAGAAGCTTAGACGTAGTCTTAACACAGTGGAGTCTCAGCTGCCTCATTGTCAATATTACTGCTCCATCCTGCTCCCTTCTGGAACCATGCCATCTCATGCCCATGTATAACCCCTGTCTTGACCTGAGACCCAAGCCATGTCATTTAACAGGATTTAATTTGCAAGTTTACTTCACCCATTGAGGATGGTTTCTTCTTTGTGGCCAAAGGGTGACTTTCTGTAAACCTCTGCATAAGGTAAAGCTCTTGAATAAGCTCTTGGTAAAGAATAGATACTCCCTACCTTTTGATAATCTCAAGGTGCTACCATTTTCTTGAGATTAGCTGCTCCTGAACGCTACAACCTCATTCAAAAAGGGTAATGAGTGGAGAACAGCTTTCAGCACACCAGATGGTCATTATAAATATCTTATGTCATTTGTCTCTGCAGTGCCCATGCAGTTTTTTAGTATTTAGGCAATGATGTGTTCTATGGCCTCCTCTGTTTGTGTTGTGGCATGTCTGGATGATATACTGATTCAATGTATCTTCAAACTCATAGTGCACATATTAAGATTGCGCTTCAACACTTCTGGGAGAATGGATTATATGCTAAGTTAAGGAAATGCCTCTTTGAACTCTGAGATCCCATTCCTGGGGTATATAGTCTTAGATCAGGGTCTGCATAAGGACCCAGAGAAAGTTTCTGCTGTCTTGAATAGACTGTTGCCACAAGGATTGAAAGTAATCCATGGTTTTCTTGGATTTGCAAATGATTATAGACAATTTTCTATAAATTATTGTTCCACTGTGGTACCCATCACTTCTCTCACCAAGAAGGGAGCCAACTGAAAATGCTGGTCAGGTGAGGCTCTTCCTACCTTAGAACACCTAAAGCAAACCTTCCCCTCTGGTCTGGTATTATTGCTTCCCGACCCAGCTAGGCCATTCTTCCTAGAGGTTGATGGCTTTCTCAGATGAACAACTTCGGCAAGTTATTTACATTTGGCTTCTTTTCCAGAACATTTTTGTCCCCAGAGAAAAAACTACTGTATAGGGTATTGTAAGCTTCTGGCTATAAAACTTGCCCTTGAGCAGTGGTGCCACCATTTTTGAATGAGTTTTCTTCCACATCACTGTATACAATGAGCCACAAGAACCTCTCGTACCTCCAAACTGCCTAGAGACTAAATACTCAACAGGCCCACTAGGTGACCTTTTTCTCCAAGTCTGACTTTCTCCTCACCTTATGTCCTTTGTCAAAGAACACTAAAGCGGATACCCTGTCCCA
Source organism: Glandirana rugosa (assembly GCA_018402905.1). NCBI lineage: Eukaryota > Metazoa > Chordata > Amphibia > Anura > Ranidae > Glandirana > Glandirana rugosa. The sequence goes on from BLSH010317150.1 coordinate 138,647, forward strand.
TTCCTTCTACTCTGGGGACACTGAATCTCAATTTTTCTCCAGTACACCTGATGGGGATTCCTTCTGAAAGGCAATTTGTATCTAAGGCTCCCTGTCCGATTATCCTAACTTGGAGGCACACATCTAATGTTCAAGCGCTGACCTGCTCTGTTAGACAGTGCTTGTTTCCAGCATTGGTGAAGCTCTCTCTGCCCTGCTACTGGCTAAGATTTCCTTGTTTCTATTCTTACAGTTCAGCTCTGTTTTTCCAGGGCACTTGCTTGTTACAGGTCTGCCCAGCTCTGTTGAAGCAGTGTTTTTTTTCTGGCCTTGCTCCAGCTCTCTGCCCTATTACAGCCCAGGATTTCCTTATTAATCTTCTTACATTCCAGTCCTGGTTTTCCAATGTCCATCAGCACATGCTAATGGTAGTTGCCTGGAGGGTATTGAACCTGAGAGCCATAATACCTAAAAACCTGCTGACTACTCTTGTCTTCTGTCCTGTCTGCTTCCTATTTGTTGTGAGAATAGAAAAAGAACAAAAGAGGGCGCACTGGCCTAGTGCATTATCCAACAAATTTATTAAAAAAATATATAAAAAACTGTAAAGATGTGTACTCACAAATGTAGGCTTAAAACGCTCATAAGTCTACAAGAGTGGCTATTCTCTCACAAATTGCTAGGATCACCGCACCCAGGGATGCGTGGTCCAGGATGAGACCACGCTGACGCCTTTCTAAGGACCGACCTTCAGAGCCTAGCTGAAAATGTCTTAATTCACAATACTTATACCCTATAGACACACCCACAATGTGAGAGCCATGGCCCCTCCCAAAATGTGGAATGGGGGAGGGCGCCGAAGTTAAATGCACAAATGCACTACCGGTAGTGCATTTGTGCATTTAACTTTGGCGCCCTCCCCCATTCCACATTTTTGGAGGGACCACGGCTCTCACGTTGTGGGTGTGTCTATAGGGTATAAGTATTGTGAATTAAGCCATTTTCAGTTAGGCTCTGAAAAAGGTGGTCGGTCCTTCGAAGCGCGTCAGTTGAGGGGTTTCATCCAGGACCCCCCATCCCTGGGTCCGGTGATCCTAGCAATTTGTGAGAGAATAGCCACTCTTGTAGCCTTATGAGCGTTTTAAGCCTACATTTGTGAGCAGATATCTTTACAGTTTTATATATATATTTTTGTAATAAATTTGTTGGATAAAGTCAGTGTGCCCACTTTTTTCTTTTTCTTTTCTCACAGTACGATCAGGATGACTCCAGTCCTAGAGGGCAGCAAGGAATCGAAAGAACTATCCATCATTTGACCAGGCACTTGAGTTACTATAGAGTCTTTCCACTCGTGCGCAGGAGTATGTTGTTTTAATTATTGCTTCCTATTTGTTGCCTGCCTGGACTACCTGATTACCCTCTGTTGCCGCTGGCTTCCACCTCTGCTTGAACCTGAATACTCGCTAGTCTACTGCTTTGTCTACTGCCTACTCATTGCGAACCCATCCTACCTGGCTGCCCTCTAGAGCTGCACGATTCTGGCCAAAATGAGAATCACGATTTTTTTGCTTAGAATAAAGATCACGATTCTCTCACGATTCTCGCGGCGTAATATATTAAATATACAAAAAAATTGGGCTAACAGCACTGTTTAGGTTTTTGAAAGGGTAAATTTTCCAAAAAAATTGCGTTTAAAAGTCCGCTGTGCAAACAGCGTGTGACATAAAATATTGCAACAACCACCATCTTATTCTCTAGGGTCTCTGCTAAAAAAATATATATATAATGTTTGGGGGTTCTAAGTTGTTTTCTAGGACAAAATAATGGATTTTTATTTGTAAAGAGCAAATGTCAGGAAAGATTTAGTCTTTAAATGGTTAAACCAAACAACTATAGAAGGGGAGTTCACACAGCTTTTGAAGTAAAATTACTTTGTATCTTTTTATCAATGATGACTCAGAACTTGGCTCTCTGCCCAGACTTCCCCTGACTTCCCCTGAGACTCAAGTCGCTCCGACTTGAAAAGCCTTCAGGCAACTTGCATTCACTTTTATTACTGTCAAGTCGCGCTGATTCGCCCCGCAAGTCGGACCCCATAAACTGCACTGAAAATCGCGGTAATGCCTGATGGAGATCGCAGGGGGGGGTAGATCGAGATTGCGATTTTAATACGATTAATCGTGCAGCTCTACTGCCCTCTGCTTTTGACACCTGCCAAGTCTCCTTCATCACTCCCTCCTAATCATCAGCCTTGATGTCTGCTTGGATCGTCTCTGCACAATATTACCTCTGTTCCTGCTTCTTCCTGGTAAGGCAGTCCCAGGGGCAAAGATAAACAAGGGCCACTAGGGTTCCCAGCCATATCCAATGTGGGGGTGCTATGGTGCAGAGTGAGCCAGCATCACCTGCTAGGGGGCACCACATTAAAAAAGGCCTGGATTTTTTCCTAAATGTACATAATATAACTGGATACTAACATTTATAGGTAAAGTTGATCCATTGAATATCTGATTTGCCTCTTGGGGGATCAGGAAGGATTTTTTTCCCTGCTGGAGCTAATTGGATCATGCTTGGCTGGGGTTTTTTGCCTTCCTCTGGATCAACTGTGGGTATAGGATTGTGTATATCGGATTGTATGATCCCCCCCCCCCTTTTTATTGGTTGAACTAGATGGACTTTTCAACCCGACGCTAACTATAATATCTGGCCTGCTGGGCATCAAGGTCAGCACAAGACATTGGACTGTCCACCTGTTCTGATAGCCCACATTGCGCTATAATTTGAGTATCTTTATTGCTGCTTGCTCTATGTATGCCCAAAACAAGGTCCCTAAAAAGCTTCCTGGTGGTCTGATACTTCCTCTACCTGTGCCAGCATATCCTTAGACCCTTATTGATTTTATCCTCCAAAGCCTGCATGATCTTCTTTTTTGTGATGGATCATTGCCACATTTTATTGCTCTGAGGCACTCTCCTCAGTTCTGGAGTGGGCAAAAGTCTTCTTTCAGGAAGTATTCTTTTTCTGCCATTCAGACAAGCGCAATGTCATCTCCTTAACCTACCACGGTCCAGTGGTCAGACTGAACACATTAGTCGGTGCCTTTAACAATTTCTTAAGTTATATGTCTCTGTTGGACAAGAAAATTGAATGGAACTGCTTTCCTGGGCAGAGTTTGCCTACAACATCACGTCAACAAGTCAAGTGTCATCACAAAGTGTTACCTACCTGTTTCTTTTAGTTCTGAGTTAGAGACAACTTTCAAGAAGTTTGGGAAGAGGCTCAAAGGAATTTTCTTATTTCTTCTTCTCTTCTTTAAAAGAGGTGTTAATCTAGGGCTAATAAAAAATAAAAAGAGGATTCCCATTCTTAAATTTGGGGCTGGGTATGTCTGTCTACTAAACATATACAGTATGTCTTCGGTTGCCAATCTGTTTGATTTAAAGTAACCAAGTGACTTGTAAATTTGAACGGCCGCCCAATCTTTGGACTACTAATTTATTTCACATATCCATCCTGAAACCTGTCATCCTGAACCATTATTTGCCAGAAATCTCCTCACCCTACTCCTGTCCTGATGGACCATTAAGAAAGGCTACAACGTGGTACCTGTTGTTGATTCTAGGCTACTTTGCAGAAAACATCAATATTTAGTTTATTTGCAAGGCTATAGTCCTGTGTCTCTTATTCCAATATTCATTCCCCTCTGTGGACGAAGAATTTTCATCATTGACAGTTCCCCAAGAAGCTGGGGGTTCCCCTCCAAGGGAAGGCCCTAAGAATGGGGGGTGTTGTCACAGATCATCTGTGTAATCTCTCTTACCATGTAACTATAGCCTGCTTTGACCCACAGGACTGGGAGGTTTAGGTGTAACAAGATTCCAGCCTGTCAGTCAATCTCAAGATTACCTGTGCTCAGGCCAACGCCTTTTGCTTGAACAATAGGCTCATTTCTTAGCCCAAGGTTTCAGTGTTCTTGCATTTCAGTTTCTCTGGTCAAGCTTGATACACACACCACCTGAACACACTGGACAGCGCTCGCCGCAGTTGGCTTCCAGCATTGATCGATTCGGATGTCGATCAGATGCTGGTTTTCCAGTATTCATGTTAGACAGAAGTTGATGTACACACGGACCAAATGTCGGCTGTTTCTGTTGAACCGGCCAAAAGTTGGCCTGTATGTACGAGGCTTTACCAACTTTGGCTTGTATTTGATGTTACTGGCAGAATCACCTGGTGAAAAAAATATGAAAAAAAGAAAAGCAATGCAACCATCACATCTAAGGACTAGTAAGCTGCTTGTTCCTGGGCAGAGGTAGGAGATGGGAGTTGATGTTAGTAAGCAGTCACATTGCAGAAAGACACCAAGTCGCATACGTTCTTTTCTTATGAATGTGCTTGTCTCTGTGCACTGGAAAAAACTCATATTTGCGCATAGCTCAGGGTGGTCACAGTTTTGTTTATTTTCAGAGTGCTGTGCTGAGGTTGTCCTCTGAGGTTTTGGCAAACCAGTCAACAGTTGCATGATGCCAATTAAAATTTTTATGGGCTTCCACTTTGACATTTAACCTCTTCATTTTAAGAAAGTTAAATAGCTTTGGTTTGCTTCAGTGAGAAAATGTAATTACTTCCCTTTCTTCATCTCTGCAGGTGAGTAAAGCTGAAGGAATTCTACAAAATGTGCGCAATGCGCTGAACAAGAATGAAGATATTAGAGAATTGATGGAAGAGTTTTACCAATGTATTCCCCACCGGCAAAGACTGCACAGATGTGTTGACAAGAAGTTTTTGACAGCAAAACAAGACCTATGTCAGGTAAAAATATGAGCATGTATAGCTGTATTTAACGCATCAATAAAATTATGTGTCAGGTCAAAATAAAAATATCCTGTTTATATTTCCAATACATGTGCATTTCCCTATTTTTCGTCCTTTTAAAATTGCATACTCGTTGATCCTGCCAGAAATAAAACAAGCTCCTAACTTCATGTACTCTCTGATTCTGCTGCACTGAAATCTAAAGCTGTGTAATTAGCCCTGCCCCTTTCACCTCTGTGGACTACAGGACACTTTTCCCCCATGTTGTAGACAAGAGAAGAGAGGATGGTGTTCTGTAGTCTAAATCAAGAGCAAACAGCCTATGATAAGCTGCTCCTCCACAGCTACAGTACAGCGAGTAAGCATTGTCACCCTAGATTACTAGGTGTGTTACTGACAGGATTAGCAGGTGAAATTAAAGGAAAAAGCCTGAAAAAGAAGAAAATGAATGCAGCCATCGCATCTAAGGACTAGTGAGCTGCAATACATTACATTTTTGTTCTTGGGCTTAGATATATTTAAAGATGCTCATGCAAAGCACATTCTAGCACAACATGAGCACCTTGGTAATTTGTTAGTGATTTTCAATTTTTTTTTTTTTTCTTTAATTAGTCACACCTGACATCTACCACCAAAAAATGCACATAATTTAAATATTTATTCAGGCAAGTTTTAAATCTGTGCAAGGTTTTATTGTCAAACTTTGCCAGTGTTACTAAAATGAGATCCAAATTTGAAGCAAACCCAACGTGTAAGAACAAAACAAGTCAGAAAAAATGTTTAATGTTCTCCCCTTCAGTAACTTACAGCTTACAGCAGTGGTGGGTAATATGTCCTACATATGGTGAGAATGCCCATCAAACAATTTTGTTCTTACATCCTGCAGATCTATGGGCAGGTGACAGATACTATAATACCAAATACTCCAAAGATTACATTGTTGTCACTTATCCCTAGTGAAATTAAATCTATATTCACACCTGAGCGTTTTGTAGCTTGAAGCCTGAAAAAATCAATGATTCTTTATGGAAATGGTTCACATCTCCACTCAAAAACGCCTGAAGCCAAAAGCCTGAGAACGCCTGAAGCTCAAACAAGTTCTGGAAGTATTTTTTCATGCAGATTTAGGCGTTTTTCTGCTTTTTACATTGGTGACCTTGTGACCTGTACAAGATTGCGGTAAAATCACGTGACTTTCTACATGAAACCAACACGCTCGGGTGTGAATGCAGCCTCACGCTGTGAGGACAGTCATTCCTAGACGATCACCACAGATACCTTCTCTAGCTGAATGGGCTACTGTATTGCATTTCATCGTGCATCTTGAACATCCACGTGCTGCAGAATATGATACCTGGGCCATATGGATGATTTTTCGACATTCCCATAAGTTCAGAGATTTACTGTTGGGCTGTGGCTGGAATGGGGAGTGCTTGTAACCCCCTCCTCCCTTTTCTGTCTTCCCTAGTTTCTTTACCTCCCCTTTTCCCTTCTCTCGTCTCTCCTTGCTAACTCCTAATTTTTCCTCTGTTTCTCCTTTATCCTTATCCGGCTAACTTCATTTCTATCACAGAAAGTAAAGAGCAAAGCTGCACTCTGTAGAAATCATACCACACAGCTGGCTTCCAAACAGTTTCTGCTTTAGGCCACACCCACCAGTTCCACCCCAGTTGGACTTCGCACGAAATATGGCAGAAGTTTCGTAGCCCAAGGTGGGGACTGTGTTTGGAAGCCAGCCACTTTGAATAAACTACATGATATGATTGCTACAGAGTGCGGCTTTGTTCTTTAGATATACTACAATGTTGGTAAAGCTCTATTATAAAAAAATCTGTTGGCAACATTGAAATAATATTCCCCAGCCCTCTTATTATCATTCAATCATTAATCTGGGGTTACATTACTGTAATGCTATTTTTGTTCTCTGAGAGAAATAATTTCTTATTTCTTTTTAATAGTGTGGTCAGTGTCTTATACAGTTGTTCTGATGTGCTGCAGATATACAATTAAAATGGAATTGCAGTCAGTACCTAACGAACGCTAAACCTACTCTCTTCCACATTCTATGCCTAATCTGTCTAACCCTGTAAAGCAAAAAACGCTGTAATTGCCTGTTCTGAAGCCCATCCAGTCTGGTCTCCAGCGGCGGATGCTGTGTGCAGGAGACAGTTGACAACTGCTGTGAAATGCCAGGGAAGTGACATCACCCATATATTTAGAATGGGCTTCCATTGCCCACTGCCTTTCCTGCTCCCGCCTACACAGAGAAGCCGCCACTGACAGCTCCGTGTGGGACCGGACTGGGCATCGATTTAGTACAGTGAGGACAACACTTAATAAATAAATGGGTTTCCACTTGACAGGTCGTCATTAAATCTATCAAAGATTTTATCTAAATTTTAAGCGTGCTGATTATTTAACCATTTCTTTTTTTTACAAAACCTGAAATTCACAGATGATAGCTACCTTTCACAACATATCATGGCATCAGAAATACAGTGGAACCTTGGTTCACGAGTAACGCGGTTAACAAGCATTTTGAAAGACGAACATTTTTTGAAAAAAAATCTTGACTCGGTTTGCGAGTGCTGTCTCGCAAAACGAACAGGATTAAGCCTCTGTGCATGCAATACCACATGTGGCCAGAGGTGCAGGGGTGCTGGTGAGCCTCGGAGACGCTCGGAAGCATTTGGAAATACTCGAAAATGCCAAAAGTGTAAATAGTTCCCGAGCATTTCCGAATGTTTCCGGTAGTCTCAGAGCCTCACCAGCGCCACCACACCTCTGGCCACATACGGTTTTGCATACACCAGCACCCCTGGACCTATGGTCATATGCAGTACTGCATAGACAAGCAGTCACTGTGGAACACATTATCTGAGTTTCCATTGTTTCCTATGGGGAAACATGCTTTGATATATGAGTGATTTGGATTACAAACATTCTCCTGGAACGGATTATGCTCATAATCCAAGGTTCTACTGTACAATTAATATCTGACAACCATGGATCCCCACACTTTAGAAGGATTTTTTCACTCCCTGTTTTGGCTATGGGACAGAAAGTGAAGGGATATCTCCACAATGGGACACAGATGGCAAAAGTAAACCTTAAAGGGTTTATAACCCTCCCTTAGGGTCAGTTCACACCACAAAAATGCACTCCGGATATGTTCCGGTTCAGCTTTTGCTTACAGTTCACACCACACGCAGTTCCAGTGGGTTTGTGATACAATTTGCTATGTTCCAGTACAGTTCAGGGCAGAAAAAAATCAGTATGCCATTGGAATACATGGAAAACACACTGCATGCATTTTTAGTGCTGAAAAAAAGTGCACAGAACTGCATCTGGTGTGAACTAACACTTACTCTATCCAAAATGGAAACCGTTTTGCCTTTAGTTCTACTTCAAAGTTCAACTTCTTTCTATGGATTAGAGAAGTCTGCAGGTAGGATTTTGTGGTGCACATCTTTATCACATTTCAGCCAACACTGCTGGCACTTTTTTCCAAGATTATGGGAATTAAATATAGAGAAAGTTTAATTTAACAATATTTCTTATGTGCTGTAAAGTTCTTTAGCATAAGGGCACACATTCCTCTCCCTCTTTTGCAGGGAGCCAGATCTAAAGAAGCAGTGTTTATGTTCAGGTGATCACAGCATGTCACATTTCTTTGATTGCCAGCTGGAAATCTCAATTGTGCTGTGCTCAGCTCAAGGTGATTAAGGCCATCCATAACAATCAGGTTACAGCATCTCATATACAGCCCACATGGGCACTTCTTCATATTCAGGTACAGGTGCCCATACATATAAGGGGAGTTTTCTAAAACGGGAGCAGAAAGAATCTAGAGCAGCTGTGCATATTAGCCAATCTGCTTTTAGATTTAGCTTGTTCAGTTAAGCTTTAAGTGCCCGTTCACACAGGGGCGACTTGCGATCTGACTTGCGTTGCCTCAAGTCGCTTGACATTTGAAATCCCATTGAAATGAATGGGAGCCGTCTTAATATACACGACTGAAGTCGCTCTGACTTCAAGGCGACTTCTGAAAAGGTTCCTGTACTACTTCTAGGCAACTTCTATCCGACTTGTGCCCATAGGATTCAATAGACGTCGCCTCCAAGTCGGATCCTCATCTACATGGAAGCAACTTTACAGTTAAAAGAATAGAATTTATTTTTAGGCAACCCCCTCCCTCCCTTCTCTGATTGGTCAAGGCAAAGTCGCCTGGCAAAAGTCGTGTTGTAAAGTCTCCTGAGGATCTTGAAGTCGCACTGGAAGTCTCGCTGAAAGTCGTGCTGAAATCACCTAGCGAAGTCGCGCCCAAGTCGGGTCGCCCCTTTGTGAATGCAGGCTAAAAGTGAAAGCTAGAAGCTGATTGGTTGCCATGCACAGCTGATCTAGATTCTGGCAGCTCCAATCTCCCTCATGAAGTTCATAAGAAAGCAAAATCCCATTTGTTTAATGAATGGGGAAAAGTGCCTGGAGGAGAGCCAAGACCATGATTTGTCAAAGTCATGTGATCCAGCTCTCCTTTTATTACAGTGTTCCTTTGTGAGGGATACCATATGCTCCACAAAGTTGCATGCAGTTTATGAGGTGTTAAAATGAAAGCACTGTAGTGACCTGTGAAGAATGAACAGAAGTATCTAGTCTCCATTTTAAATAGGCCCCTTAGAGTGTTTAAAGGCTGGTGACAGCCATTGGAGTTGCTCAGGAAAATTTAAAGGGTAACTGAAATTTCAGAGGGAAAAAAGTAGCAAATTAAAAAGTAAAGGTAATATGGCGTATAAAATTGTTGCACAAGTCATATTGTAATTGAATGTTATTAAATATTACCTTTCCTTTTCACTCTGCAGCTCTGTAATTTTCTGTAAAATGCAATGCAATATGGCTACCTGGAGGCATTCTGTACACAGATGGTGTACAGAACACCCCCCAGATATGTCATTTCCTGCCTGTGTGATTGGCTCACTGATCTTCCCAGAAGTCTGCACTAAGATACAAGTCAAATTTTGGGTATCCCCTGCAACAAAAATGTAATTTTTGTTGAGATACCTCCAAAGGGAAATCACGTATAAATGGACGCGGACCCTGCAATTATCCCCAGTAGAACTCTGCAAGTACAGCAGCTGACTGATCATTATAAAGACACTCCCATACAGATTCACTTTACACACAGTTTGTTAAATTCCTTGCAATGTACATTAATCACGCAGAAGGGAACTTTTAATTTTTTCTCAACAAAAGTGGAGTTACTCTTTAGCTTTTACTGAACACCAGGATGTCCTTACACATAGTTTATTATTATGAATGATCCCTCCACAAACAAACTTCTATACCATAGGGGGGATGATCATGGAGTTAAATGCTGTTAGAACATAAAATGTTGGTTATTTGGATAAACCTGAAACTGTAATATCATTGTTTCAAATTTTCTTTCATTTTCTTGAACTTTCCTGCCAGCTTATAAGAGATATGGTTAACATTAGTGAGACAAACTCAAAACCTCACCCAAGCCCTGTTGGAAAGTACCGGGCACTCAAATGCAGAGTGGAATATGTTGATCCAAACACAGAGGACTTCCATCGGGTCAAACAGGAGGTTTTGAATAATAATCACAGGTAAGTGATAAACAGAGAAGCTGCCTGTCTTCATTAGTTTATCATATTATTTATCTGTATGCAGGTGGAGTTAGTTCCCCTTTAAGGGATGCATTTCCTATTCTGTGGAGTATTGTAGGAGTCCCTAGGTAAGGTAGGGAGAGTTGAGGTTCAGTGGTGCTGGGCTGCCTGGAAAAAATGAGGAGAGGGAAGGACTGCTGAGTTTTTTCCTGCTCGCCTCTTAAAAGGGGAGGGGCTGCAGAGGGGTTCCCCACAATGGATGGTCCGGAAGGTATGGAGCTATGCATTGAGGGAAGAGGAATACCTTACCGCCATGGATGGTTAGAGGGCCTAGGCAGGGGCAGGTGTCCCACCCTTCTCCTCCCTGGCTCTTCTGGCCTGTGTATGTGAATGTCAGAGCCAAGGAGGAGGTGGCGGCCATAGTCCGGTCCTTGCAGCCAAAGAGAGATGCAATTGTGGGTGTGTGTGGGACGATTGGATCCCAAGCACCCTGTCCGTCTCTGCCTCACTCCCTCCTCCCCCACTCTTCCCGCACATCACGTGGTGCTGAGGGGATAGCAGAGATCCCGGAAGGGAAGGAGGGAGCCGCAGCACCCGGTGTCAGTCCGGGCCTGGTGTCGTCCAGGTGCAGTCCACACCCCCATAGCGACGCCACTGCCAACTGCATCAAAGTAATCCCTCTTTAGCCAGTCCTACTTTGCTCTGCCACGGCAAATGTTACTGTGGACACAATGCCAACATGGAACAAACAATTGGCCAGCTTAAACATGTATTTCAAGATGTGTGGACGAAATAACCCTATTTTTATTGCAACGTTTGCTAGAAAGGGTATAGAAGTGTGCTGAGGGTTGATTCAGTATTAAATATACTTATTAAGGCACAGTGTTGCAGCAGCATATTACTCAGTAATGACTCAGTATTGCAGCAGCATAGTCCTCAGCAATGTCACAGTATTGCAGCAGCATATTACTTGGCAATGTGGTGTAAAGCAGCAACACTCTATGCTGCTGAACAGATTCTCCAATTGCTGATCTGAGTACCGGAATGTCTATGGAGAACAAGAGATGTCCCTACACTGACCCTACTTGCGTCCAATTAGACAGCTGCAACCTTTGTGACAAATACCGGATCCCTCAAGGAATTTTCCTCTAAAGATCCCACTCCCATCAGTTTAGTGGCACAGCTCCACTTAGTGAATTGAGGCCAAGTTGGACCTACCTATGAGCTTGACAGAAAATAGCTACAATAAACTAGCTGTTGTCCATATAGATCAATGAAAATGTTTGTTTTCTTCGATCAATTTCTATGTCTTAAAGAAAGAAAATGACAATAAAAATTTGACAAGTTGGAATAACACTTGGCTTATTGTACTTTTGTTAATGGAGATGATTTGTCGTAATTCGGTGACCTAAGATGATGATAATTGAAAACTAAAGGTTCTTATTTTCTGTTTACAGCAATGAAGAAATTCAGATTTTACATGTTTTCCGTGTTGGAAGATTAACAGAAGCTGTTAATTTTAGGAGTGATCTGGGCAATGTCAAGTCTTTGCTCCATGCCTCATCACCACGCAACTTTGTTGGGATTCTGTCCCGGTAAGACCGTATTAAAGTTCTGTGAGGTGATGTAACAGTTACTGGCAAGCTGAAGGGTTGTTAAATATTTAAAAACGTTTGCTAATCCAACACATCTTTGCTAAATTGTTCTAACTTTCCCCTAGAGCACAGTAGACAGCAGGAGAGGTACGGTGAAGGAATTATGGCAGTTTAGCTTAGGGATGGTAAAGGGGTGGGTTAGCATTGGTTTTCTTTTTTAGGCTTTTTCCTTTAATTTTACCTGGTGAGGCAGCCTGTAATACACTTCCTGCCATAGTGTCTCCACTTTTGGAAAGAAGAATTGTCGGTCTGGGGAGAGCGTAGTGTTAGAGGTAGTAACCGATTTAGAGTTGAAAATGTTTTTTATTGAGAACGTTAGGCACATTACATAGTAAAAACTATGAGGCAAAGAGACAAACAAGTCTACCAGTCTACTCAGTGGCTATCGCCCTTAGAGAGACCAGGGTCTCCAAGTAAGACGTCATTGTAATCAACCAATATAATTAGAAAAAACTTAACTGTGGTGGGATGCAGCAATTTGCAAGATGTAAGAACTAGTGCCAAACTTTTATTGGAAGGAAAACTAGAAGGTGGTGGGGGGAGAAGGAGGATAAGTATAGTAAGGGGTGGAAGAGAAGTAGCAAAAAGAGATAGGAGGGGATAGAAATAGAGGGAGGGAATAAGAAAGGGGGATGGGGGTGGAGGGGGGGGGGGGATCTGCTGGAGGGTCCCAGCCCTGCTGAATTGTAGTAACAGATTTGCATGGATTTGACTAACAAATTAAAGCTGAACTCCAGCTAACATTTTTTAGGCAGTTATAGCAATTGTTTTTCCTTTTGGGATAACTACTTTACATAAATAAATAAAAGCTGACCATTGTAAGTACCGCTGTCAGTGTTAAATGGTTTGTTTCAACCCTCCAACTGCCATTATTGCTGGACAGCTTGGTCTGTTAAAGGAAGCAGAAAAATAACAGACTTACTGGCTGGATCATCAGGTGAAAATAAAGAAAAGAAAGCCTAAAAAATAGACTAATGCTGGCACCATACATTACTTTACAATACATTTTTTTCTGGGTTTAGTACAAATTTGTCTGCTGTTTGGGACTCCCCTCACTTGCTGACACAATGACAGTGGTTTCACCATACATAAATACAGAAAACCTGTCAGATTTTTATTTTTGTCTGTGTCCATATTGCATATTTTCCTTCTATATTCCTCTCTGGTGAAACTGTTGTCAGCAAGACAGGAAATGAAGTGACATCCCTCTAAGGTCACCTTCCAACAGTCGGGTTTTCTGGTTAGTAGTGTGTAGCTAGTTTTCTGCACTCAGAGGCAGCTAAACGCTGACTCTTGATGCAATAACACTCTGTGCTATGGCTGCATACAAACTAGATGATGACCTGCTGCCAGCTTGTGTGTTTCCATAATTCTGCATATACACTAACTCTGCGTCCATGGTCAGTATTTGCTTGTAACCGCTGCTCAGATAAGCAGTTACATGAGAACAGCAGTGGTGTCTGCCATTGATTGGCACAGAGTACAAGTCTAGCAGCCACTGCAGACACCTGCTACTGGTTGTACACCGTGTGTGCAAACAGTGTTTACAACCAACACAAGAATCTACTGCGCGGCAGCCACCCCTGACCTCGCATATTTGGCTGTCTGAATGTAGCCTAACAGAGCCCAATTAGCCATAAACACTAGATGATTTCTAATCCTTTCACATTCTACATTTAAACTTTAAATGTACACCTGTACGTTATAACAGATAAAATTATTATGTTTCACCCTCAATGATGGAACAGCCCTTCTACGTTAATTTGGCTTTCCTGGACATAGGAGAGATTGAAAGAAGACTATAATTGAAGAAATATATAGGCTGCCATTGCTGTCCTCCTGAAAATGTTATGTGCCTACTGGCCCTGACTTGGAGAACACTTATTTTGGGTCAGTAAATCAGAAAATGTTGATGCCAGAGATAGCCAGGCAACCAGCATTTTCAGGAAGTCATATATGGTAAACCATGTTCTTTTGTGACAGTATCCTTCACTACACATGCAAGATGTATACACGTCAAGTGTGTGCCAAAGGGATCCATGGGCTTTGAAAGTTCCACATTTGTCATATCTCTTCTCTCAGAGAATTGTTCCAAGGTCCATTCCATTCATGTACTTTCCCTTAATTTTCTGTGAGTTCCAGACCCTCTGCTGGATTATTTCTGTGAGTACTCAATTTGAATATGTTTAATCCTCGTGTGTTTTCTTTACAGTGGATTGCTGTTGCCCAAAATAATTGTTGATGAATTTGGCTTGGACAGGACTGACATTGGAAACCTTGGCAGTGGCATTTATTTCAGCGACTCGATAAGGTTTGAAGAATCATTTTACTCATTAAGTTGCATCTTCCAACCTTAATAAATATCTTCTTTACAGTTTCCCCTATTCCTGTTTTCCTCTTTTAACTCAGATGTTCCTTTTCCTTAAGGCTCTGCTCACCTCTCCGTGTTCTGAATCGCAGTCGGAATTAGCGTGATTCCTCCTGAGATTCAAAATAACAGGAAATCGTGGGATGCCTGTGTGTTCCCTGTGACTTCCAACGACACCCCAATCGCGCTGTGATTTTACCGTGATTCGGCGGATGACAATCGTGGTAAAAACGCACAAACAGAATTGCGGGAAGTCTGTCGCCCAAAAGAAGCTCTTGTACTTCTTTTGGGCGACAGGCATCCCATGATTCTGCTTGCGCAATTTTACCACAATTGTTGCCCGCCGAATCACGGTAAAATCGCACTGCTATTGGGATGCCAGTGGAAGTCACAGGGAACGCATGGGTGCCCTGCGATTTTACGCTATTTTAAATCGCGGGAGGAATTGCGGCAATACTGCCTGCGATTCAGAACATGGAGATGTGAACGGAGCCTTAAGTGTAAGTAAAGTCAAATCTTTTTTTTTTTTTTTTTTTTTTTTAGTTTTGGATAAAGTGAAGATGGATTACAACACCTGTCATGTGTGTTTTTTTTTTTTGCTGCCTAAGCCACCGTTAGAGAGATTCACCCCCTCTAATTGTCTTGTTAGCCATTATAAAAAGTGAAAGTAAAAAAAAAAATCCCAAAAGTTGGGTTGACACCAGAACAGGAATAGTGGGACCCTGGTGACACCCCAAGATTCCCTAAATTTGGAGGGATTTTCGCTCAGTTCCTGTTTTGGTTATGGGACAAGAAGTGAAGGGACAAAAAAAACCTGATGGTGTTATAACTCTCCCTTACTCTATCCAAAATGAAAAAAAAATGTCTTTTGGTTACACTTTAAAGTGGACCTAAACTTATTACCTTAATTTTATGTTTTGACTGTATTGCTGGGAATGGATTATGAGTAACAATGGGCTAACCTGTCCTGCTAGCTTACCTCCAGTGCTACTTGCAAAACTGAAAGCCTAGGTGTTTGATTCATCTGAAGAACCTAATGAAGGAATTCTCCTAGTGATTACACATATTAATATGAATCTTCAGTTAATCATTCAGTCAGGACCGGTGCTACCACTAGGCAAACTAGGCAGCCGCCTAGGACGCACTACTGCCTAGGGGCGCCCGGCCACTGGTATCCCTCTGCGTCTGTATGCTCTGCAGGCTGCAGCATGTAACTAACTAGTCTCAGGTAGCTACTCCGTCCAACCGGTAGTGTAATTGGGCACAGCGCAGCACTGGAGCCAGTGCTAGAGGAAGCAGAGCTGATGCTTCCTGTATAGCGCCGTATTCTGTCGCATGGGCAGGGGATAGTGGGTGGGGTCAGGGGTGGAGCTAATGGGGGCGGCAAAATGAAGTTTCACCTAGGGTGTCAAAAATCCTTGCACCAGCCCTGCATTCAATGTGACTAAACTGTTTGAATTAAATAAAAATGACAAACCAAGAGCCCCTTTATTGGACTGATTGATGAGTTCTTGATTGATTTCGACATTGCAAAGATGATCAGCTGTTTCATAAATTTGTCAGTAGTTTATGATTGATGAAACAAATATTTGCACCTATCAGGGAACTATCCATAATTCAGATTAATTAGATAATTTGTTTAAATAGATCATATCGATTTTTTACTGACTGGTCATATTTTCAATCAATATTTTCAACTTTGCAAATTGCAGAGTAATACTGCGTGTGTTGCATTGTTCAGTGTTTTACTCAATGATACATTGCTTGTGTATGATTGATTATAAATAGTCCCATCACAAATTGCTTTTTGTATGGTTACCCTATGTGAGTATAAATGGGGTACTCGTGCGCTATCAAGGAAGGGAAAACCAATATAGGAGGGGGGGGGGGGGGTTGAAAAGAGGGAAGGGGAGGGGAACAAAGTAACCAGCTGCTGCAAAACGCCAGTATAACTATCCTGAGTTGAAAAATGGAAAATGATTGCTAGTGGGTGTTGCCCACACTGGTGTAGACTACAAATACTCACAGTGGTGAATAAAATGATATATGTGCCATGATCCAATAACGTGAATAGATAAATTAATAGGGCAATGGTGTAGATATGTAAACATAGAACCCTGTGTGAAAGCAAATATATAGTGCAATATTCAATTAAACCGTGCAAAAATTGCTAAACACATATATACAGTATCTCACAGAAGTGAGTACACCCCTCACATTTTTCTAAATATCTTTATTCTATCTTTTCATGTGACAACACTGAAGAAATTACACTTGTATAACATTGTAAATTTGCTGTCCCCTCAAAATAACTCAACACACAGCCATTAATGTCTAAACTGCTGGCAACAAAAGTGAGTACACCCCTAAATGAAAATTTCCAAATTGGGCCCAATTAGCCATTTTCCCTCCCTGGTGTCATGTGACTTGTTAGTGTTACAAGGTCTCGGGTGTGAATGGTGAGAAGGTGTGTTAAATTTGGTGTTATCGCTCTCACTCTCTCATACTGGTCACTGGAAGTTGAACATGGCGCCTCATGACAAAGAACTCTCTGAGGATCTGAAAAAAAGAATTGTTGCTCTATATAAAGATGGCCTAGGCTATAAGAAGATTGCCAAGACCCTGAAACTTAGTTGCAGCATGGTGGCCAAGACCATACAGTGGTTTAACAGGACAGGTTCCATTCAGAACAGGCCTCGCCATGGTCGACCAAAGTAGTTGAGTGGACGTGTTCAGCGTCATATACAGAGGTTGTCTTTAGGAATAGAAGTAGGAGTGCTGCCAAGATTGTTGCAGGGATTGAAGGGGTGAGAGGTCAGCCTGTCAGTGCTTAGGCCATACGTCGAACACTGCATCAAATTGGTCTGCATGGCTATCGTCCCAGAAGAAGCCTAAAGATGATGCACAATAAAGCCTGCAAACAGTTTGCTGAAGACAAGCAGACTAAGGACATGGATTACTGGAACCATGCTCTGTGATCTGAGGAGACCAAGATAAACTTTTTTGGTTCAGATGGTGCCATGTGTGTGTGGTGGCAACCAGGTGAGGAGTACAAAGGCAAGTGTCTTGCCTACAGTCAAGCATGGTGATGGGAGTTTCCTGGTCTGGGGCTGCATGAGTGCTGCTGGCACTGGGGAGCTACAGTTCATCAAGGGAACCATGAATGTCAACATGTATTGTCACATATTGAAACAGAGCATGATCCCCTCCCTTCGGAGACTGGGCCACAGGGCAGTATTCCAACATAACAACCCAAACACACCTCCAAGACGACCACGGCCTTGCTAAAGAAGCTGAGGGTATAGGTGATGCACTGGCCTCCAGACCTAAACCCTATTGAGCATCTGTAGGGCATCCTCAAAGGAAAGGTGGAGGAGTGCAAGATCTCTAACATCCACCAGCTCCGTGATGTCATCATGGAGGAGTGGAAGAGGACTCCAGTGGCAACCTGTGAAGCTCTGGTAAACTCCATGGCCAAAAGGGTTAAGGCAGTGCTGGAAAATAATGGTGGCCACACAAAATATTGACACTTTGGGCCCAATTTGGACATTTTCACTTAGGGGTGTACTCACTTTTGTCGCCAGCGGTTTAGACATTAATGGCTGTGTGTTGAGTTATTTTGAGGTGACAGCAAATTTACACTGTTATACAAGCTGTACACTCACTACTTTACATTGTAGCAAAGTGTCATTTCTTCAGTGTTGTCACATGAAAAGATATAGTAAAATATTTAGAAAAACGTGAGGGGTATACTCACTTTTGTGAGATACTTGTGTGTATGTGTATGTGTGTGTGTGTGTGTGTGTGTGTATATATGCATATATATATATATATATATATAATTAATTAATATTGCCGCCTTCCTTGCCTTCCTGTCCGTCTGGCGCGTGCAGGGAGATGACTTTGGTTTGCCACCCCCAACCCCCCCCCCCAAAAAAAAAAAATATTGAGCACCAGTCGCCACTGAGTAGGATCATATGGTATAGGAGCACTTTAAAGAGACACTGACTCCTTGCCAATGCAGGGGAAAGTGACAGGTTCTCTGCAGAGGGCTCCTTCCAACACCCCGATATTCACCTTACTAGCTTTCCTTTGGAAGTGCCCAGAAATGTGGAGTATTGATACAGTATTTTCAATTTGCCATCCATGGGCATAATGACAATGTCTCTTTAATACTGCTAGGCAGAGTGAGAACACAATTCATGCAAAAGTATTTGCCCACTCTCTGATTTTCTCTTTTATTTTTGATGATTACTATTTTCAGGTAAATTAAAACACAGTATTTTTTTTTTTTTTTACCTGTGTCATGTACATGATAAATGCAGTGATTCCCCATAAAGTCCTGCTGCACTTTCACAGATGAATATTGGGAAAGCAGGTATCCATAAATTGGATCCCTAATTTGTGGTTGAGATTACAGGAAGTGTAAGGGTGTAAAAATCTCTGTATACTGTTAACGCTGTAGCATCCTCTAACTTATATCTGGGGAGTTTATTGCTCAGGCACAACATGTATGCACTAGGGGTAAGTGAAAATGAGAGTTTTAATTTCCCAGACATTATATCATCTCATAGAAATATATTGGAGTCAAAGGAGAAGGCACACTTTGATGTTTTTTAAAATCTAGAAATACAAAAGCTCCTTGCACCTATTATGGACCTGATATTGTGCCAAAAAAGGGTCCCTTATTTAAGGTTTGCTGCAGCAAAAAAAACTATTTAGTAGAAAAGTAAATTTAAAAAAATGAAAATGCCAGTACTCTAATAATCTAGTTCAAAACATAAAAAAAACAAAACAAAAAAAACATCAAAGCATAGAAAGTGTCTACTCGGTGTGGGTTAGTTCGGGGACACTTAGGAGATTATTGATATGTGGAATCCAGGAACCAATGTGATTCCTATAAACAAAGGCTAGTTACCGAGTGCTCCAGTTGGAGTTACCCCGAGGTTAACAAACACAAACAGGTGTCTAAGAGTCCTCGAAACGGATAAAGGTTAAGATGAGGGATAAACCTAGAGCGTGTTCGTAGGCCTGGACTTAGGAGGATTACAGTTGGAGGGGAATGTCCAGCCTCAGCATGATGGGCAGATAGATTGGTTGAAGCTGAGCGGTTCACATCCAGAAGAAAAAAGCTGAAAGGTGAAGGAAAAAGAGAAGAAGAGAGGAGAAAGAAAGAAGAGAAGGGGGGAGTTGTACTCTAATAATCTAAAACATAAATTGGAAAAAGAAAAACATTAAATAAGCTAAACTAACCAAAATAGTGAATTATACTTCAGAGTAGCTCAAGGAGTAAAAATGTGAATTTCTAATTTATCAACATTCTATAGCAAAATCAATTTTGACAAGATCACTCCACTCATCTCTAATTAAAGCAAAACTAAGTTCTGCATGATGGTAGATGGACAGTTGCCATAACGTGCAATATTTGCACATTATGTCACACTTACTCTGTGACCTCCTGCAGCAGGGGCAGGTCACCTCTGCCATCTCCTCCACTGCCTGTTTTGGGTCCTGCCAATTGACAGTCACTAATGATGTTACTTTTGCACATATGCGTATATATTATCTGCTGCACCTGGCTCTATTCTTGATATTCGTGTACATACACAAAGAAGGATTGCAGGAAGGTTTATAGAAGTTTTTTTTCTTTACAAATTGGCACTTTAGTTTTATCTTAAATACTTACGCTTCATGCACACAGGACTTTAAAAAACAGCCAAAAAAACCTCAGTAGCTTATCAGGGATGTTTTCAGCTTTTACCAGCATTATATTACCGCCGTTTTTTCGCGTTTGTTCCCGTTTTTTTCCCATTTTTAAAGGACCAGCGCTTTTTTTTTTTTTCAATTGGTTTAAAATGTCCAAAAACAATGGGGATTGATGGTTTTTAAGCGTTTTTGAGTGTTTTTGGGCGTTTTTGGACATTTTTCAGTGTTTGAACGTTTTTACAGCCGAAAACACTCCAAAAAAAACCCCTCAGCTCTTGGGTTTTTTTTACAGCTCAAAAACGCTACTGCTAAAAACAGTTGATAACAGCCTGTGTGTGCATGAACACATAGGATAGCATGATGGAGGGTCTATTGACTGTAGAAAAAAACTTCTGCAGCTGAAAACAGCTGCTGAAAAACAGTCAAAAAACATCCTGTGTGCATGAGAGTTATAAAGTAGACTTTACAAGCCTAATCTGCCAGAGTCTCAGGGGACCAAATCTACATCTACAGTGACATATGACACAGAGCTGAATATTTGCATAAGAGCACCTGATGGAAGCAGAGTGACAGTGAAGTCATAAATACTTATCTATGTTTTAGTTCAAAATTAAGCTGGTCATAGACAGATCGAAATTTGGTCGGTTCAGCAGGGACCAGCCATGTGTAGCCATCCCTGTTCGACAGAAGTCGAATGGACAAGCTGGAACTTACTCCAATTTTACTGGCATATGTCCATCTACACAAAGTGGGATTCGTGGGAGGACGGGAAGTTAGGGATAATACTTTGAAGACAATTAGATTGACTGAATATGTCCGGAGGAACTCCATCCAATCCTGCTTTTTGTCTATAGACACTGAAAAGGCATTTGACAGGGTGGGATGGTGTTTCCTGGAAGAGACTTTGAAGCAATGGGGTATTGGTCCCCAGTTATTGCAAAAGATAATGGCACTGTATAGTAAACCCCAAGCAAGGGTTCGGATAGATGGGACCCTGTCGGACCCAATCCCAATTACAAATGGAACCCGACAAGGTTGTCCCCTTTCGCCGTTACTGTACGTTTTGGTAATGGAACGTCTCACCAAAGCCATACGAAATAACCCGGATATACAAGGGATCAAAATAAAAGGAAAGGAATATAAAATGTCTGTATAGGCAGATGACCTTTTGCTACATATTACTAATCCAATAATAACTATCCCGAATCTCATTCAGGAGTTTGACCGGTTCGGAGCTATAAGCAACTTTAAAGTGAATTACGATAAATCCGAACCATTAAATATCTCATTATCGAATAAAATCCAAGCTCATCTCCAGAAAAATGTCTCCTTTAAATGGCAACAAACAGCCCTTAAGTGCCTGGGGATATATATACCCCGAAATTTGGATAAACTGACAGAACTCAATCATGCCCCCCTAATTAATAAGATGTCAAAATTACTTCAAAAATATGATAAAAAAAAACATTCATGGATGGGAAGGATGATATAATAAAAATGGATATACTCCCAAAACTGCTGTATGTGTTTCAGGCAGTTCCGGTGTATCCCCCCACCGCCATAATCCTTAAACTGCGGTCGGCGGTGGGGGGGGGGGGATTCGTCTGGGAACATAAACCTTCCCGAATTAAACAGGACATACTTGTTAGATCCAAATTAAAAGGGGGCTTGGCTCTCCCTGATTTTATGAAATGCATACAAGCTATACACGTAACTAGGGTGGTAGATTGGTTCCATAGTATTAAGTGCAAGCAGTGGGTTGGATTAGAAGAGGATATTCTAGGCATGAAACTGAAGTCTGTACCTTGGGTTATACCAACAAACCGCCCTAAAGTAACAAATATGCCATCTTTGGTTCTTTTTACCCTGAGGGTATAGGATTCATTTATAAAGAAAGGAACACTTTCAACCAGGATTGGGCCCATGACACCCTTGTTTTCTAACCCTGATTTTCAGCCGGCAGTAGAAGCTGTAAATTTTCTGGATTGGCAGAGCCGGGATGATGTGAGACTGGCTCAGATCCTGGTGGATGGCGGGGTTCCTCCAATGAGCACATTAGGAAGAGAGACAACAAATAAATGGATGCAATACCAGTAATTACAGGCATATATTCATTCTATAGAACAGCGCTCTGAACTAGAAAGATCACCTACAGAACTTGAAAAACTCTTGTTACAAACACACAAGCCGGCTCATGTATTATCAAAGATATACAAAGATCTACTCCCCAGAGACCTAGATAGAAAAGTAACCTATTTAAATAAATGGGAAGAAGAGATCGGGAAGACAATATCTACACCACAATGGGAAAAGTCCTTGATCCTGACACATAAATTATCTCCTTCAGCCAAATATCAGAAAATAAATTCTAAAATTTTATCTAGTTGATCTTCATAAAATAAGGGAAAGTACCTCAGAAATGTGTTGGAGATGTAAAGGGGCTGAAGGGACTATGTCATACATGTGGTATTACTGCCCAGAGGTCTGCCAACTGTGGACAGATATATTCGGGATATATAGAGAAATCTCTAATTCCACTTTGCAATCAGATATACTCATTGCTATATTATCAATAATTCCCAGCTCATTAAAGGTTATTAAGAGAGACATCTTGCGACATATGCAGAGGCGGCTCTATAATTAGGCAAATTAGGCGGTCGCCTAAGGCCTCGCACTCCCAGGGGCCTCGCGGCCGCCTAATTTGCCTAATATGTGTGAGACAGTGGAAGGGAGCTGGCGGATTAAACGGATTAATATCTCGGCGGAGACGTATACAGCGTTCTACAGAGAGAATTATTGGAAATTACTCGACCCTTAATAACTATTATATCGTTACTCATATAGACTAACGTTTCACCTTAATCTCTAAAGAGATATATAGGGCTTATATAGACAGGTGTCAACCGTCTGGAGACCCGTCATTATGGTGTACATACTGTATCAGGGAAGTCGGGGAAATGTAGAGGTTGTGTAAAGACTCCATGAAAGGGAATAAAATACTTCTAGTTGATCTATTTTAAAATCTTAAATAAA